>OY720022.1:6274104-6683152 GCA_963082485.1 Eudonia mercurella
AAAATGACTTGGTTCATTTGCCAACACTTATGTATGTTTTTGTTCACGTGTTTCGGATTTTTCAATGCATAGCCCGGGTTTGTGATCATCAACCCGCATTTGGCAAGCGTTGTGAGTGCAATCCAAGACAAAAATGATGCTGGTAGACCGTGCCAAAAAGCTTGATCTGAGCAGAACCTTACAACGACTTCCAGTTGAAGTTGCTGATAACTTTACTTACCTGGGATCGAGCATCAGTAACGATGGTTCCTGTGAAGCTGATATTCGACGGCGTATAGCCAGGAATGCTATGTCCCAGCTCCACGAGACGTGGAAAGACCGCAACGTTTGAACTATTGTAATTGGACAGAAAAAATCCAATTATTTCAACTTTGTAATTTATTTTAAAAGTTGAACTTTCTGGACTAACTTGGTCCTATTAGTTCAACTTTATAATTATTTTATATGTGCTAACATTCAAAAGTAAACATGTAAAGGACTTTTTTTTGGTACCTAGTCAAATGGGGACGGCGCGCAGACGCGTACGTTCGTAGGGAGTTACTATTTATAACCGGGACTGACAAGCTTTTTTTAAAACTGTGGTCTCTTTTGAAAACAATTTCCGAAAGAACGTGCTTTTTGAATCATTTTCAGACTGATCTTATGGACCGACGAGATTCACTGCCCCATTGTACAATTATTTGAACTTAGCGGTTGTAGGTGCTACATGTAGGGAGTGTTATTATTGTCCAATCAAGATATTTTTCACCGTTACAGAGTGAACTAATTATAAAATTTCAAGAGCATAATGCAAATTGCAGACCAGATTTAGCTAAAGTAGAAGTACAAAGAGAGATAGCAGCGTGTAAAAACAAACTTGCCTACAGCTGCCTATGTCGAGTTAATCACTTTTTTAGGTTTCTTAACTATTTAGTAAAAAAAAGGAAAATACCTAAAATAATAATAAAACTTGCGTCATTACTGGGCAATTTTGATCTAGAAGCAGATATATCAATGAGTATAAATAAATTTTCAAAAAGTTTGTTTCGGACGCAAATTTGTTTATAGTTTTAATTGTACCATTGAGACTAGTAGATGAAGAAAGTCTCCGGCAAAATCCAACTTGCTTTTCAGTTAGATATTGCAGACCCATTTCTTTGGAGTTTGCAAAGGAAACAGCTGAAAAAACTGCAACAGTTGTTAGTGATGTCGAAGCTAAAATAAATCAATTGATTCCAACACTTGTAGCAATAGAAGATAAAGTTATACATATAAAACATGAGACGTATATGACCATAATAGATGGGAAAGTTGCTCAGGTGTTAACACATACATCATCCAGTGCTACATCGTGCTAGTTTGTGTTGCAACCCCGAGACAAATAAATGATCTCATTACAGTACACTGTACCTGTTGCCTACAGGCAAGAGTTGAAAATGAAAATCCATTAAATACGGACTATCTGCCATACACGCATGTATAAGGTGTATGCAAATGATTCTTCATATTTCCTATAATTTAGGTTTTCAAAAGTGGACTGCATCGACACCAGAGAACAAAAGAATTATAGAGGAAAAAAGAAAAACATGCAAGCTCGTTTCGGGAATTGCTTGATTAACACATTGATAAACCCCGTCAAGGTTCCGGGAACAGCAATGATGGAAATACGGCAAGGATATTCTTTCAAAATTATCAATGTTCTGCAGAGATCACGGGTGTGGATGTAGGGCTAATCAAGAGATTATACATAATACTGCAGACATGTCATCAGGATTTTCTATTAACGCCGAAAATTCGGTCAATATACGCTGGAGACTGCACAGTTATATGTGAGAAAATATAACTGGTACTATATGTCATCTTCAGTGCACAAAATATTGATGCATGGAGCAAAAATAATAGAGCATTACGCAGTTTTGCCCCTAGGTCAATTATCTGATGATGCTCAAGAAGCAAGGAACAGGGTTATAAAAAGTATAGGTTGCATCACGCTCGGAAGTGTTCCCGGTCGGCCACAAATGAAGACGTAATGCACATTTTATTACATGCATCTGATCCTTATATATCGAGCATAAATAGACCTAGTTTTATAATAGCAAAATAATTATTTGACGAGGCCAAAGAGTTATTAGTAATGACAAGTAATGAGTAGGATAGGTTTTGTAATTTATGAATAATATACTTCATTTTTATTTTATGTCATGTAACTAGTTATAGTATTATTTTAAATTGTATATAAAAATCTAAGAAAAAAGAGTTACTTTAAATATTCATCTTATTATTTGTAATTTTATTTTTAACAGGCTATCACGAAATAAATTTTTATTTAACAATGATGATGTTTTAGCATAAGATTTTTCTATTAGCATACATATTCAGGAATACGTGTACAAAATTTCAATCCAAAATGTCAAGAAACAAAAAAGTTATAGATTTTTGAGACAAACCTTTTTGTTAATACCGTTTCGTCCCATAGTGCAACGTGATTCTCAAGCAATTGAACATCAGATCCAGGCTCTCATCCACATGCCTCTTGCGAATTCTAGAGTGCTTCGGTCACATTGCCAGAAGAAGTGGTGACAATTTAGATAAATTAATTGTCACCGGCAAAATAGAGGAAAGAAGAGTTCGCGGTCGCAGCCCGATGCGTTGGTCTGATCAAATCCGTGTCGCATTGGACACCTCCACGACACCTCTGTGCATGATGCTCTGCACGTCACCGACAACCGGTCCAGCTGGCGCCCTATCACCAAACGTCACATACATGGTGAAGTAGGTTACGACCCTCAGTAATGAGGAATAAATAAATATAAGATAAAGATAAAGATAGATAAACTTTATTGTACACCAAAAATAAAACATTTGACAAAAAAACTACATAAAAATACACGTACAAAGGGCGGTCTTATCACTAAGAATGATCTCTTCCAGACAACCTTTGGGTGGACAAAAAATATTTGAGTTTGAAGTGGGCTCGTCGTCGCATCGGTGCACCATAAATAATTATAGTTTATCTAACAGCAATCAAAAATAATAAATACTTAGTATACTATTGATACAAACACAAAAGTTATAATTAAAAGTACATATAAGGATACATAGTAAAGTAAAAGAGCATATTACAGAGACGATGGTTTTTGGGACAAGTATGATATAATCCCTCGGAGATATCTACGAGTATTGCACCATTTCGTACGATATGTAACTCTGGATTTCTTTGAGCTGCACTCTTTGACTGGCTCTTGAGTTTCGGACGGATATTGAATCGCCGTTCCTATTCAATATTCAGCGAAGTCTACTCAAGACTGTTTGTTGCGCTTCTTATGTCAAAGTCGGAGCACTGAATTTATTGCATGGAGGTACAATGGTACTCGGCATTTGGTATAGCGAAATATCTGATGTAGAGTTCAAACTACATTATTTATATTTGTGTTAGGTTTTGGAACTTGAGAGTCGGCGACTTTCTTTAGGGAAGACTCGAATCCACAATCCTTTGCAATCCAAGAGATAGCTTTTCCAATTGAACTAGATTGATTAACCTGGTTTCCCCCTCTCATCGAAAGCAAGTTTAAAGTAACAAAAACAAATATTAATATCTTTATTATTACACCCATGAGGAGCTCGATGGCGCGGTGGGTCAGCGATTGCTAAGGTTAAGTAACTTTCGCAAAGGCCGGTCATCGGATGTTTCGTCATCTTGCTTCAGTAGGCACGCATAGCCGATGGTCCCGGCTGCATTAGCAGTTGTTTACAACCGCCAATCCGCTCAGGGCCCGCGTGGTGGTTAATGGGCCGCTCACCCTATCCATCCACAGGGAAGGCTCGTGTCCCAGCAGTTGGGACCAACCTTTGCGATAGTTGCTTAACCTTAGCACTCGCAGACCGGGCGCGTTAACCACTGTGCCATCAAGATCTCTGAAAGCACGATGAATCTAATACAATTCTAGGTCGATTTAGCGTCGCGGCGTAACTATGGTACCGATTTGTACCTTACGCGGCCCAAACACCTTGTTTACAAATCACTTCGTTAGTAGACTCACGTATGTTTCGATTAACGCCGAGAAGTAAGCAATCAATATAACAATATTTACGGATTTGAAAAAAGTCAAAGTGTTGAAATATTAAGATCGGATGTTGATGACGTAGTTGTCGACATTGAATAGGGCTCCTTTGGCTTATAAAGTAAAAATAGAAAGTGTTGATTAATTTCGGCGAGTTGGATTGAGCCTCGATAGCATAGTTGGCAGTGCACCTGACCCGGCATATCCAAGGGTGCGGGTTCGAATCCCGCTCAAGAAATTTTTTCAACATTTTGTCTTTTTTTTAATTGTAATTTGTTTGCAACAATATTTGCGTAAAATTATACCTATGTAAATAATCTATACTAATATTATAAAGAGTAAAGCTTTGTAATTTTGGTTTTTATGTGTGTTTGCAACGAATAAACTCAAAAACTACTGGACCGATTTAAAAAATCATTCACCATTAGAATGCTACATAGCGCTGAGTAACATAGGCAATATTTAAAAAAAATGCGGTACGAACGAAGTCCGCCGGGTCAGCTAGTCATAAATATTACGGATCTACTCGCGTTTATTTTACACATTGATTTATGTTATTTTATCCTGATTACTTATTAATTACTAGCACTTTACTCGCGACTTCGTCCCAATGGTTTTGAGATTTTAAAAATAAAATCTTTTTTAATTTTATTTTTTAGCCTGTATTATAAGCAAGGGATCTATCAGTGAAAGAAATTTAAAATTGGATCAGTAGTTCCAGAGATTACCCTCTTCAAACAGACAAAGAAACAAACTTTACCTCTTTATTAAAAATATAGATGAGACGACTAACACCTCAGTCTCCCTGTGACCACGGACCCAGCAAAGCGTTCGAAAAGTCAGGATAAAATAACATAAATCAATGTGTGAAATAAACGCGAGTTGATCCGTAAAAGTCATTTTATCTGTAGTGTTCGCGTAAATTTTAAATACAAAACAATATAGCCAATTAGATAATTGTGTGTGGGTCTGTGTGCGTGTGTGTGTGTGTGTGTGTGTGTGGGTGTGTGGGTGTGTGTGTGTGTGTGTGTGTGTGTGTGTGTGTGTGTGTGTGTGTGTGAGTGTGGGTGAGTGCGTGTGGGTGTGTATGTGTGTGTGTGTGTGTGTGTGAGGGTGTGTGTGTGTATATTTGTTGCTTCTTCACGCTGCAACGGATGGATGGATTTGAATATAATTCGGCAAACAGATAGTTAATAATGTGGATTAACACATAGGAAAGTTTTTATCCCGATATTCCCACAGGAATTAAACTCAAAATGTACTACTTAGATCTTGGATTTGATGTTAGGAATAAAACCTATTTGGTAGTTTTTTATACTTTTTTATTGAAATTTTGACATGCTTTTGAAACTGTTAAAGCGGTACGAAGTCCGCCGGGTCCACTAGTTTCAAATATAATTGCTTGTTAAAATGTCACTGCTTTGCTTGAGTTAACTTTACGCGATAAGACAACAATGCATTTACAATTTTGGTTATTGTTGCTGGTGATTTAATTAGAGCAATGTTTACTTTCGTAAAATAATAGGCGTTTGGGTAAAAAATAACAAAAGTCTTAATATTTTCATATTCATATTTTTAAATTGAAAAATAAGACAACAGTGGCCTGCGGAATATCAATACAAACATTTTGATGTCGGATCATTGTTTCATTTGTGCTATATTTACAAAGTTTCTGAAGAATAGAATAGTATTGTTTATGCAGTTTCTGGGTATTTGTTTCAAATTCCAAGACAACCATGGCCTTATGAAAGGATCAAGCTAACCTACACTAGTCCTTTTAATGTATATGGCCTATTTAGCGCCTAGCACCAGTGACTTAAAAACACGTAAATTTTCGAAATTCCGCGCGGCACCCCCTTAAGTAACACTGACGTGTTTTGACTTCTGTTTCGATTGGATCATGAGGTTGTCGACCAAGAACACTGTATAATAACTTGTAACTTTGCAATTTTAATTAGTAATAAAAAAGTTTAATATCTCGGCTATTTATGGTGCTTTTCAGGTACGGCAATAATTTTCCAGGGTTCTATTCACTGTACCCTATCTGCCATATTTGAGATTATACAGGCATTATCAAACAACCTGTATAGTCAGAATTGAAATCTAGTTATCGCTGCAATTCATGGGTATTGACTTAATTAACACGATCGCTTTAGTTGGTGATCACAAAAACGGGCTATATATCGAAAATTACAAAACACATTTTGCCCGACCTGGGAAAGGAACTCAGAACTTTCGGATATCCGGCACAGAGCCGGTAAATTCTCGTTATTATTTGGAAACTTTAACGTAGCGCTCCTTTACTCTATACGTTAAAGTAACAGTTTGATGAACAAGCTTTAAAAGCTGAAACAACAATCAATAACGGCGCTTAATCCGGAACGGAGCGCAACTCGCTTAAGCTCACTCAAACTTCGGAGTTATAATCTTCTAAATATATTTTTGCACTTTTATTATCAAAATCTTATTGTGCTTAGTTTTTGTGCTTCATTTTGTATATCTGGGCCAAATAAACTTTTATTCATTCATTCTTTCCAGTTCAATAGTAGTCAACGTTTTGTTAATTTTGTAATGAATGATTAATGTTTACTCGACTTACTTACGTACTTCTTTTGACTGAGCTGATGATGATGATGTGATGATTTTATTCTGACTTTTCGAAACCTTTATAGAGACATTGATCACGGAGAAGCTGAGATGTTGGTCATCTCAGATGTGTACCATTTTATGCAAAATGAGTTACTGTATGACAGTTCAGTGTTCTCGCTGTGTAGTGTTAAGGATTTAATAACCTAGATAGATTAATATATATTAATTTCATAGCATGACGAATGGCGAGGAGCTCGATGACGCAGTGGTAAACGCGCCTGGTCTGCGAGTGCTGAGGTTAAGCAACTTTCGCAAAGGCCGGTCATCGGATGGGTGACCAAAAATTCATCATCTCGAGCTCCTCCGTGCTTCGGAAAGCACGTAAAGTCGTGGGTTCCGGCTGCATTAGCAGTCGTTAACAACCATCAACCCGCACTGGGTCCGCGTGGTGGTTTATGGCCCGTTCTCCCTATCCATCCATAGGGAAGGCTCGTGCCCCAGCAGTGGGGACAAAAATGAGCTGATGATGATGATGATGATGATGACGAATTGTTGATCACTAACAAGTATTTGGTCAAAGTAAAAGTCAAAAAGTGTTTTTGAATCGTCCAAACATTTTTTTACCTACTACCCATTCAGGACGTCTATTTTTTGGTTTTTGGTGTTTGTCGAACCTTATATAATGGTTAGTTCCCTCAAGACCATGTTCGCATATTGCATTACATGTTTCCGTGCCTAATATGCCTGACGTCCGACTGCTATACGTTCTTTAACGCGAGTTTCTACGCTTTTCTTTCTTTGCCCGATTTAAAAAACTCAGAGTCGATACAAGATATGTTATTATTAGCGTTTTACATTAAGCAATTTCTCAATCATTTTATAATATAATATATAAAGGAAACCACATTTCTGTCGCGCGTCTTCGACACATTTCATGCATATCGTCATTTTCTTAACATCTTGAGCATACCAAAAAGGCCAGGAAAGAAAGTACCTAATACACAAAACAGCGGTGCGTGAAAATCTATTGCCACCGCAATATTGTTACGGTCCCGAGGTTTTTCGATAAACGATTTATGAATCTCCGATTGTTCGGTAGGTGGGTGGGTATTCTGCTTTTTTTGTTATACGCTTCCCGGCCAATACTGTCGCGCAATAAAATTTTACGCTGTCATTTCAAAGCCAATATTATGTTCAGAGTGTCGACAAGGCGCCAATTTCGTACCCCCCTAATAAGTATTCGCATTTGACAGTTTGAGACTTTCCCTAAGGCTGCTTTTCTGCCAGGGCTTTGTGAGCTAAGCGGTGCGCGAGGAAAAAATCAACCAATAGAATTGCTTCCTTTTCCCTGCGTTGTAAAATGGAGTCATCTTATTGGTGGATTTTGTCCGCACGCACCGCTTAGCTGCCATCACAGCTCTAGTGGAACACAGCCTGGAAACAGGCGACACGAAATTTCATGGCATTCTTTGCTTCTTTTTCAAACAATACAAAGTTATATGAAACTTTGCGTAGGCTTGTAAAGAGGACTACGTGAAAAATTGCTTACAAAATGCATGCATTCTAAATCGCGCTAAAAAGTTGTAAAGTTTGTGGAAACATAAGCTTACGTATTTGTTATTTGTAGTAGCAATAATCGCGTAAGAGGAAAATTCTTTGAATTGAACGTAACTTTTGAATTTGCCATAGTCCAGTTACATTCTTCTCCCAAAAAGGAGTAGAGAGATCTTCAAACCACCAATCTTGAGTAACCTCGCCGTTAGTGACCTCAATGCCACATTCAGCATAATCAAAATAGTGCTTTGAGGTGATAAATAACATCAGTGTCAGGTTGCAAGCCGATCGCTTGATATGCGAGCATCTTGGAACCCCTGTCTCTTAGACGGCTCTTACGATACGCACGGGAAGTTAGCTTGCTGATACATAATTTCCACGCCCCATAATAGCATTGACTCCAGTCCAGTCCAGTCCAGATAAGCTCGATGGCGCAGTGGTTATCGCGCCCGGTCTGCGATTGCTGAGGTCCAACAACTTTCGCACAGGCCGGTCATCGGATGGATGACCAAAAATGTATCATCTCGAGCTCCTCCGTGCTTCGGAAGGCACGTAAAGCCGTTGGTCCCGGCTGCATTAGCCGTCGTTAATAACCGCCAATCCGCACTGAGCCCGCGTGGTGGTTTATGGCCCATTCTCCCTATCCATCCAAAGGGAAGGCTCGTGCCCCAGCAGTGGGGACATAAAATGAGCTGATGACGATGATGATGACACTAAGCTTGTAGTTCTACTTTTTACACTTTGTACCTAAGTTATGATTACTACGGTAAATTAATATTTTTGTAAATTATAAATTCTAGCACTTTTTTTTGGCTTCGAAAGCTTGTAGGGCTTCCAAACTAAACTTAACTTGTAGCTCAACTTTATATTTCTTAGCATTGTTGAGTGTTGTTTGACGCTGAAGCTCTAAAAAGTTACCTCCTATAGAGTAAAAGGAGTGCCTTTTCATTTGAAAAGTCCCGAGGTTTTATTGAGCGTTTCCCAGCTAACTGTTGAATGTGTAGGGGTTCACGGAGTCGTCGGTGCTACAAATTTTCTCACGTTTACTGCAATATAGAATTGGTAGAATTGGTGTCAGTGAGTCATAAAATGAATATTTATCCCAAAATTTGTCAGAAAAATTGCTTGTACAGACAGAGCCTACAGAGACACTACTACACAGATTGTATATATATATACATATATACTACAAATTGTGATGTAATATTTAAGTATGTCTGAATTAACGAAATCATTATGATAAGTCAAACACCTATATTTATAAGGACTGCGACTGTGGGCTCTCTTACATCGGGCAAACAAAGAGAAGTATAGGAACCCGCGTTAAAGAACACATAGCCGACGTCAAGCATAGGCGCGAAAATAAGTCTGCAGTATGCGAACATTCCCTAGAGGGGCCCAACCATTACATCAGATTTGATAAACCACAAGTGCTCGCTAGAGAACAACGATTCATCCCTAAGATGATACGCGAGGCTATTGAAATTAAAAAACATTCTAATTTTAATAGAGAAGATGGTTGGAGTCTACCACCAGCCTGGGACCCCATCATACAAAATATTAAATCCCAGCCCCAACACCATACTGCCAAAAGATACTGTAAGCTCTTTCTGCGTAAAATGGAACGCACCTGATTAAATTTAAATGAGGGTATACAAGCTACTAACTAATTATGAGATGACCAACACCTCAGTCTCCCTGTGACCACGGACGTAAAAGTTATTTCATTTAAACACCTATATTGTCAATATTGAAACAACCACAATTAATGATAAAAGTATATCATTAGTTGCGGCTTCTGCCTATTAAGCACAACAAAAACACTGACCGCGGTGCCGCGGTGATTGCTTACGACATATGCCAATCAATTTATTGGAATATGTGCAGCAAAGAGTATTATCAGCTTATTTTTATGTCCCCATTTTGCTGGGGCATGAGTTTACCCTATGGATAGGTAGGAAGAACGGGCCGTAAACCAGCACGCGGGCCCAGTGCAGATTGGTAGTTGTTAACGACTGCTAATGCAGCCGGGACCAACGGCTGTACGTGCCTTCCGAAGCACGGAGGACCTCGAGATAATAAACTTTTTCACCCATCCGAAGACCGGCCTTTGCGAAAATTCCTTAACCTCAACACTCGCAGACCGGGCGCGTTAACCACTGCGCCATAGAGCTCCTCAATAAACACGACCAAATCGCCCGTTATTTTCGAATATACTGAATTCAGCAAGTATTTGACATTTTCCAATGGAATAGCCATTAGCCGTCTATCTGGCCTGACGCTCGCATACGTTTTCATTTCCGCTTTTCCTACTTACGTAAAGGTTTATGTTGCTCTTATTGCACGTCCACATTAAACAAGATCTGTAAATAAGTATACAGTAAAAATCCAATATCCAGTATAAAATAGATTTTATAAGACCGGTTTATTAAAAACTCGTATTCTAGAGCTCTCTAGAGCTCGATTGGTGAACGCGATCGGTCTCCGATTGCTGAAGCTAAGCAACTTTCGCAAAGGCCGGTAATCCTCCGTGTGTCGAAAGGTACGTAAAGCGTGGTCCAGGCTACATTAGCAGCCGTTAACAACCACCAGTAAACTAGGCCATAAACCCTTTGGCGTTTCCATCCTTATGGAAGGCTTTTGCCCCAGCAGCTTGGCCATTAAAATGAACTAGTGATGTATGTATACGCTGTCAAGATATTTATATATTACTAGAGGACCCAACGGACTTCGTACCACTTTGACAGTTTCTATGACAACAAAACAAACAATTCGTAGAACATTTTGTATTGGAAAATTAAATTGTCGTTTTTAGTATTTTCCGTTACTTATTATTTAAGTTTCTCACCGTTTAAACCTTCCCTGAACTTCCACAAATATTTCGAAATCAAAATTAGCCAAATCGGTTCAGCCATTCTCGAGTTTTAGCGAGACAAACGAACAGTAATTGATTTTTATATATATAGATATTAAAAATCGACTCGCTTGCCCCTAACAGCATTACTTTGTTCATGCTAGAACTATATTGGAGTTTAGTATATCTCGTGTTGATTGGAATCAGTGCCACTGTACGCACAGCTATAATAAACACAAGCCACCCTGCGTTGAAGCCAGAGCGCTATCGCAATTCAACTGCCTTTGATTCCCATATCCAATACGCATCAAGGAAACATGTTAGCTTGTTAGCCTTACCTCCCACAGTTGCCCGGCTAGATACCTATCCACACCACAAATTACCGACATAATCTGTGCTGGTGCCTCGAACGTCTTTGAGTTCCTAAACGCAAACGTGAGCGCTTAGTTTACGCGCGTAAATGTCAACAAGCATCATGTCCATAATAGCTGCAGCTGTTATATCACGTCCATCATGTCTTAGCCGCACGCCGCACTGCTGCGAGTGCTAGTCATTCATCATTAGACGTTTTTGCCGTAAACTAGAACTTGTATAACATCGGAGCAGTTAAAACTTTACATAAGTTTGTTACTACTCGTTACTTCGATCCGATAGAACTCAAGTCAACTTTCCTCGTTCCTAGCTCATAGCACTCTGGTGCTATTTTGTAAAGACATTTTGCACCTAAAGAAAGGGAATCAGTAACGAGATTGTGTGTAGATCTGTTGCTGTATATCACGCGTTAACACCGAAACGTAAACAGAATCTCATTGCAAGGACAGTTATGTTGCTCATTGCTAGCATTGTTTCCCTAGGAGATTTAAGCGGAAACGAATGAGCTGTAGGTACAAAACGAATGTAACAACCGATACGGAATGAACTACCTATGAATGTGATCGAGTCCCTGACATCTCCATTAAAGGTAACTCATTTACGAGTTACGTGTTCGACTCGAAACTCCGTAATGGGTGCGAAATGAGTTTGTGTTTCAGTAAAGCGATAGTTAAATGCTGCAATTCCTTTAGCTCCTGACAACGCTCAAGGGAGATAATAAGGACATTGTACGGAGATAGCTTTTTGTCTCAATTATGTTTTTAGAAAAAAGAAACATCAGCAGATTGTAGTTATACTCGTTCTTTACATAGGTAGTAGTTATTCGTTAAAGAATAATTAAAGAAAGCATAAACGTAAAAACAAAATATGTCAATAAACAATAATAAATCATTACATAACGTTTGATTGAAAAGATGCCTCTTGACATTAGTCTTAAAATTATTAAGAGAATCTGAGGACATGTTCAACTTTTATATCTGGCAACATTAAATTAATGTGGTTGTGTTCACTGCCAACTCTAAAAATATAATACGCGTACATGTGATTTGGTAACCAAAGTTTGCAACTATTGTAAGTAGTTGTAGAAACAACAAACATTAGTAACTAATGTAAGAACAACACAAAACATGTCAAAAATGAAACTACTACAATTTAATATCATCATCATCAGCCCCTCCCGACCCACTGCTGGGCATAGGCTTCTCTTTGCTTGTGCCATTCGCCTCGACCCTGCGCTAGTTTTTTAGTTTTTTTTAATTAAAGGCAGCCTGAAGCCAAAAGAATAAGTAGGTACATGTACCTATATATCTTCATATTTTAATTATCATAATGATTATTTATACCTTTTTACCATTGAAAAAGGTTATCAGATGCAAATCGCCTGAGACGAATTTTTGGCCATAGCTCCGAGGATTTTGGGAGAATCGAGATGAAAATAGTACCAAGAGTAAATTAAGATTTAAGATTATCTCGATAAATTGCTCTCTTATTTATTAATTTAAATTAATAAATAAGAGAGGAATTTATCAAGATACGTGTGAGCGTTTGAATTTTAAAAATAGGCTGGAAACATTTTTTGGAATTATGAAAAATGTAAAAAAAACGGGTTTTTTTGGGGTGTTTTGTACACAAAATTGTAAATATTTCAAAAATAAAACCGACTTAATAAAAATGAATAAAAGGGTCCTAGGGTATTAGTTTAGTTACGAAATGGCGAAAAATTTTGAAAATCGGTTAATAATTGTAACCCCTTTATGTGTAATGGTGGTCCCTTTAGATTTGGTGTTGTAAGAAAACGGTGTAAATATTTCCGTATATAAAAAGTGATGTAGCTTCTTTGATTATTGACCGATGGTCATGGTAATTGTGTTATAAGATGCGGATGCAGGCGAGAAGTGCATTCAAGTTGAAATTGTGTTATTTAAAATAAAACGTTTTCTTTTTCGTAAATTGTTGTATTCATTTTCAATGCTCCGATTCTTACGGGGACTGCGAAATCTGTGAATTTTTTTAAACTGGGGATAATTGGCTTCGGATCCGGGGCGACCAGTAAGTTATAAGGGTCACTTCTTTTCTTCTCTCTGCCAAGCTTGGAGAAGCTAGACGTGTAGGTAGTAGGCATACACACCGAAAACCCTAATACTGACCGACCACTAAACAATCTACTTATTGTTTTTTTTGTGTGGCAATGAATAAATGCTTTTATAAAATGTTCAAAATAATTTTTAACGCAAATTTTGTTTTTATTATTATTATTAAAGAGCTGCTCTTGGTAACGGCAACAGGTAGCGCATATTTCTTTGATGGCAAGCCGTACGAATTTATTAAAATGACATGGCTACGGCAATTAATTAATTTTGTTTCTTTTTTTCTTCTAATTCTCTACTTTATTGCATGTGTTGTAAAACCTTAAAATATTGTTACACTAAGTTAATAAAATTGTTGCTTGTTTTTATGTTATGAAATAGTGTATTCAAACACCGGTTAACCCTAAATAAAAAAATAAATGAATAAATAACTGTGATGTTTGAATTTGTTGTCTTTTTTTATTAAAGCAGGAAATGGATAGTCGCTTATTAACTCTTTTGTTCCAGCGATGCCTGTCTACGTTGGACTTAATCTCCCTGGGCGTGGGCTCCTGTGTGGGCACCGGCATGTACCTGGTCGCTGGAATGGTGGCACGCAAGGCTGCGGGGCCCGGTGTTATAATAAGTTTCATGGTCGCCGCGATTGCCAGCATCTTTTCGGGTAAGTTTTTCCTTAGGTATTTTGATATCCTTAACCGAAATACAATTCAGAACTGGGACCAGTGGTGTCTTGTATCAGAGGCCCAAGCAGTTACGCTACAGCTCACTTGGGGCTACAGCCCCAAGTGCGCTGTAGCGCCAGGATAGTCGGTAAGTAAGTATGTAACCGAAGAATGAAATGAGTACGACGATGACGACTAGATGTCTGGTGTCTCAACACCTAGACCTGGGTGTTGCTAGCATCTTCTCCAGTAAGATTTTCCTTAGGTATTTTGATATCCTTACTTCTTAGCCGGAGAGTGAAAAGAGCACCACGATCACGATAGTGAAGGATTTTTGGGCGAGGAGTATCTAGCTAGAGTACGACGACAGTGACAACGGTACCGGCTTAGATTCTGCCCCAACACTCGGATCTGGGTGTTGTTAGCATCTTCTCCGTTAAGATTCTCATGTGGATTTTGGTATCCTTAGCCAAAAAATGAAACGCGTACGAAGATACCTATGGTATAGGCTATATGCCTGGTGTCTCAACACCTAAACCTGAGTGTTGCTAGCATTTTCACCGGTAAGATTCTCTTGTGTTTTTTGGTATCCTGAGTCGAGGAATAACAAGAGTAGATGACGACGGTGCAGGCTTGATAGTACCTCCATACCTGGGTATTTGGATGTCGCTAACATCTTCTCCGGTAAGATTCTGCTGTGTTTTTTGATATCCGTAGCTGATGACTACAATGAGTACGACGATGACGACAGTGCAGGCGAGATGGTGTCTCAACATCCAGGTCTGTGATATAAAATCTTTTATAAATTTTTAATGTTATATAAAGTTTACACCAGCATTTGGGGAGACCTTTGTCCAGCAGTGGAAGTATTTGGGCTGAGATGATGATGATGATGATGATGTATACGTTGTATACTTGTATGTTGCATAATAAAATATAATAAAATATCGTAAACAACCATTGTTTGCACACGAAAATCAATACGCTACGTTAGAAATATTTAGCATTCTAACATTTGACACCGATTCGAATGCTCCTGTCATAAAGGGATTAGTTGCATACGCATTTAACGGGTTGCCTGTAGTCGATATCATATGTATTTATTTTTATTATACATTTATCAACATTTGTAGACCAGATAGCGAATACAATGTGTAAATCTTTACAAAATATGGGACTTCATTTTATTTCCATTTGGCAGCGATTGCCCATATTGACATAAATACCTTACAGACTAACATTCATTCAATACCAAATATAAATCTCAAAATTATGTCTAAAGTCTAGGATCTAAGCAATGATAACAGTAAATCTATGAGTAAACTAAATATTTAGTTGGTGTAAAAGTACAAACACGAAAGAGGATTAAAGAAAAGCTGTTTGAATGATTTTGCGTCTAGCAATATAGCTAAGCCATATAGGCTTAGTTTTGGTAATCTGTTAGCACACACCAAAACGTTGGATAAGCACAAATTTCCTATTGAAATCGTAACACAGCGTCATGTCGCGCGTCGTGCAAACATCACAAATTCAAACGAAACGACGTTAGTTCCATTTACTGAATCCGTAATGCTCTGTAGTAAGGACTTGCTTACTTTTGCCTATAACTAAAGCACAATCATCATTATCATCAGCTCATTTTGTGTCCCCAATGCTGGGGCTCGAGCCTTCCCTATGGATGGATAGGGAGAACGGACAATAAACCACCACGCGGGCCTAGTGCGGATTGGTGGTTGTTAACGACTGCTAACACAGCCGGGACCAACGGCTTTACGTGCCTTCTGAAGCACGGAGGAGCTCGAAATGATAAATTTTTTGATCACCCATCCGATGACCGGCCTTTGCGAAAGTTGCTTAACCTCAACACTCGCAGACTGGGCGCGTAAACCACTGCGCCATCGAGCTCTTCAAAAACACCAATGTCGATGAAACTATGATAAAGGCGCAACTCTACCAGGCTTACGCCGATTTGCAGTGACGGCTATTCACGGCAGAATTCCCGCAAATTATTCGCATTAGTGCGCGATTTTGCACTTGACTGGCGTATTTGTTATGGCACACACGAACTGTTATTTGTAGGGAGTAACGACAAATACGAAGATCGTGCCTTTAGAATTCAGAATGCAAGGGTGCAACTGACAATTTTAAGAAATTTTATCTACCTTCAGACAGAAAAAAAACGAACGGTACATCTGCTTTTTGCCCCCTTATGAGGGCAGAATAGGTGCTGGCATCTTACTCTCTCACCTCGCACCGATCATAAGTCTTTTGGATATAAGTATCAACACGATAAATTAAAGAGGCTCATCTCTTGCGCTTTTGTAAGTAGTTTTATTAGGGACTTAGGATTAGGGACGCAATCATGTAGATCAGATTCCCTCCTTGTGGTTTAGTCCGATGTAGTTACTTTCATTTAGGTAGTTGGTTTTAATCCTCTGTTACCAAATCTCTGTCTGTCTGTGAAACTCGAGTTCGTTATTACCAACAAGCATTTGGCAAGCGTGGTGATAGGTCAGTTTTCATCAAATATAGCGAGGATTAGATTTGAATCATTGGAATCAAACCTAAGTAGTATCATAAGTATATCTATTCTATTTTTGATACTTAAGTAATAATTTTGTACATTTTTGTGTGTTACGTTTGTGTTGCTATCGCAGCATCACCTAAACCGGCTCCGACGGAAGATCAGAGCTAACCTCAAGGCTAGCATTTTGCTGAGACGAAACCGTCTTGGGACTCTCCTATGCTTTTTTCCATATTTATCTGTATGCTTGAACTGTTCTGTCCCAAATAAATTTATTTTCATTTCATTTTAATTAACTATGCTTAATACTTATATCTAACATAAGTAACTTTGAGTTTAACATATAGCGTTCGGGTCATTCATAAATTATTTCATCATCATCATTATCACCATCATCAGCCTATACTTGTCCGCTGCCGGTCCAAGTGTACGCCAATCGATCCGCGGCTACTCTAACCCAGCTCTCGCCAGCCACCTTGCGAAGATCGTCGCTCCACATAGTCTGTGGGCGTCCTACACTACGTTGCGTATACCCTCTATATAGTCTATTTACTTGTTTACTGTTATATTAATAAACAGATATACTGGTATGTGAAGCCAACATTTTTCGTAATTAATTAATTGAATATTTCCGGCTACGTCCGATTTTAACGAAGTGACGAAACATCGCACAGTCCAATGCGTTCACCACTTTGTCATCACTCGTAGTTTGGCCAGCGATCAGCGGGTAACATATTTGTCGAAGCGAAATGAGGATTGACCGAAGGTGTACCGTCTTTGTTTGCTGTTTGATTAATAAACAGGTGGGAAGCGAAATTGAGAGGTAGTGTCTACCGAAATATGTTTAACATTTGCTGTAGCTTCGATATATTTTTAACATTTGATTTATTTTGTAACTAGTTGGCGCCCGCGACTTCGTTCACGAAGACTACACTATCCCACAGGAACCTGTTACCGGGTCATGGTCTGTCTATGTGCAACGTTTCATCCAAAACCGTTCAGCCATTTTCACGTGATGCGCGGTCAAATAAACAGACAAACAGACAAAAATTCTAAAAACTAAACTAATGAAGAATTTATCTATCTATCTATCTATCTAATGAAGGTAAAATAAAAGATCACAGTTTCCAGACCCGGAGGTCTCGGACTTAATTCCCAGCGATGGGCACATGTTAATGTATTCGGTTCGACAGACGGTAGCTTGTTTTAAGTCCGACTTACTACCTACATTTATCTATGTAGGTAATCATGATTGTTGTTGCGACAGTAAAAAAAAAGATAGCAAGTTCCTCAGTTAAAAAAAATATGAAAACTATGTACTCTTCTGTTGTGGAATAAACAATGTAACTGATTAAAAAACCTTATCAAAATTGATAATTTCGATGTTTTATCTACCCCTTTTTGGGAATAGAACGTAAGACTGTATGTACCTATGTATTAATTTTATTCAAATACTTATTTCATTTAATGGTTTTTATTATTTTATATTGTTATGTTACAATGTTATGTTATAAAGTTTCAAACATCCGCTTCGTAACAACGTCTTGTAGCGCTTGTACTCAATTAATAAAGATAATTCTGTGCTGATCCGCGACACGCTCGCTTCGCACGCTCGGCTCGCACATATGTTATTGATTCTTTGTAAAATTAGGTAGGTATATTCTTATGCGGTGAGCCTTGTAACTGTAATATTATTGGATTGTTATTATTGTATGACAAATAAGCATTATACGCAACAACTGTTATAGATTGTTATAAATAATTTCAAATTAGTTAATGTGAAATTATTAAAAATAAAGCACACTGCTATAAAAGGGGTGCGGCAAAACACAATAAAAATATTAAGTTAATAACAGGTCCAGTAATAAAACTATAGGCAGAACCTAATCCATCATCGTAGGTAAAATATTTTTTGACTATTAAAAAGTATTTATTAAATTAAATTGGATATAGAATTATTTAATTTTAATTATTAGATTTTTTTATTTTATTTGTTTAATTAATTTCATGTTCTTTTTGTGTGCTTTTGGGGCCTTACTATGAGCTCTATTGCAGTTGGGAAAGCGAGAGGTTGTGCAGTAGTGGACATACGAGTATAATTAGAAACACTACCAACGCAACGGAACTTAACATAATACAAGATATTTGACCCTAATACTTTTTATTTGGAAATGAAACAACAAATAGCATAAAACGTCCGCTTATTGCAAGAACTCAAATCAAATGTTGAGAAATAAATTAATGAACTTTTTAAAAATTAATTATGTCATAACTATCCTAAGTAAGAAATATAAATAAAAATAAAAAAAAGAAATAAAAATTTTAAATGCAGTTCAATAGTATTATATTATTACTATTGACATCAACAAGAACAAAATTTTTAAGACTAATAGTTTTTTTTGAGAGCTTAAAAACCAAGTAAGTGACTTCTTGCCATTTATAGATAGTACTAGTTATCAATTAACAATTTCTTAAATTACAAGTAAAATTAAGTAAGAACCTATGTAGTTTCTCGAGAAATAACGTTTGAAGTAATTGCAAAAATGAAATATTTATCCAGTAAGAAGCAAATGAACATATATATTCGTCAAGACAACATATTTTTATTGAGAATATCATACTTACATCTTACACAAAATTTTAGCAGTGAAAAACATAAAAAACTATTTCAGAAACTTATTTCCAGTATTTATCAGAATTAATCAGTCTTGTAATACTTAGATCAGTAGAAGATAAAGAAGGTGCAGAAATTTTGCCAGAAAAAGAATAATCATACTAAGATGTCGAGTAAGTAGCAGGCAATAACAATTTATTGCCTACTACTACTCGACTTCTTCAGCATCTGAGTATTCCTCTTCTCGCAAAACGTCTGGTTCTTTTTTATCTGGTAAGTTCTGATACCAATGTAGTAATTCAGGGAGTACATTTTTTTGAGCAAATTTTTATTAAATCTTTTCTTTTGCTTTTGCTATGGGTAATTTTATGTAATAAGCTTTTTTTTAACATGCCGGTAACTATTGTAATTTAATTCTGTTGATGTGTAATTATATTTTCGCTTTCGAAGGTTTATATTTTGACTACCCGTCCGATTATAAGTAGCTGAACTTGATACGTTCAGCTCTTTAAATTCGGATGTGTAGTCATACCGATATTTGATAATAATAAGACTTATTTTTGAAACCTAAAATATTTTACTTTAAATGTAAAAAAATGTATAAATAAGACAAAAACAAATGTTATTTCTCTACAGATTAACATTAGATTACTTACTTACTTACTCCAATGGTTCAGCGACCCAAAGTGTGTCTTGGCCTCCGAGACGAGAGCTCATCATCTATCTCGATCTTGTACGGTTTTGCGCCAGTCACCCGCTTCAAGCTCATGGAGGCCGACCACGTCCCTCCAACGGTAACGGGGGCGTCTAACTTTACCAAGATAGGCTCGTTTGGTGCACCGCTTTCAGTCATCGGAGTCGGTGTGCCTTCGTTATTTCAATAATGAACTCAGCCAGGAGCACAGAATAAATAAACCAGGTTTAGATTGGATTTCTTTTATTTAAAACTAGCGGCCCGCTTGCGACTTCGTCTGCTTGAGTGAACACCCGTTTCCTATAGAACCCTATGGCAGCGCAGCGCCACCTACCGGGTCCAATTATATACATGTTTTATAAATATAAATCTTCCTCTTGAATCATTCTATCTAATAAAAAAAAACCGCATCAAAATCTGTTGCGTAGTTTTAAAGATCTAAGCATACATACAGACATAGATACATACATACATACATACATACATACATACATGCATAGGGACAGCAGGAAGCGACTTTGTTTTCTACTATATAGTGAAGTTTAAAATTCTTTTTTAAAATTTGAATGTGCTCGGATTTATATTTCACTTGAAAAGGAGGGTTAGTCGCTCTTCAAGGAAGCATGGTTTACCCAGATATCTCAACTACTGAAGTTCTTGCAATAAACCAACGAAAATATGTTCAATAACTTATCATTTATTAGAAAAAATAACTAAATATCAACTAAACAAGTATCGATTCAATATTAAATTTCATACAAACAACAAAATGAGTTTTAAAGTACCAGCAATAATGGACAACTAATTAGAAACAATACAAAAAAAATAAAAACTAATCGAGCCTGACTCTACCAGAAATGTCAATTAATTATGAAAACATTATCATTTGAACTGAAACCTACTACTAGTACGAGTAAACCTTCAAAGTGCAATAAATATCTTAGCTTAAGTATGAGACTCCCCAAATAAGATTTCAACTTTGAAGTGGGTTTTCCAATCTAATTCAATAAAGTGTGGAATGCAAAGAAATAAACAGGCTATTCCGAGAGTACGTCTCTATTCTTTAACTACGCCGTCCAGTAGCGCAACAGGAATCCGACGAATACAGGAATACGACGAATCAGGACAGATTCGCAGACAATTGATTTCAACTTTGAAGTGGATTTTCCAATCTAGTTCATTATATAAAGTGTGGAATGCAAAGAAATAAACATGCTATTCCGAGAGTACGTCTCTAATCTTTAACTACGCCGTCCAGTAGCGCAATAGGAATCCGACGAATAGAGGATACAGAGAATCCTGAGAATTCTTTTCACACAGAGATTGTATCTGCTGAGTCAATCACTTACGTTAACTTTGTCCTGTAAATTTTCTTTCAAGACACCTACAAAACTGGAGTGAAATCATTCGATATAAGTCTTTTCTTTTTGTTACATGTGTATTAACCATTACTAAATCTACAACTTGGACGTGAGTTTCCTTAGGGTGTCGATTTAAATAAAACTCGATTGACGACTTACCTGCTTACCTTTGTAGGCCAGACCAAAAGTTTTTAAAATTATTATCTTTATTTATTTAGTTCTGGCCTACAACCAACGAAACCGAGTTTAAATTTATAGAATGACTAGCTGACCCGGCGGACCTCGTACCGCATTTTTTTATATTTTTAATATAGCCTATGTTACTCAGCGCTAATGTAGCATTCTAATGGTGAAAGAACTTTTTAAATCGGTCCAGTAGTTTTTGAGTTTATTCGTTGCAAACATACATACATACAAAAATACAAAGCTTTCCTCTTTATAATATTAGTATAGATAACCACCAATTACTCATTACTTATCATCATACATCATCATCAGCCCATGTTAAGTCTCCACTGCTAAGTCACGAGCCTTTCCTATAGAGAGATAGGGAGAACGGGCCAAAACCACCACGCGGCCCAGTGCAGATTGGTGGTTGTTTACAACTGCTAATGCAAGTAAAGTAGATACTACTAAATACTAATGACGGCTAGGCACAATCTTGTTCCACTAACTGTCTTCTCATCTTAACTCCGTTGCTGCTTCAGTGGAGCGAGGTCACTTTCTTACTGGAACATTTAACATTTTTATTTTTATTTTCTTGTTCACAGGCGCTTGCTACGCTGAGTTTGGCGTACGCGTCCCCAACACCACCGGTTCGGCTTACATGTACTCCTACGTCACTGTCGGCGAGTTCATCGCCTTCGTGATAGGGTGGAACATGATCTTGGAATACTTGGTAAGTTTCCATCTTTCTTTTGTCATTTTAAGATGTCACTTTGCTAGATGCTAGCCTTTCCACTTCCTGTCACTAACTCCGGGTGCTAAGTACACTACTAGGCAATTAGGACGGATAAGTGATAACGTTGAAATTGCGTTTCGGTGATATTACTTTCACTTTAGACACTAAATGGATTTATTTAATAGTTTTGATAAAAATCTCCATTAATATCATAACTTTTAATTTCTAATAAAATTTGCACAGCATTTACCGAGTAAAACAAAAATTCATACAAGTGAAAAGGTAAAAGTAAAAGCACTCAATTATAAAATTAAAGCGCGTTTAAAATTCTATTACGATATCCTATCGTTTTGTAGTCACTTTGTTTTTAAAGTTAAATGAATACTAAATGATAACGTCCAAGAAACTTCGTCTAGTACTTTTAGTTCAGACTACTTCATGCTTGTGCGCCCTCTTTCATCCACTTGAAGCCCAGCCTTTTTTCAAATAAGTATTGTAAAACTTTGTCACTATACCTAATACCCTTAAAATCAATAAAGATATATAATAACTCAGTAAGTTATTTATTTTCTACTCCGGCTGCGAGTTAGCTCTCTCTACAAAAAAGATTTAAATTGGGAAAATTCGAATTCTGATCAACTAATCGAAAATTGAACGTACTACTTTTTCTAACCCGGTACAGTAAATGTAGTTTGTTTTTTTTCGCATTTACAAATACCGAACTAAAACTCAATTACAAACATGACATTTCACTTTGCAGACTAAAAGTTTTACGCTCTCTCGCAGGGACCTATGGAATAAATGGCCAACTAGCACACAAGTGGCATTTGCAGGCTTTGTACAGTTTAAAGTTTGCTTTTGCGTTACAGAAGCTTTAAAACGGTGATTATAAACACCCATCAAGATCTTATTTAGTTATTGTACGGGCATAAGATGGAAAGCAGAGTTAAAAATTCCTGTTATGATGTTATGAGATTTAATAGCTTTTTTATCATCTAAAACAGTCTTGAGCTGTTGAATAATATTTATTACCGTATTTGTAGCGCTATACATAGCAGAGAAAAGTTACCCTCTTGAAACGCGAAAGCCGGTAAATTTATCTATAAGCAAAATCAATGCTTCCTGTAATTTTAAATCATAATTGACATAACATTTAAAAATCCTTCACGTTGCGTAGTTTCACAATATTTGTTATAAATTATATTTTGTTATTTTCCACTGGAAAATCGCTACGGTAAAATGTATTTACTACAATAATATCTAGTTCCGTGGTACAGACGTGTCAAAAATAATAGAAGCGCTATAGTCGCGCTACAATAACATGTTACAGATTCATTTCCGTACACTACCGTTTTTACCGTTACTGTAGAGCTTGTCCATAGAGCTAATATCCCGCTACAGTGGCGCTAGTTATAGAGCCTGTGTGCTTCGGTAGTCACTCGTGTTCTTTTCTTAAGACTATATAAGGTCACTTTTTATCAACTGCAAATATTTTGACAAAACATCTAATTATATCAGAGAAATAAGGCCCTAGCATTTAAAAAAAATTCAGGCTAGTTTTTTTTTATTTTTCCTGACACAAAATTGTAATATTTTTAAGAGCGGCCTCTCTGTCGGCACTTTTGAATGAAAAGTGCACGTGTAAGCGGTGAAGGCATTGCGGCCTCTCTGTTTCGGCTCCTATGAAACTACCGAAAGTGCTTTATTTTTCTTTATAGTCGAAATGTCTTTCGGCGTTTTTCTTAAAAACTAGTGTACAAAAATTTAAGATTTTTTTTATAAAAATAGTTTATATACATATGTTGTTGAATTTATCTTCAAAATATTTGCAGTTGATAAAATGTGACCTTATATGCATTCCCGTGATCGGCTTGAGATGACGTCACCAACCTTATTGATCAACTACATGATGAAGATGATGCCTGAGAGCTGAAACTCAAAAATTGCAAAGTACAAGCTCCTGTGCGATAAAGTAATACTGACTCAAACTTACATAAAACAATATACTTACTTTGCACAAGTAGTTTTCGGTACATTTGCTTGTGACAGACAGGCAAGTGAGTGATGTAGTGGTACTCCTAACTAGCTCTTTTTTATCGATACTACAGCAAAAATACGACTCGGATAGTGATTGATTATACTAGTATTGACACAAACTAAACATGTACTAGATTAACTGAGTCATCATCAGCCTAGAATAAAATTATATTGCAAACGTAACGTAAGCGTTAGTAACGTCGTAATTTGTATAAAATACCGTTTGTCAATTGATAGTCCCATTTACGGACGTTGTGGCGCTCGCTGTATCAATTTCAATACAATATTCCCTTTTCACGCTAACGAGTATCCGATGTGACAGACCCAAGAAAAACAAAAGCTTACACTTACAAACAATAAAGCCGATTCCACATACCCGGACACACCGGGCTCAGTACGAATACGGAGTTTTTCAATTACTAAACGGATAGAGTTCCAGAATCACTTTTGAAGCTATTGATTTCAGCTTTGTTTTTGAAGAGAGTTTGCTAATTGCCTCAGACGAGTTTTCAGCGTCACCGGACTCTTTTGGGGGCGGCGAACAGCTTTAAGGTTAAAGCATAAAGGCGGAAATCTCAAGCCGTGTAATCGAAACACCGTCAAAAGTTTTCTAGTGGGATGGCAGCACGCACTAGTCCGGGTTCCGTTCCCTATCCTCCGAGACGTTTGGATCGGATCGGGAGTGGAACATTCTGAGGGCGCCTCTAAAAGCTAAGACCTCGGCTCTTGTTGACCGGGTCGTGGGGGAAGGTAGAAACGCCCTGGTACAAGTCTGTACCTGGTATAGAGCGCGTGTGAACCGGATCGTTGACTGTTATTCTACGAGTACGGTGTCTTGGGCCTAAGCGGTCATGTATGTTTAGTGTATCATATGAATGCGTAGTGGCATTTTGAGGATCGGGCGGGAAATTTCAGCTATTTACCTATTTTTGAGTCCTGTGGTGATTGGGTTATTTGAAAAATACTTTAACACCTTATCCTCTGTGCAAAAGGGATTGTGGAAAGTATTGTTAGAAGCTCCACATTCTTAAGCAGTTTGCATTAACGGTTTCCCTAGATAGCTAGGTGTCACTCTGTAAATATGCCCTAGGTCAAAAGTAAAGGTCAGACTAAAAGATGAAGAGCTTTGCTGTTATCAAAATAAAATGGGGTTAATAGTAACCCCGGTTTGCCGTGCCTAGTTATAGAAGGTCGGCCCGCCAGATTAAATACTGATGTGTTAGAAACCTCTATGGATAATAAACAAAATCGGTGATTGTTATTATCCCTTACCTATTATGGACTTTTACAAAATGAACGGAGGCTTTCATTTTAAAATTAAGTGTAACAATGTATAGCTCCTGATCTTTGAAGGTGTGTTTGTAAACCTTACTCTATAATATGTGAGAGATGATATTAGTGGCACGTTCAATGCTAGGGACATCTATTTTAGCAGCTAATACTTAACGATGTTTTATATCACTTAGAAAAGGCGACTTAAGTGGGAATCGAGTCCTCATCGTTCCCAAACAATATGAATAGCGATGCGGTTTCGTTTGGTTGATTAATACTGTATCCGCAGCGTTTTACGCATTGCGTTGGGCTCATAAGAATAGTTGTTTCATAGAAAAATTTGTCACACGAATAGTTTTAACGCAATCACCAATGAGTGGCCAAGACTTCGTATATTTTAAAATCGTGTACTTCAAATGCAATACGATATTCGCAGCGTATAACGCTTATGCGACCCGAACGCTTAAGCTTAGTGATTTGAAAACCGCTTGCGAAGACAAACTCACTTAAAATAAACAGCCATCAAAGAGGCAGTGAGCTCCGATACCACTTACCGGAGTTATAGGATTATTGACAACGCACATTTTTGAATTGAAGACATTATTTTATTTACAAAGAAGCTTAATACTCTATCGTTAAGGTGATTAATTTTACACTTCGCAGCTCCTTAATACTTGGGTATTTATGGTGAAGCAATTCAGAATTGATTTGGTATTGTGGAATCGAATGGAATGTTTATTCTCGTGTCTTATTTTCGTTTTTTTATTTTATTGGGGCCTACAGAAGTTTTCGTCTCCTGTCACTTCTCTTCCTCAGTGAAGATGACTACTTTAAGCTTGGCTTATATCGTATCCTCATTTAGATTCATAAATAAATAATTAATAAATAAATAAATCGTATGACAAAAAAGTACTTTTAATTTTAAAGTTGTTGAATGCATTTGTTTTGGTGACAGATCGGAACAAGCGCCTGTGCAAGAGCTCTCAGCGCGTGTTTCGACTCCCTCTTCGACGGTGCAATCGGACATCAAGTAGCATCTTCTGTGGGAACTATCTATGGTAAGTTCTATGTAAATATACTACCTTATTCCTCCTTCTCTCTCTTCATAGAACTACGAGCCATTGATAGATGACTATCAATGACATGAGTCACAGATTTACCGTAGGTACCCACAATCAAAGAAAATCAATAACCCCTTCCTTTGTGGCAAAAAAATGTTCTCTCAGTCCCAGCAGTCATTTGTCCTATTTTCTCCAACATGAGGTCCTTTAAGCAAGGATTGAAGCAGCAACTTACAGCTTGCCAAGGAGAGGATGGCTACTGAGCCACAATTTTCTCCAAGCTGCATTGAACAGCCTTACCGGAGTCAAGTTATCCCAGGACGTTCTGTCTATAGTATGTCGATGAAGGGTGGAATTTGGTGCTTGCCGTCGTGGTTACAATCCATCTTCGTGGCAGAAAAAGGATAATACTATGGTTTTTAATGGGTTGGCGTCACCTCGTCGAGATCTTCGTAGCTGGTAAAATCGAGTATCAAATAAATCCCATAAAACTCGGAGTCATCTCTGGCCTCGATGCATGCTTAAGATAGCTTTTGACCTTGTCTTAAAAAGTGCGACACAATCATTGTTTACTGGCTGTCTTCGCATGCGGACTCTGCTTCCAATGCCAAATTTAAAAATACAACAATAACAACAACTGAGTTGAAAGCGTGTCGCTCAGTTTGAACACATAAGAAGATCAAACTTTGCAAACGGTCTAGAACAAAGCTCTCCGTCTACAGTCCGCCCATGGAAGTATTAAACTCATTACTTCCGTGAGCTTTTCTAATAAACCCCTAATTTCAAATTCTCGACAGGACCTGAAATGTCCGTAATTGAATAGGATCTAATTGAATTTGCAGGCTGCCCTTCTAAGGAATACGGCAATTGGTGGTTCAAAAGAACGGCTGCCACTATTTCGATTATAAAATACGGTTTCTTCTAATATTATACTTACTTTTTAAGGAAACACTTTGATCTACTCGCGTTTATTTTACATGTTATTTTATACGGACGATTTCTCAGTATTTATCTGAAGTCTTTCTGCTACGGACCTTGCAAAGGGTTCGAATTTTGGTTAGAATAAAGTCAAAGTCAAAAAATATTTTTTTAAAAGCTTTAAAATCATCCATAAAGCATATTAAAAAATGCAATTGTAAATTTAAACTAGAAAATATTATATAACAATTAGAGTTATTAGAACATCGCAAACCCAAGATGATTTGTCAAAGATAAAATACTTACTGGTTATAAAAAATGTCAAACCTTAAAAAAATTTCGATCCGTATGAATATATGTATATATATATCCGTTTCATATCAACGTGTAATTAGTCAGTATTTTTTTATATTTAACTCTCTTCAAAAAGCTACAATTCGCCGACTAACCGACGGTTCACGCGCTTATTCCGGCGTGTTCCCTCAAACCGGCGGTGGCTCGCACTTATAAGCGCGTGAACGCTCGTACGAGCGCATGTAATCTGAAAAATCGCTAATCTGAAATCTGAAATCTGAAGACTTAAATTGAAAAAAAAAAAATATGTAACCTCTTTTTATCCGGCTTATCACACCTATTGCTTTAGCAAAAAATGTTGACGTATAATACCGTTAGATAATTAGTATAAATCCCCTCGAGTAATATGATAATTCATCGAGTCAATATTATGAACCGGAGTCGTTGTCATCGAGTTAATAAGAAACTAACACAGCGAACTCCTCATCGAAACGTCTGTCTGTTGACCGGATTCATAAAGACAGTTTGAAGATGTCGTACGATCGACACAATTACAATGCCAATTTAACGCTACGATTGCATCCGAGAGCTATTGAAATCGTATCTCCTCCCGCTCGCGGAACGTGAATACCTATAAGCCCTTTAAATGAATAGGATAAATCCCCTCGAATAATACGATGAATCGTTGAGTCAATTGGAGCCAGAGTCGTTGTCGCCGAGCTAATAAGAAACTAACAGAGCGTCTTCATAGAGACTTCCATCTATTGACCGAACTCATAAAGACAGACTGAAGATGTTTTGACATCTTTGCTCACAATTTCAAAATTATTTTATTAAATTCTGTGTTGGAATCGCAACGGTTACAGTTGCAGCCGAGAGCTATTGAAACCGAATTCGCTCCGTATGCTGTTGAGTCTTAGGATGCTATTAGGTTTAAAAAAAATATTTGTCGAGGTCTCTTGAGGGAAGAGTTCTTAAATTTGCTTTATATAGTCCTATACGTAATGTAGTTCATGGCATTTACTTAGTACAATAGGTTTATTTATTCGAACTTGTACGAAGTTGTTATTTTGGAAATAAAGTGATGCACACTTTGTTAATGTTCAAAATAATTTTTAACGCAAATTTTGTTGCGAACAAATTATAAAAACACAAATGTTGAAAAAATTTCCACGTGCAGGATTTGAACCTGCACCCTTCTGACATTCCGGGTCAGGTGCAATTCCAATTGAGCTATCGTGGTTCTAATCAGCCCGCCGAAATTATTCAACACTTTTTACTTTGAAAGCCAAAGGCGCCCATTCAATGTCAACATCTACCGTCACTAACATAGCTCAATTGGAAGAGCACCTGACCCGGAATGTCAGAAGGGTGCAGGTTCAAATCCTGCTCGTGGAAATTTTTTCAACATTTGTGTTTTTATAATTTGTGCACACTTTGTTTTTTTTTTGCCGATCGATGCAGACTTTATCAAATATGGTTTTAGGCATTATTTTGTTCCTAATTTATAGATTGACATTCGTCTTTCGACGATAAGGCAAAAACTGAAAGCGCTCACCTGAATCTTCATCTACTGGACTGGCTATCTTAAGAATTAACTTTTGGAACACAGCAACAATTCTACGATATACGATAAGATGGTAGCTAGTCAGACGGGCGTAGTTCTGGGATTTATCCCTGCTTTCAACCCACTGCCCCACACCCCTGCGTTCACTAGGAATCGCACCCAGAACATCGGGGTCTGAGACAGGTCATTTAACCACTATACCACGGAGGCTGTTATGCTTTTATTTATCTATTTATTTATTTTAAAAGGTACTTACACCAATGTTTACACAGTTTTGATTAAAGTTAGATGTACCTATAAAGTAATAAGATATGTATTAGATTTATGACAGGCATATACACAGCATTTGCAAAAAACACATAAGAAAATAAAACAAAACTAAACAAATTCCAAATAACATTCTAAAAATAAAAACAGAAACCCGTTTCGTATACAATGGAATTTTATTTTTTATTGAATTTTCTTTTATTGGCAATGGCTTATTGTTATCATTACAGAAAGCTCTAATTAAAGATTCCTGCATTCAAGTCCCTGTATTTCATTATTAATAGGACAAGCCAGTACCTCAAGGCAAACCGAACATAATATGCATAATTCAAACTGTTTTTACTATTTTCAAATTGTTTCAATAGCAATGGCAAAGGTTCGATGAGCCTACCAATTGGGGCGCCAATTACTTTTAATTACTTTGACTTTTAATAATTTTGTGTATACTAACATATACTAACATAGTCTTTAAGTTATACTGTTACTAATAGACTAATAATCTATGGATCACAATGGTCTGAAAATAAAAGATTTTTATTTATTTTATTTAATATTTCAGAGCCGCTTTGTTGCCCACAAAGCGAAGGCGTAACTTCTCCCTCGCAATTACTTGATTCACGTCTGTTATTTACTTTTTATAAGTACTACGCAAACTGGTAGATCAAATAAAGTTAACTGTAAGTATTTGTAAATGTTAAATACGGTTGAAATTAAATAATTATGGTTGATGAAAATGAATTCAGCGACACGATACACGCAGCTTTTATAGTAAAGCCACAATAACGTTATTTATCTACACTAATGCTATGAAGGGGTGAAGGTCGTAAATTTGGATTTAGGAGGTAACCTTCGAAACTAATGATCTAATTTTAAAAAAAATCTATTATTTAAAATAAAATAATATTTTGATAAACAATGGTTTACACTTCCAAATCTTAAAATTTCTTTATGAAGTCATAAAAAAGAAGGGCTGCTTTATCAGCGTGCGCTGACCAAACGCTTGTGTTTACATAATAATAATATACAACAAAAATATTAGTACATACCTAGTTTTTTTTTGTTTGTGCTTCTAATAGATGTCATTACATTCACGGCATTCCTAGCTTTTATATTTAAACTACATTAACGTTTTATATGTTAAAAAATCATTTCATTTTTCAAGGTGTTGTTTAAGTGTATTTATTAGGCACAATATATTAATCTTTACTAAAATAAATAGTTTCATCACCCAAGGAATTTTATGACGATAAAATTTATTATTTCCCTCTTTGACCATGTAGGTACATACTTAAAGATAAGATAAGATGTTTTTTGCCATCAAATTTATGTTTATACGACATATTAAGATAAGATGGTTGTAAGACTTATTATTATTACATACATATACATATATTATTACATACAGACTTAAAACAAGCCCTACCTAAAATCGAAACTGGGACCTCTAGGTCTGGTTGTCTAAGCAATACGCAGAGGCGATTGTTGTTCTAACTTGGAGAAATAAAAATCCCTACCCCAGCACTAATGTTAGTGACACTGAAATCGAACTAGAAAATAGATTGGCTCGCAAATTAAAGCAGCTATGGAATTATAGACGCAATATATCACAATACCGAGATGAGATGAGGAGCTCGATGGCGCAGTGGTTAACGCGCCCGGTCTGCGAGTGCTGAGGTTAAGCAACTTTCGCAAAGGCCGGTCACCGGATGGGTGACCAAAATTTATTATCTCAAGCTCCTCTGTGCTTCGGAAGGCACGTTAAGCCGTTGGTCCCGGCCGCATTAGCAGTCGTTAACAACCACCAATCCGCACTGGGCCCGCGTGGTGGCTTATGGCCCGTTCTCCCTATCCATCCATAGGGAAGGCTCGTGCCCCAGCAGTGGGGACATAAAATGAGCTGATGATGATATCACAATACCTATATCGTCGGAGGCCGAGTATCATCTAGATGTCTTGGTTTCAGTTCCCAAGTCGGCAATTTGTTTCTGATCTTCGGAAATATAGTTCTTTTATATCTTACGGGAAAGCAGTTGGCTTTCATCTCATCTGATGTTAAGTGATGATAAGGCCAATGGTGGAAGCGCACTTTACCCGGGAACCACAACTACTGAAGTACTTGCTATTATATCTCTAGCTGCCGGAACACAACAATGCTACTAACATTGATGTTATGACGATATATTTAGATGAGGTAGTGGTCGTTAGCCAGGCGGAAAAACAAGCTCTCATCATCAGCTCTTTTTTATGTCCCCACTGCTGGGGCACGAGCCTTCCCTATGGATAGGGAGAACGGGCCATAAACCAACACGCGGGCGAATTGGTGGTTGTCAACGTCTGCTAATGCAGCCGGGACCAACGGTTTTACGTGCCTTCCGAAGCACGGAGAAGTTCGAGATGATATAATTTTGGTCACCAATCCAATGACTGGTCTTTGCGAAAGTTGCTTAACCTCAGCACTCGCAGACGGGACGTTAACCACTGCGCCATCAAGCTCTTATATAACAAGCTAAAACTCAAAACAAATCCTACCACCAACCAAACCCAGTACACATAGATGTACCCCCCGCTGGGAATCGAACCTGGGACTTCTAGGTCCAAACCAGTGGTAAGACCACCAAAGACCACTAGACCACAGAGGCGGTTGAAAGTTTCGTTTGTCGGAAGCGTTTGTCGGAAGATTTAGATAACCAACCCGCATTTCGGAAGCTTTGTGATTAAGCCAATACCTATCAGTTGTAGCGATGCCTTGATTTCAATGATGGAGATCTTAGCCACGCAGTGGGATAACATATAGTGCTACTTATGTATGTATATGTGTAGGAAATGGGTAATTATTTATCATTTTCCATTTGACATTAGAAGCTGTATACCGTTAAATGGGGTCCTTCAAATGAGGCACCTTGTGAGCCAACAGGGTGAAGGTGAATGAAGCTGCATTGTTGTCTTCGCGTCTGGACTCCATTTCCACTAACATTACTAACACTAGGTGAAGTAGATTTAGAAAGATTATAAATTTAGAAATTTATAATAAGTTGAAAAATAACACCAAAAAGGATTAATACCTGCCCGAGATTACATCATCGTTCCATTGATACGCTGCAAACTAAAAAAAAGCTAATTCGCTTTTGCGAGAAATGGAACGCACCAGATTAAAAAACTTTACGGTAGCATGTTACAAATTAGTTGTGAAACGACCAAGATCTTTGACCAATAACGTCTTGTCTATGAACAGAATAAAATATCCGTATAAGCGCCCATATCCCGGCATTTAGAAGAAAGTCTACGTAAGAAAGGTTCTACGTAATAAAGGGAACCTGTATGCAGAATTGCAGCTTTCTAGCTCTAAGGGTTAAGACTCGGTATTGATGCGTTGATTTTTTTTATTCAAATAAATTTAAGAAAAGTGCTTTTGAATCGTACCTACATTTTTACCTACTACAGTCAGTGTGTGATTCAAACTATTATTTTTATTTATTGTAGTGTAGCACTAATGATCGCCACTTTCTCCTTTTACCATCAAAAATAGGTGTCAGCAACAGTTTTGCGACTTTATTTAATTTACTTATTTTTTGCGACAAAAAACCATAGAGATGTTGACAACAACAACAAGTAATTAAGAACATTAAACAAATAAATAAAATCACGTAACAGTTCTTAAAAACATTGACCTAATTTTTATTTGACGTAAGCATGGATTTTTTTTTTCTTTAGTTCATTGCTTCGTGCGATTAGCACATTTAGCCAGTGTCAAAGTAATTTTTCTCACAAGTAATACATAAATAAACAATATTTTCTTTCAGTATGATGATGATGAATTATAATAGAAATTAAAAGTGAGAAATGACATACCCCCCAACCCCTCGAGTATCTCAGTAAAGATGTGGTGCTTTACTAAGTCCTCGTGCGGACTTCTTGAGAGAATTTGAAAAGTGACGTTGCACTGTTTTGTTTCATTTGCCAACACTCATGCAAACTCACGAACACTTAACGGTTAAAAATCCACCATTATTTCACATTAATATTCGACATAACATAAATTTTAGAAAATAATACAAAACCGCAGACATGACTCTTCACTTTCCCGCCAAGAAGTCCCAAACCTAAAAAGTTATTACGTAATAAACACTGAATTGACGAAACAAAATAGTGACGTAATATATCCACCATTCCCATACATTTTCTATTTGAAAACAATCGTTTTGAAAGTACCTCAAAGTTTTTCTATTGACTGACCAATCAACTATCTAATTACTATCTCTAGTACACTTTGCCAAACACTGCTGCCACCATGGCTGCCACTTCGGACTGATTGATAAACGCGTTCCATGTTTAAAAACAATAATGTCTGTGACATGAAAATGCAGTGTTTATCACTACAAAATTGATATAACAAAGCTTTTAAAAGTAGTACGCTGAACAAAGTACAGTTATTTGGTAAAGCTAATTCATTTTCCAATATGTCAGCCATTTACGGGTAGAGCTGATTCCTGATTAAATTACGATGAATAAATTACGCACCTATTGGACAATGTCCGTATAGATGGACGGGTAAGTGCACTAGTGGCATAAAATTCAATTTATTAGCGATACTTTTTTGATAAAACATAATAAAGCATCCTCTTTAAAAACATTTTTTAAATAGTTTTTTCTTCTTCTTTGATTTAGGTTTTGTGTTACTCTATATAATAAGGTTAGGCCGCTATCACCACCAGCAAAATTTTATATCCCTACTGCTGGGGCACGAGCCCATGGATATAGGGAAAACAGGCCATAAACCACCAAGCGGGCCCAATGCGGATTGGTGGTTGTTAACTATTGCGAATGCAGCCGGGACCAACGGAGTTACGTGCCTTTCGAAGCACGGAGGAGCTTGAGATGAATAATTTTTGGTCACCCACCGATGACCGGCCTTTGCGAAATATGCTTAACATTAGCAATCGTAGATCAGGCGCATTAACTACTGCGTAATCGAGCTCCTCATTTTTATCATAGAATAATATATTTAAAACAATCAATACAGATATACATTTTAATAACTACAGTTTTTCTCAAGTTAATACAAAGTTTATGGTAACGTACATAAGTTTTATTATTTTTTAGTTAGATAATGTCCTCATCAACTTCATCAGCATATAAACGTTTAATGCGAGTTGGTGGGTTTTAATGACTACCATTTATGTCGACACACGGGACCAACGGCTAACAAGCCTTCCGAAGCAATAAGAATAGTCTTAGCATAATTTGGTATCGACATAAAATTTTATAAATATCGTTCTTTTAAAGCTGGTGCAGTTTCTTGCGCCCGTTTTTCATTACAGCTAAAAGACGTCCTGAATGGGTGGTAGATTAAAATTGTCAAAGTGTTTATTCAGTAGTTTAACTTGAGGACTTTTTATTTAAATAGCAACATAGCAAAGAGAACTTTGTGAGTTTTGCTTAACTTACATGATCGCTACACGAACGCTTAGCCGAGCTCATCATAATCGATTATTTATCGATAATATACATAAATCTCTAAAATCCATGACACATACCTATTGCTTACCACTATTCCGTTTCATAGCAAGCATTCCCAGTGCCCCGGAAAACCAGTCCGCAACGCTTTCATTTCAATTTCAGGAACACCGCTATCGTAATACTTAAAACGGGAACGGCGGGCGCTGACCGACCTTCGTTTATTGTTCGGAGTATAAAACGAAAACGAAACTTTTGCGGAATTTTACCGAAACACCGGAGCACCGCCGCCAGTGAAAATGCATTACATTTTCCACCTCGCCTTTCATCGCTTTATCGCGGCTCTATTAAATAATTGGCCCTTGCGCGAACCAGCGTAATTCTTTTCGAGGGCTCTTCACTTTTTAAGAAAGACGAAGTTAGTTTGCGCTCTCAAAAGTTTTTCATTTGTGTCAAAGAGGTACTGATGAACGATGTTGTTGCTGACAGTTTCGATACGAATAAATGCCTTAAGAGGGCGTATAAACCTAGAAAAAAAACAGATTCCACCCGCGCCCCTTTCACGCCCCGCTTTCGTCCGTGCGTACGGCGTGGCGGCCAACGCAACAGATTGGCAGGTCGCTCCCTCGTGTGTACTCGTGTTTAGTGCGATCGCGCACAGTATACCTAAAATAATCAGATAAAAACCGGCTAAGTGCGAGTCGGATCACCTAGCTGTACTTCGAAACACTAAAATACTCTTTGCTGGTGGTAAATAATACGCAAAGGTAAGTAATGATATCATATATTTTTATTATATATTGCTACTTTAAATATTTAATATTGTTTTATTTTATAAAGGCGTAGGTGCCATGAAATCTAAGCATTTTTGTATTATGTAGATTATTTTTTGTATCATGTAGATTATATTATTCCTTTCAGTCGCACTTTGCTATCGACAGAAGTAACTGCAACAGTCAGCGGTTGCTGTCGACACGTTAAAGGTCAAAGGCCTACCATCCGACGCTACAGTTACCTCTATTGATACCAAAGTGCTGCTCGTGTGTAAGTGCTCTTACTGTTATATCTCTTCTTCAAAGAGTGTCGACAATGTAAAAAAAAGAAGTCTAATTTTATTACAAAAATATCGCTTTATTTACATAGATTCATAGGTTTACATTTTTTTTTTCAGAATTCGTTCCCTGGCTTGTACCTGTACTGCAAAGAACAGACAGAAAGAAGGTAAGTTAAAAACATTTTTGCATTAAATTACATATGTATTTAAGGTCTGTTCATTCTAACTTGTCTTAAAATGTAACAATCTTTATAGGACTTACTATTGAAATTTAATGAAAAATTTTATTGTTTTTTTAATGGTAAAAAAAAACTAAAATATTGTTTACACTTAAGATAAACAGACTTTCTGTAATCAAAGTCAAAGTCAAAGTGTCAAATATTTTGTATTCAAATAAACTTTAGAAAAGTACTTTTGAATCGTCCAAACATTTTTTTTACCTACTACCCATTCAGGACGTCTATTTTTTAGTTGTGGAGAAGAATGGGCGCAAGAAACTCCACAGTTTTAATATAAGTAACGTTATTTACAAAATTATATGCCGTTATCAAGTTATACAAATTTAAAATTACTTAACAATATTTTAAATTAGAAATACCTGTTGGGGTGATTGAAGCATTTTTAACCCATGCTGTTTTGTCTTGAATGTAATCAGACACTTTATAATAAGCTTTTTTACAAAGCTTTTCTTTAATGACGATTTTAAATTAAATCATAAGACAAAAGAGGAATTCTCTTGCAAAATGTTTGGTAATATTTTAAATAAATGTGTAATTAATTCTAAGAAAAGCCCGTCTCAACCTACAATTATTAAAAATGTTCAGTCAATCAGTATGGTTCACCAGAACATTCAAGGAATGATGGGCAAAGATCCAGAGATTGCATTGTTCATGAACGATAATAAAGTTGATATTCTGTGTATTACTGAACACTGGCTTAAAGATCATCAGTTCATGTTCAATTTTAATAATCATTTGGTAGGTAGTTCGTTCAGTCGAGTAAATTCAATTCATGGTGGCTCCTTAATTATAGTTGATAAGAAGTTAAAATTAAAGGAAAGAAAAGACATAATGAGCCTCTCGGTTGAGCAAACAATAGAAATAGCTTGTGTGGAGCTGGAGCGACTTGTTTTATTAAGTGTATACAGGCCTCCGTCAGCATTGTATGATTATTTTGAAAAAGTAATGGATGAAGCATTATATAAAATCCGCAATGTAGGTAAAAAGATAGTTGTTTGCGGTGATTTTAATATTAATTTGTTAGAAAAGTCTACAGGTTCTATCAAAATTAAAAATTTATTTCAATCATATAATTTGAATAATTTATTTTTGGAGCCGACTAGAATAACTGCCACTTCGACCACTTGTATCGATAATATATACACTGATCTAGTACCTCTGTCTAAACTCATTATTAATAAACTAGACTCTGATCATTGTGGCCAAATGGTCAGCCTTCCACATCAGTGTCAGCAAGTGAAGAAACAGATTATCACTGTTGTACCAAAAACTGCAGGTCGTCTGGAACGCTTCAAAACAATCTCTATGATAATATATGTTATGTAGAATATAATGATAACCCAAATAAATTTTATAATGATTTCTTTTATAAATATTGTTTAGAATTTAATAAAACTTTTATTCCAAAGATGATCTCGGTTAGTGGTACTGTTACTTTTAGTGAATGGGTTACAATTGGTATCCACAAAAGTAGAAAGCGACTTTATGAGCTATATGATGAACGCAACTATAACACCAGTGAAGATTTCAAATTGTATGTCAAAAAATATTCTAAGTTATTTAAAACAGTATGTCGATTAGCAAAGGCAAAATTCCTGAGTTCAAAGATTAAGCTAAGTGATAACAAAATAAAAATGACATGGAATATTATAAATAGTGAAACTGGAAATGTCAAAAGTCGTAACAATGAGTACAAATTGAGCTTCGAAAATCAAATCTTAACTTCTGATGCTGATGTTGCTGCGGCATTTGAGAAGTTTTTTACTGATATTCCAGTTTCAACTACAAAGACTTTGGACTCGTCCCCCACTGTAGCTGAAGCGGTTCTAAAGGAAAATGTCAAACCTAGTGAAAACCATTTTAGTTTTCAAAAAATTGATTTTAGAGATATAATTAAAACTTTTAACACTCTTAATAAAAAAAAGACTGCTGATTTGTAGGGTAATTCCGTTGACGTCACTAAATCCGTTATTGAGACAATAGCTCCAGTTTTAGCTTGCATATTTAACGAATGTATTGACTGTGGTGTTTTTCCTGACCTAATGAAGCACAGTAAAGTAATTCCATTATACAAATCAGGTAGCACATCTGACCCCACTAACTTTAGACCAATTTCTGTGCTACCCACATTTAGTAAAATATTTGAAAAGATAATTCTGGACCAAATTCAAGTTCATTTTTATAGAAATAAGCTTTTACATTCATTTTTTCAGGTATCGCGAGGCATTTCATCTGCGAGCTCTTCGAGATCTACGAGATCTTCGAGCTGGATTGTACAGTCAGCAACGACAGACTTTTCATGTGTTAACATATAAAAAAATCAATATTATGTTTACATTCTATGGTTTTTATAAAAATAAATATACGAATAGCTTTAAATTAAACAACTGTAACGAACTAACAGAGTTGATGAGAGATTTTTGCGTACGAGTTTGACCGGATAGCATACATCGGCTTGTAAGATATTACGACATTTACAAGCTGCAGCAGTTCTGAAATACAAAATAATTGTAAATCACAAGTTTGTACGGTAATATACGAAGTATGATACAATACTTCCAGAATAGCTAATTCAACTTAATTATGTATGTACTGTGAAAAAAAATTACTATACATACTGCCACCAATACGAGTGGTCAAAAGCATCGTTCTGTTTTGCATATACTATACCCGGTACCCGCGTCGCCGTCATTGCTTCAGCGCTTCTAATACATTGTATAGTGAGCTCTAAAGTTAATGCGTAAGGGTCGATATTTCAAGGTGAGACTACTCATCACCAATGAAAAGAAATAATAACAATATTATGATAATAATATCTTATTTTAACGAAATATTTTCTCGGCGCCCTGAGCACAGAAACACAGTCCTCTCGTCTCAACAGAGTGATCGCGACTAATCGATGAAACAAAATATGCCTGTTACCTCGGGTCAGGTGCGACAGACTGGAGCGTTCTGCACGGAATAAGAATGTCGTAAGCGCCGAATTAGTTTTAGTTTATTTACTCGTAAAATATACATTTTTTTTTCAAATCGCTAATACAGTCGCTCGGTAATATAATTTGATATTATGTGTTAAAATATTGGCTCAGTAATATGCGTCAAATTGAAAATAAATTGATTCTAGTTGAAAAGTAGACGTAAGTTTGTGATTTTATTTTATCGATAAAATTTTAATATATTATGTTTTCGCTTAAGCCAGTCCCTTTCAAGTATGCTGTAGTATCTATGATATTTTTTTCGGGTAAATCGTGGTTTATCTTCTAGTGTTAAAATCAAATCTACGATTGGTGATTTACCTTTATACCCCCTCTTAAATATTAACTATTTTATTTACTGTCTGATTTTCTTCATGTAAAACTTCGGGCGTCTCTTGTATTTAATTAACAAATTAGCGAGCGGTGTTTAGGCCAGACAAACGTTTTGAGTTACCAAATACGGTGAGCATGACTAAACTATGAGAAATATAGATTGTGCAGAATGGGAGCAAAGCGTGTTAAAGCTTAATAGAAATAATGCAAGGAGGCGAGGCCTTAGCATCAAGCATCAGTCAAATTTCGATCAATTATGTACCTACTCTAGGAGCTCGATGGCGCAGTGGTTAACGCGCCCGGTCTGCGTGTGCTGAGGTTAAGCAACTTTTGCAAAGGCCGGTCATCGGATGGGTGACCAAAAAAAATTTATCATCTCGAGCTCCTCCGTGCTTCGGAAGGCACGTAAAGCCGTTGGTCCCGGCTGCATTAGCAGTCGTTAACAACCGCTAATCCGCACTGGGCCCGCGTGGTGGTTTATGGCCCGTTCTCCCTATCCATCCATAGGGAAGGCTCGTGCCCCAACAGTGGGGACATAAAATGAGCTGATGATGATGATGTACCTACTGATCGAAGCAGTCAAAGAACTCTTTCAATTTAGATGTTTCATATAAAACTGCTGCCGTGCGGTTTCATATTAAAGGGCAGTCGTACGACAGCCGCATGAATGTTCTAATATGAAACGCAGTGCAGGCGTGCGGTAGCCATCCGACCGACACAAAACGTCGAAATTAAAGTCCTAAATGTGAGAGAGACTAAGACAGTGTAACTACTAAGTGTATTGAAGTTACTCATATTTGTGCTGAAGTATAAAGGCAGTAGGTATCTATATAAAGTCCATCCGATTTAAACTACAATATACAACAATATGTTAAATTTACAATCCACATAGGGCAGTGATTATTTCATCATCATCATCATCATCAGCTCATTTTATATCCCCACTGCTGGGGCACGAGCCTTCCTTATGGATTGATAGGGAGAGCGGGCTATAAACGACCACGCGGAACCAGTGCGGATTGGTAGTTGTCAACGACTGCTAATGCAGCCGGGACCAAAAGGTTTACATGCTTTCTTCTGTACTGTGCTTTGACAGAGAAGTTCGAGATGATGAATTTTTGGTCACCCATCCGATGACCGGCCTTTGCAAAAGTCGCCAAACTTCAGCAATCGCAGACCAAGCGGGCCATTGAGCACAGCCATTATTGAACAACACTTTTCATAAAGTCAACCTGATAGAAACTACGACTGTTATTCAGTTGGTTGAGTTCATAATCTGCTTATCTAATGCTGGCGTTAATTAACTCCAACCTCTAATCATGCTTGTGTGCACTCATTACAAGTGACGCTTGAGTTCCCTGTTGTATAATAAATAAATGATGTACTATTTGTGATCAACATACTAGTTGGTTGTCATGCTCCTCAGTGTTCGCTTCTGTAATCTGCATAATCTATACTATTAAGAGGTACATTTTCGACTTAGTTTGTTTGAGGAGGGTAATCTCTGGATTCTCTTTTCCAATTCCAATACCTTATGTAGCAGTAGTACTACCATTTAGTACTACCAGTAGTACAAATGACACATACTTGTATCATTTGTACTACCAATTGTACTATTATAGTGACCCTGCTGCTGCCCCCCCCCCCCCCTCCTGGACATCTCGCAGAACATGTATGAACTCACCTAATTACTAATCAAAGTGTAAACGGGGCCTTATGCTCTAACATTTAAATAAACTGCAGCAGACACTGGCAAAATGCACAGCAAAAAAAAACCGCGTGCGACGATGGCGGACGAAGATTACCGAATCTAGCCGAGCGTTCGAATGCTCGGCTGTATTCGGTAATCTTCAGTAGGGAGTTGCGAGCTGAGGTTACGAGCGACTAGCATTTATTTTATTTGACATGTTATTGTTTTGAGGAGCTAAATCAAACGTAGGTGATTAAAAAATATTCATTCAGTGTCTATATCAAAGTATAGAAATCTGTCTGATTGATATTGTGTTGTGATTGTGACACGCACATACATTCTGCATGCATGCATAGTCAAATTTACTTTTATTTATTTAACTACCTATAAAGCTGGATCATTTTCGCATCGCAATGTATCATTTGGTTGCCTTTGGGTGCAACGACCGAATGCTCTGCACATTTAAAAGTTCAAATTGGACCAATCGAGCCTGGCTTCACCAGAAACTAGAATATAGATTAGAATATAGAATAATAAATTATGTAAAATAAGTAAAAGTTGTCTCTTAGAGCCACCGCAGACATGCTACTTTTAGCATCGGCGATCGGTGATTCAGTCGCTTTTTAGAAGCTGAATGCAGCGACAACACATTCCACGCCGCACACTTAAAAACGCCAAACGCAGAGATTCAGTCGCTTTTTGGAAGCTCGACACAGCTTCTGATCGTTACACTCCGCACACATTCGTATGCCCGGTCGCATCGATTTGCATTGAATTGCCGTTCCAGCATCGGAGCAGTCGCTAAAACGCGCGATTACGATACCGCATCCGAACCGAACGCATGAAGTCGCGAAATCGCGATGCTGCATCGATAAGAATCTCACGATTTTACTGCGATCGAACGCAGAGAGTCGCCAAAACGTGATTCAGCATCGATACAGTCGCAAAATCGCCGTTCGCCGATGCTAAAAGTAGCATGTATGCGGTGGCGCTTCGCGCCAGTTTAAAATTGCGTTGGGGCAGGGGTGTCCCCGACCACTTATTACCAAATTGATAGAAACTGAATGGCTCGCTAAATCGGTCCGACGGCACACAACTTCATAAAATAAAGAACGTATGCATAACTCTTTCAGGAGGAGGAAAGGATGTATATTCCTACCACATTTTGAACTTTATGTGATTGAGATAAGATTGAAAACCAAATAAAATATGTGGTTAGTTTGCTAACCACTGACCCTGAAAGAGTATGCATACCGCGCTCGACCAACTCACACATCCCCACCCGATCCTCTAAATGCCACTACACATTTACAGAATACACTAAACATGCACACTAGTTTAGGACCAAGACACCGTACACGTAGAACAAGGGTACTACGAACCGGTTCACACGCGCTCTATGCCAGGTACAGACATGTACCTGATCGCTTCTACCCACAACCACAACCCGGTCAACCCGAGCCGAGGTCTGAACCTTTAGAGAATCTAGTAAGACAAGGGGACAGGCACTAGGTGTCCCTCAATCCTATCATCATCAGCTCATTTTATGTCCCCACTGCTGGGGCACGAGCCTTCCCTATGGATGGATAGGAAGAAAGGGCCATGAACCACCACGCGGGCCCAGTGCGAATTGGTGGTTGTTAACGACTACTAATGCAGCCGGGACCAACGGCTTAACGTGCCTTCCGAAGCACGGAGGAGCTCGAGATGATAAATTTTTGGTCACCCATCCGATGAGCGGCCTTTGCGAAAGTGGCTTAACCTCAGCACTCGCAGACCGGGCGCGTTAACCACTGCTCCATTGAGCTCCTCCCCTCAATCCTAATCTTGTCCTAATCTTGAGGGCGGCCTTTGTCCAGCAGTGGACGTCTTTTTGGCTGAGATGATGAAGTTGTCTTTGTGTGCGTTTCTGGAGCGCGTTTGTACGAGGCTTAACTTCTGCAGTCTCCTCCTGCAGTTTTGTGCAACGGCGAGCATCGTATTTCTTGGAGAGATGCTGATTGCATCAGACCTTTTTTGAGGCGGTGAGAAACTTGGGTTCCTCAAGCCGAGTGATCGAAACACCCTCCGAGGTTTTCTTGAAGGAATGGCTAAACGTAAGCGTGTCCCCGTTACCTACTAGATTCTCGGGGTTCGGATCAGATCGGGAGCGGACTTATCCGAGGGCGCCAATACCTCGGTTAGGGGTGACCGGGTCGTGGGTACGTCAACGGTAATATGGGATATCTATATAGATAAGAACAATTGCTGTTCGTTTGAGTCACTAAAACTCGAGAACCGACCGATTTAGCTAATTTTGATTTTGAAATATTTGTGGAAGTTTATTTAAACGGTTAAAGTCAACTGCGACGCGGAGGAATTTTTTGACGCCATTTTTTAGTTTCGTATTAGTTTTAGTTACTTTAGGTTATTATATAATATGTAAGTACTTTATAATATGAGAAACATAAATAATAAGTTACGAAAAATACTAAAAACGACAATTTAATTTTCCAATACAAAATGATTTGTTTGTTTTGTTGTCATGGAAACTGTCAAAGCGGTACTAGTTATAATAATAATAATAATAAAGATATATTTGTCTTAAAACATATTTTACTAAAACCAAACAAGTACATCTTATAAGACAAAGCGGTCTTTGACTCCGGGACTGCAGATTTTTACGTCTACAGCACCTGCTGCGCTGTCACAGCCTATACTAAATACAAATTATATTAGTGATAAATAAAAATGACTTGAGTTGTTAAACACTGTATAAACTAAGTTACTTAAACAGAGAGAAAGTAATAACAATGATAGAAAGTGATGTAAAGTGATGATAAGGCCAATGATGGAAGCGCACTTCACCCGGGATCCTCAACTACCACTGGTTATCTTATCTCTAGCTACCGGAACACAACAATGCTACAAACATTGAGGTTATGGCGACATATTTAGATAAGATGGTGGTAGCTAGCCAGGCGGACAAACAAGTCCTACCACCAACCAAACCGAGTACACAAGGACAATGTACCCCCGCTGGGAATCGAACCCGATACCTCTGGGTCTAAACCGCTGGTCTTAGCCCCTAGACCACAGAAGCGGTTTAAATTCTTGAAATGCTTCGGCAATAATAAGTGTAACTACCCATGTTCTAATACTAAATAGTAGATGTGTGGCTCTAATTAATATATTTCTTTGTCACCAGGCAAACCTCCGGACATGGTGGCTTTTTCAATCATTCTGCTAATGATGATGGTGCTAGTGGCTGGGGTGAAGAAGTCCTTATTCTTCAACAACGTACTGAACGCCATCAACCTGACCGTCTGGGTGTTTATTATGGCTGCAGGAATGTTTTACGTCAACTTTAGTAATTGGACCACCAAAGGATTCCTGCCTTATGGCTGGAGCGGGGTAAGTCTTTTTCTAAATTTTGTACATGGATGACCGAGCTTTGCTCGGTAGTTTTTACGGATAAAACGACGTTTCTCTATCTATCTATTTATCGCCCCCGAAACCCCTTGCATACTAAATTTCACGAAAATCGTTGGAGCCGTTTCCGAGGTTCAGATTATATATATACTTAATTAAAAGAATTACTCGTTTATAGGTATTCAAATTCAAATTCAAATTCAAAATCATTTTATTCAGTTTAGGCTACAAGCACTTAGCTCTTATGAATGTCACTATGCCATAGACTAGATAATAGCATTACATTTTTTGGAAATTTCAAAGTTAGGGTAAAATAAAAGTAAAAGTAATATGAATTAAAGTACAATAAAATATAATAAAATATTTCCCCCGAACCCCTTTTTTTAACGAGATTTTGCTGATTGTCTCAGAAGGCATTTTCAGCTTCTCCGGGCTTTTTAACCCGAACCCCCCTGTGTTTCGGTAATGATGGTGGGCTATACGGAGATCTTGCGATAATTACTGATTTGTTTAATTTGCCAATACTCATGCATATGTTCACAAATGCAACTTTAGGTCATAAATTAAAGAAGTCTCGGGGTAAGCTGTTCATTAGATACAGTTAGCGTCCATATTATCGATGTAACTTATTTTAACGTATTTAAAAGCAAATATTTTATTAATATTATGACAAAATAAGTATAGACGAAGTACTATTATCGCTTTAGTGGTTATAGGCTACGGTAACCGCTTACGTCATCGTATTCGATTGCCAACTAAATGTTATCAAAATGCGGTAAAAAAATAACAATACAATTATTTAAAACAAAGTTATTATCTATTTTCCCGTTCTTGTTTTTCCCCGAATAACAATACAACCAACAAAAACAATGCAACGGTATTTTCTATCGAAATTTGAACAAAGCAGCGTTATTAGTACGAGTACACTTTAAATCGGCTCTACCATTTAACACAATAATTAAAATGAATCTGGAAAATAGAGAACTCAAAAAATCGCGACTACCACAAAAACCAACCTTACCTCTATAATGTTAGAGTACGATTTTGAGTACCATTATCACTTTTAAAATTCTTTCGCGTTTTGCCTTCACTCAGCCATATAGGAAATGCAAAAATAAAATCGCCCTCTCACATCCGGTTCGTACGGTCTCGTTTATTATTTTTCTCTCTTACGGAGCGATGAGGTAGCACTCTAAAATAGAACTCCATTTCCTTCATCACACTCTTAATACGAATGCGAAAGTTTGTGTGTGTGTGTGTGTGTGTGTGTATTTGTTGCTTCTTCACGTTGCAACGGATTTGGACGAAATTTGGCATACAGATAGTTTAAAACCTGGATTAACACATAGGATACTTTTTATTCCGATATTCCTACGGGAACGAGAACCACGCGGGTGAAACTGCGGGCGGCCGCTAGTTTCATATAACTGACAAAATTTTTGATTATAACAAAAAATATATATCGTTGAAGATCTTTCGACTATTAACTATTAAGTATGTTTAGATTTATTTGATGATGACTGATTGAAAGTGGTCGTGCAAATGAATCTCTATCTGAGCAAAAGTATGTCTGTATCTAATAGGAAAGGTTGCAAGGAGTGTACCGAAATAAATTTATTAATTGACTGCTTAACGAGACTATGGTTTGCTATTAGGAACTGAATATCGATTTTAAACTTTATATTATACTAGTGACCCGCTCGCGACTCCGTCCTCGTGATAAACTACGGGTTATCATGCGGACCGATTTACTTGTCGGGACCGTGACTGTCTTACGTCCTGTAATGGTTTTACCATTTCGAAAACCATTTTCTTTATACAAACCTTGTTCAGACAATTACAACAATTACGAACACAACAAAAAATAAATCAGCCATGTCGATTGAGCCGTTCTCAAGTGATGCTTTGACATACATATGTGGCAAATTGATTTTTATTAATACTCGTACAGTTTTAGGAATCTTAAACGTATTTATTATTGTTATTTTTAAACAAACGATACAAGCTACAATAGAGTAGGCAATTTCAATAGACGATTTTTTAATTTTTTTTGGAGAGAGATTTCTGATTGCCTCATACGGCATTTTCAGCTTCACCGGGCTTTTTTGGGGGCGGCGAGGAACGTAAAGGGTCCCTCAAGCCGTGTGAAACGAATCACCTTCGGAGGTTTTCTAGAGGGAACCTACTAGATTCTCCGAAGGGTTCGGATCGGACGGTCAGAGTTTCCCCTTAGCAAGTGATCTCAACCGCAGCTCGACTAAAAATGTCTCGGAGGCGCTGCGCATCTGATTTTATGTTCGTGACAGCATCACTCCCACTATACGGCAACCCCGTCCATATAGGCGCGTACTTTTCCGCTAACAATAGATTTATCGTTAGATGAAATGAGTATTAGAATAACAGATCATTATAGAAAACAATATATCAAACGTTCATTTTATTACTTGAGTTTATCTAAAAATATATTATTTATGTCAATAATATGTTATGTTAAACATTACACACCCCTCTAAAACAGACGCTTAACATACGTTGTTTTGGTAAATTTATTAAAACAAAATATATAATTCATTACTTTTATCGTCAATCTTGGTAATGACCGGTAATATTAAAATAAATAAATTAACTAAACCTTCGTAATATATTATTATCAGTTATTTGTTTTTAATTGGAAGTGAAATAACAAAAATCGAATTAATACCGTACAGTACAATACATTAAGTTACTATTTAGAATTAGATCCATCGAAGAAGTTCGCGTATTTAATGAAGAAGGAAAGCTCTCCCAATTGTAATATGTGTGTGAAAATTGAAGACGTACAACATCTATTGATGGAATGTGGCAGGAATTGAAGGGAAAGGGAATCACTCTTAAACAAATTTAACATTAACCGTCTAAATGTTGGCATTATTCAAAGCCTTTTTACAAAATTCAATTTCCGAGGTTACTATGTCTTTTTCTAATCAAAATGATAGGAAAAAGATTTCCCTTCTAACATTAATAGAGTTAAGTCAATAGTTTAGCTATAATGGGATTGAAATGCCAAGAGGCAAAATTCCCTTAAAAATAAAGATTTAAAAAATATACCGTACAATATACTTGCAATTTAAATTCTAAATAATAAAAAAGAGTGTGGCAAGCTTAATTGGAGATGTGTAAGTTGGTAAATGCCCGTGGGCGATGGCGGCAGAAAAACGCTGAAACAATATCGGGCGCCTATTGTCTAATTTCAACAGCTATCACAATATCTTTTAAAAATATCGGGATCGCGAAAGCGTCGCAATCGTTAATGGAACGGACATTCTTTTTTAACTTTAGTTAATGGCTTCGTGCTGTCTAGTTTTATTCGCCAACACTCATGTTTGTTTCAAACTTTTAACGGCCAATAATTCAAATTTTTTTACATTAATATTCGACACAAGACAAATTTTAGAAAATAAAAACCCAGACATAACTTTTGTATAATATGCGTCACATCACATTACATTGTATAAACATTATAGGTATGTTTAAAGTCAAAGTCAAAGTCATTTTTAGGGTTTCGTAGTCAACAAGAAACCCTTATAGTTTCGCCATGTCCATCTGTCTGTCTGTCCCCAGCCTAGCTCATAGACTCTCAGTACTAGAAAGCTGTAATTTGGCATGGATACATATTAATCACGCCGACAAAGTGGTGAATTTTGAAAAATATTTTTTTTTAGGTTACCTGCCCTACACGTGAAGTGGGGATGTAATTTTTTTTCTTGTCTACCCCATAGTGTGGGGTGTCGTTGCACTTTCAAAAATATTTTTGAAAGTGGATGAACATCTGTTTGTGAACTACTAAGCTTGAAAGTGCAAAATTTTGTTAAAGTCAAGTGTTTCCCCCCTGGCGGCCAAATGGTTGATTTTGGATACGTGAAAAGATTCACGGTAAGTAGTTGTATATATGACGAAGTTAAAAGGAAAACTATCACAGCTAAGTAGGCTTTAAAAGTTTACGAGTAACAGTAGACCAACTTATAAAATGTACTTGGCGCAGTACAAATTCCTCATTGGTATGTGAAACTGGTAGTATCTACATTTAAGTATATGAGCCATTTAAAAATATACGCATTATTGAGATGGGCTACGAAACCCTACACTGCGCGTCGCCCGACACGCACTTGGCCGGTTTTTTTTAATTCAAATAAACTTTAAAAAGTGCTTTACAATCGTCCAAACATTTTTTTACCTTCTACCCATTCAGGACGTCTATTTTTAGCTGTGGAGAAGAATGGAAACAAGAAGCTCCACAACTTTAATAGAAGTAACGACATTTACATAACTATATGCCGTTACCAAATTATACAAGTTAAGGTTAGAGAGTAGCATTCGAGTTTTGACAAGTGGACGACTGCTTGTTTCCAATATCGCCCTTACTATGTACTCGTAATACAGCAGTTACAAATAGATAGAAAGATAGATAATACTTTTATTGTAACACTATAAAACATAAACATGAACAAAAGAGCAGAAAAAAAATTACAAAGTTTCCAATTTACAATTCTTTCAGACAACCAGTCGGATAAAGAGAGCTAATAAACTGTAATATCAGAGAGAGTTGAAACTATGAAAACATACTAGAATGTATGTATCAGTGAAATAATATCCAGATTAACAAATGTATTAACGTGTCTATATTGTTCGCATTCAGTGTTTATAACCGCTTGTGCAAACACTGATTAGAGAACCATTGTGCCCGTCCCTATGTCTACGTAAAACGTTTCATTTGGCTTCACTGCATAACATAAAATTGCTTGCATCATTGCTACAACCTAATAAATTCATAAATTAAATTATCGTCGCCATTCCTGAATATTCCAAATAAGTACAGTATTCAATCACATTGTGCTGGACGTTTACAGCAGTTTACAGCTGTTTAATATTTATTTTAGTCTATTGATTGTTTATACATATTCTGTTTTAACAACTGTCTCAATTACTTTACCTGGAAACAACAGTAAAATAGAACATGTGTTATGAAATCTATAAAACAACATTTTTCTCCGCTCCAATATTAAAAGTTCACACAAAATAACTAATAAGAACTAGAAGTAAATGCACAATCTAGAAATTCATTTCGCAAATGTATTTTCATTTTCCTTAATAATATAAAGCATAGTTAATGCTAAATTAAAATTATCTAAGTCAGCACCTAGATCGTAAAGTTGCACTGCTAAGCTCAGGAATTACCACATAAAGAATACTAGGTACAATGAGGAGAATAATAAGAAAAATATTTCATTAAGTAATAAATAGTTGTTACTATTATACTTAAAACAAGCCATGTAGCCACTCAGTATGAATAAGACCTTTCGCTTAAAAGGATATATTGAAAGCTAATAAACTTCCCCCATGTTTGTTTCCATTACATCCGCAAATATAGTAAGTAGGTACCTTCTCTGAGTGAAATTATAATAATATAGGATAAATGTGAGCAGCTAGATTCGTATAAGCAGTTTGATTTCAAAGGGTGGGTAACACGCGTAAAGTTTTTAAACGGTTTTATTAATAAACAATGTGGAGTTTATCTTTATTTCCGTTTTTTATGTGAAACAGACTAGATTTATGATATACTGTGCCCTGCGGTTTCACCCGCGTTAATTAGCGACTGTTCCACTCCTATTAGTCATAGCGTGATGTAATATAGCCTATAGCCTTCCTCAATAAATGGACTATTTAACACAAAAAGAATTTTTCAATTCGAACCAGTAGTTCCTGAGATTAGCGCGTTCAAACAAACAAACAAACAAACAAACAAACAAACTCTTCAGCTTTATAATATTAGTATAGATTATGACTGGGAAAACAATCCAATTGGGTCAATACAGGGAAGTACAGAACGTTATGAGACCAGGAAGTGTGTAGAAAAATAAGAAGCAAGTATATGAGCCATGAACGCCTCGTTGGCCAAGTGGCAAAACGCTCAGCCCGATACCCAAAGGTCTCAGATTCGATTCCCAGATCGATCGGGCAAAGATTTTTCGTTGCATAGCCCGGGCATGTGATCACTAACTCGTGTTTGGCAAACGTGGTGATTAAGCCAATTAGCCATCAAATGTAGTGATGACTTGGTTTCAATGATGGAGGCCTTTGCCCAGCAGTGGGACAGTTATAGGCTACAAACTTACAATCTAAAAATCAAAATAACTTGTAAATTCAGTCAGTGGCTGTGTTGTAGCAGTATTGTTTCTATTTTCAAGGTTTTAATAAAAATAATTAGATAATACATATGATGATAATTTATAACTGTCTCAACGTTTATAAACCTTTTTACTTGTTGGGGGTGCTGCACATTCTCATTTTAAGAACATACATAATTATAATTACTAAAGTAGATTGATATGATGCGATGAAATATTAAACATTTAACATAAATCAAAATTTGTTTATTTAAATATATATAATATATAAAATAGAGCTCAATACTAACTTGCTACCACTTGCTATCCTATAATGTGTTGAAAGTAAATTGCCACGCAACCGAAAGTTGTATCAAACTCATAAATCGCTTAAAATTACAATAATTTGATAGTAGATTAACATCAAAGTCATCTTTAAACAAAAATAGATTTAGTTTAGGAACATGAATATCTTATGATTTTCCTACAAGTTATGAAGTTGTACAAGCAATTATAAAAGTTGCTTTTACAACTTTTTTATTCTGCTATGATTTATCCGATACAACAAGTTGTGCTTTCAAAAGTGAGCTCGACGTCCGATGCGTTTCTTTTTTGTTTTTGTTTTAAATATGTCGGAGCCAAGAGATTTATGGCTCATCGGGTTTTCCGTACCTTATAATTAGCACTTGATAGCTAATAAAAAACCAATATCCGAGTTGCATGCTCTAGTCTCGATAAAATATTATAAAAGCAAACAAAAAACTTTTCCGGGAAAGCTGATAAAGTAAAATGAGGAACACGACGCGTCGGATGAATAATTGGAAATCGGATCCTCATATAATAAATCCCGTGATTTTTCTTTTCACATTCGGATCGAATTAAAGTTTCTGTGATAGGAATCCTCCTTAGCAACTGCAAGTACATCAGTGCAAAATGAATTTTTAGCTTTCAGCAGAAGCTTTACGATTGAAAATCATTATCATAGACATCCCACAGTTGGGTGAAGGTCTTCCCATATGAATAAAGATTGTGCATAAGATTGAGGTAACCCATATAGGTGACCAGATATCATGTTGAGTGGATACTTTTTAGACGTTTATAAATTAGTTAAAATTGTGATAGGAGTCATGATTTTATTTTTTTTATTATTCACGCTAGTTCAATCTCGTTTGTCTAGCACGTATGCAATGCGATTTTATAAGAAAGTCTCTTTTTCAAGAGCAATATAATTAAATAGGCACTAAGTATTCAAAAACCTTGACGAGGCTTAACGCAAATTAGTTAAAACATACTACTTCTATTAGATAGTCTAATTTAGTAGGTATGCTAGGCTATTTTTTACACTCGACTATTCATTTAAGTTACAAAAGCCGGGTAAAGGGCCTTGTTTGGTATTATACTACACACAAAACAGTTACGAAAAAAATTCGAACTTCAACTATAACGCTTATAAATTATAATTTGTGATTTAAAAAAAAAAGTGTCTTTATATTTTTTTTAACACTGAGGTACTTATTTTTTCACCGCCAACTGGCAACACTGACCTGTATTGTTTTCTGTCCAGGTATTCTCCGGCGCTGCAACATGTTTCTACGCCTTCATCGGTTTTGACATCATCGCCACCACTGGCGAGGAGGCCCACAACCCCAAGCGGTCCATCCCCCTAGCCATCGTACTGAGCCTGGGCATCATCCTCGTGGCTTACGTCAGCAGCTCCATGATGCTTACCCTGATCGGTGAGTCTCTCTACTGTAGGGTTTGGTCATAGAGGCCAACATCCCCAAGCGGTCCATCCCCCTGGCCATCGTGCTGAGCCTGGGCATCATACTCGTGGCCTTCGTCAGCAGCTCCATGATGCTTACCCTAGCCGGTGATTCTCTACTATAAAGCCTATAAAAAGTCTTTACACATTTTGGTAGGTAGGTATCATAAATAAACTTTTAAGTTGAAACCAAGTGACTTTCTATTGAATAAGAATGAAATTGCATTAATTCAGTTGAGTAAATTTTTATTCCTTTTATTTTCCTATTAACAATTTAGTTCTCCGTGTTTTCCTTAAGCATACAAAGTGATGGAAAATAGACGGCTACACGCTTAACTTGGCATAATGGAAACATTCCTTTGTCACTGTCACATCACTCGCGTTGCGCGTCGCGCCTCTATCTCTGGTTCTGTTAGGTTCACTGTCTATTCATGTTTAATAAACCTCAGTTTAATAACCCACCAACCCGCATTGGGCCAGCGTGGTGGGTTATGGCCCAATACCCCCACGGGCTACTGATCATGTGGGAGGCCTGTGCCCAGCAGTGGGACGTTTATAGGCTGATGATGATGATGATGATGATGAAACCTCAGAACAACTAAATAAATTAGTTATAGTTCTAATACGCATTTAATAAAAGTAAATCACTAATCTTTACTTATTTTACATTGTATGAAAAAGATTTTTTTAATTGGGTTATTTATTAGTTAAAAAAATTGGAACTTTGATCAAATGTATGTCGATGTCGAAATGTACAAATAAAGGCACCAGCTGACCGAAAGTGGTGTTCGCCGTCAATTGAAATTTGCAGCATCTGCTGTATGCGTTGCCAACTTTGATATCCCTATTTACACGCTTCTTGAAGAACCTGATGTTATATAGCGCACCGGACACACCTCTGAATGGAGCTCGTTGCGAATCCTGTAAGATCCACATCTGTGGAAGGAACGAACGCGAAGCCCAAGTAGTTTCGTGTTTCCAGATATAATATAATATTATGTAACATATTATTATTTATTTGCCAAAATTCAGTGAATTTTGTTGTTGCATTCTTAAGTTTAGTACAATTGTTATACCTAATATAAACAATTTTAATGTCCTTGATTAAACACTATGTTGGCGAATGGCAAAGCGTTTTCCGAAACTTGCTACTAATTACAGTATTCGGTTTTTGAAAAAAAAAAATGATTAACATCAACAGAAATCTTCTCTTTTCTCTTTTCTTGGTAACGAGCATAAATATTTTATTTTATTTTATATGTTACCATATAGACAAGTTGTTATTTCTGTTTTCGCTTCATTATTAGTTAAGCTGCAATCATTGTTTTACTTACTGATGCATATTATTTTTTTCGATTTATCTATAGTAGTGTAGGTACATACAATACGCACAAGCGATTTTAATGTATGATTTTACGATTGACAAAATCAAACTGCAATCTAATTTCTATAGCATTTTTTCCAATGACTCGATACGGCTCCATGTAATATTCAAAGAAATGTCAAGCTAATTTTAAACCGGCTAGACTTGTAGAGGGAACTTTTAAATAGAGCTTCCTCGTGATTGAATTTTTATTTCCACTTAACATCACAATTTGCTTCCTTTGTTATAAAAATGTGAGGAGCTCGATGGCGTATTTTAATGCTCGATCGCTTTTCGATCTTGCAAAGGTTTACTGAATGGGTGAACAAATTTAAAATATCTTGGAGACATCATCGCTAGCTTTAAAGATTTAAACACCACAGATAGAACGGGCCTCAAACCACCACCTAGCCCAGTGATGTGCAGTAGCATGAATGATAAGAAAAACAATACACATATGAAGGTAACACTGGCTTGAAGGATTTTTTGGGTGATATATATACATTATATATTATATCGTACATAATACAGTCACGGGCATACGTTAGATTTATCATCATCATCATCATCAGCTCATTTTATGCCCCCACTGCTGGGGCACGAGCCTTCCCTATGCATGGATAGAGAGAACGGGCCATAAACCACCATGCGGGCCCAGTTGTTGGCGAGCCGGGACCAACGGCTTTACGTGCCTTTCGAAGCACGGAGGAGCTCGAGATGAACATTTTTTAGTCACCCATCCGATGACCGGCCTTTGCGAAAGATGCTTAACCTCAGCACTCGCAGACCGGGCGCGTTAACCACTGCGCCATCGAGCTCATCAGTTAGATTTATATGTTACCTTAATATGGAAAGTTGTCCGTAATATGTTTTCACTTCAAGTTGTCACATCTTTGATGCCTAAATTACAAGTCACCTATGTATCATAAAAATAGAATTAAGCTGCGACCATGGTATAATTTGCTGGTGCAGATATTGTTGTTGATGTCCATAGTGATATATTAATATTTTGTATGTGAGACTTGATAATGCGGAACCGAAGCTCCGATATTATTTTTCATTTTAAAAATTCTGCATCATTGCGTGCTTATAACTACTTAATTGTATACGATTGAACGAAGCCTTTATCAGTTATTAATAGCTTCGACTGGGTCTGCTATCAATAGATCGATGTAATATTCCAGCAAAATGTCAAGCTTATTTACCACCGGTCATTTCATTTAATATGTCTCCTTAGCTATAAAAAATCTGTGGAACTCGATGGTGAAGCTTAAGGCACTCCGCAGACAGGGCAACTTTAGTTGAAGAAACTATCAAGTTATAAAAAAGTTTTGGTAAAGGTTTATAGTGTAGCAACAGTTTACGTTTGCCGCAATTCTAAATAAAGTTTTTAAATCCATAGTCAATATTCAGTATTTGCCAGTTGGAGAAACTAGCAATTGACACAATTAGTGCAAACAGTTGCCAGTTGAAAACTGAAAACTGTTACCGATCATCAAACCTTGCAACTAGAGTTGCTATGTCTGCGCAGTTCATGTTAAGCTGTGCCCTGCGGTTTCACCCGCGTAAATATTTTCCCGTTTTTGCAACATTTTTCATTGCTGCCCCACTCCTATTAGCGTGATGTAATATATCCTAAAGCCTTCCTCAATAAATGGACTATTCAACAGAAAATTATTTTTCAATTCGAACCAGTAGTTCTAAAAATATAATATGTAGGTATAATAAATTAAAATATAAGAATATTAGATAATTATATAGATAATTTACTTTAAAATGAATTGGAAAAGTCTTCCCTCTTCAAATTTCTGTGCCCGACAGGGCTCATAATGAACCTGTATTTATATTATAACAACTTAGTAACATTATGGTGTGCAATAAAAATATTGAGTATTGAGTATTGTTCCTGACCAAACAAACAAACAAAGAAACTCTTCAGCTTTATAATATTAGTATAGATATGAGAGCAACTAGTTGCGAGATACCTGCTGCCGCAACACGCAGCTCAAAGTTGCTCTGTCTGTTCCGCTTTCGATAAGTTTAGGAATCGTTGCGTAACTTAGGTTAATAAGTAAGTTAAGCAATTATCGCGATGGCGGGACACCGGACGGGTGCCGAAATTGAATTATACAAGCTACCAGGGCTTCTGAAGGTTCAATTATATTATTCTGAAGGATAAGTTAGGACGAATGTACCCTCAAAACGGTAGAAAAAAACTCAAAAAGCAGCCATTGGTCAGCTTGGTCTATTAACTACTCAGTCCATTTTCCTATTTTCTATTTTTCATTGGATTGAGCACAGCATTGGGACTTGTTTAGACTGATGATGATGATGATGATGAATATACAAAATAGTTAGTACATTACTGCAGCGGCCGGCAAATCAGGCGTTGAAGGACGAATGTGAAAATACGTAAGTCCTTCAATGCCTAGTGCCGGACAAGACTTATTTTTTTATTTTATTTATTTGGAAACAACAAACAGCATTCCAAAATAACACATTCATAATACTATACTATGCGTTAACACATTAGCTTAACAGTTTCCATTACTAGTTGGTACAGTTATATTTATGTTGAGTGACAAAGTGCAAATAGCTTAAAAAAAAAATTACATAAAAACTAAGGTAAATAAAAATACAAAAACTAATAAATAAAAAATAAAAATTATAACTAAGGCAGGTCAGTAAGTTATAATATATTATTTCTCAACAACCAATAAAAGGCTACGAAATTTCCCAAACTTTTCATAAAATAAGTATATCATTTGCAGCTCTAATTATAAAACTATTACGTCTATACGGAAAACCGGCTCTACAGAGAGGTGGAAAAATGATTGTTTTTACGAGCATTTAGTCTTGAGCATTTAAACCCTATTTTACTTAGCAAGTAAGGAGAATCAACTAAGTTATTTATAATTTTATATAGTAGCACTTGGTAAGCTGGGTTGACAAAGACTTGATTATATCTGTGTCGAAATCTTTAAACTTATATTTTAAACGCCTTTTATATTTGTTTTGGATTCTGTCTAATAAGTTGATATATTTAGAATATAAAGGATTCCAGACGGTGGAAGCATATTCGAACTGAGATCAAACGAATGAATTATATAATATCCCATCAAAAACATAAATGTGTAATGAGAGCCAAACTCAATATTATGATATATGCCTTGGTTGTTGACTTCAACGATAAAAGAAGTGAGATCTAAATGGGTGCCAAGTTCAATGGTCAGTCCTGAAACCTATTGCAAACAACCTAAAATATTATATAACAACTTAAAATATCATTTCTTCTTTTAACTTAGGATAATATATTGAAGCCTAAGGTCTGAATTAACTAGTTCTCATTTACGAATTATTATCAAATACCTACTAAAACAGTCACGGAAGAGCCCTATGCCTAGTTCGATGGCTAGTTTCTACCAGTCAGCCAATTTTCCGGAAGACTAAAATAAGAACTTACAGCTTTAGAACTTGCGAAGGCTATAATATAATTCGTATGTACCTACCTACTATATACCTACCGAATTAGACCTTAGGCTTCAATATATTATCCTAAGTTATAAAAAGAAATTATATTTTAAGTTGTTATAAAATATTTTATGTTATTATAAATAAATTTCAGGACTGCATACAATTTTACATGCAATTTTTCTGACAAATTTTGGGATAAATATTTATTCTTTTGTATTCGCCCAATTACCTCTCTGGATGCCAAATTTGAACTTTCTGGGTCATCTGGAACTGGGTTAGAGTTTTGATCTATCTATAGATCGACTGATCTATCTATCACTGACTATTTATCACTGACTGACTAGTCAGTGATAAAATGACCGTTTGAGGTGTTCCTAATAGAATCAATTAAATGAAATAGTTTTTGAGTTATGCGGGGTCAAAAGTGGCTCCAAGTGGTTCGTGTAATATTACACACGGTGCTGCTCGCCAGTGCTGTTAGCTTCCCGATGGCGCAGTGGTGAGGAGCTCGATGGCGCAGTGGTTAACGCGCCCGATCTGCGACTACATTATTAATGTGTTAACATTTTTAAAATCAATACTGTGACGAAAAATAAATCTTAATAGTTTATATGCCTTACCCGTTACCCTTATTAATGTGTGAGTCAAAGTATAAACCACTATTCAAAAGAACTCCCAGGTCCCTCACCTCGCTCACACTATTCAAAGTCACTCTGCAGATTTTCATTTTTACAGTCGTTACTTAGAGAGGTATAGATCGCGCCAAACTACTAGTCCCCTCTGAAGTTGCTTCGTTGCGCAGCTGTACAGTCAGGCCCTACCACTCGTCCTCGCCTTCGCCCTACTAACGCCTATTTTTTACTACTGCGACGCGAATCGCGCCAACTTCAGAGGGGACTAGAAGTTTGGCGCGTCCTATATATACTTCTCGACAGTATCCCGTGTGATTAGGACATTAGAAATTACGACAGAATTACTGCCGCTCGATCTCCTGTTACACATGTGCACACTCAAATCTTCACTTTCAAAGACAGATTGAAAGAATGTAATAAACATTAGAGATACTTTGACCGTAGCGCGCAATCTCATGGTCCAGGTTCATTGAGTCAGGGATTGTATTAATACTCAGCTTTGACTTAATAAAAGACCAAAGTGTTTATAACAATGATTCATATTATTTTCCGATCTTGCTACAAATAAATTATAGCAAGACACCTCTAATTTTTTTACAGATCGTCTCAAATCCGAAAATGCTTCATAATCAGCAGGTGTTGCAATTTGCAAACAACGATTAAGTTTAAGCACAGATTAAGTATTTAATAAACTAACTACAATACAATTGAATGAGTAGTTGGTTGTAAAAGTTTGGACAATTCAAAAACACTTTTCTTAAGTTTATTAAAATGAAAAAAAAAATACTTTGAACTAACAAAAGGCATATTTATGTCACGCGCCGGCGGATGGAGCGAACAGAGCGGGTTTTTTTTAAAGAACCACCTAACATACAACATATTATGTGGTAAAAGCTCCAAAGTACCATCCTTACTATTTTTACACAATAATCTATATAGGCTTCCACAGTAGGCAAAATGAAATGCATTTTCACTGTACGGTTGAATGTATGTCTTTCATTATGTACTTGTGAAAAATATCTATTAATAAATAACAATACTATGACGATTGTATTTGAATTAGGTTGATTCTGGTATTTTTTCCGTATATTATACATACATACATACATACATCACGCCTTTTTCCCGGAGGGGTAGGCAGAGACCACCTTTATTATTATTGTTTTGTTATATTTACATTTTGATATGATATGAGTGTAATTAACTGGAAGCCTCAAAAACACAAACATTCATTCAAAGTTTCATTCGGACTACAATAAAAAATTATTACAACATCCATTAAGTAATTAAAAAGCAAACGAGTTTCAAATTGTGAAAATTATTTCTTGTAAGCGGTATTTCGCAAGTTTGTGTGGATTTGCTTTTATTTACAAAGGAAAAATATCCGAATTCGAAAAAAAGGGTTGCGAAACAATTAGAAGACTTCGCAACGTTTGACAAACATTGACAAAGTTTGACCAAATTGCGAAATTCGAAAACACCCCAAGAAAAATAGACAATTGAATATTTATTTCAAGGTTAAGCGAATGGGTTTATTGTGATAAGTTACATTCAGTATCAAGTTTTCTTACAAATCGCTGTTACTTCAAAACTTTTTGTTGGCTTCTTATTGTTTGTCAGCGAGTTTTACATTTGTAATTTCAGCTAATTACGGAAGCACTAATACCTGCCACTGCAACATTAGTCATTCATTATTGTAATAATTAACAAAAAATTCCTTAGTAATCTCATTTATATAAAATTAAATATTTAAAAAAAATATACTCAAAAGGTAGATATTACTATCGGGTAATTTTAACCCCACGTTGTATGGGTGAGGATTTTTTTCACCTTGCATGCCGAAGGTCTTCAAAATAGTCAAAGTCAAATAATCAAGTAGATTGTCAAAATAATTTTACCTCATTTCCAAGCATATTTGATAAAACAACAACTATATTATTATAACCAACACACATTTTTAATTTTGCGATGCTACGATATAACAATATTTTCTGTGAATTCAGAAACTTGAAGATCACTCAGAATTTGTTGAAAGCCTGTTTATCAATTATTTTTCTAACATTATTTGCTTGAGGCCTCTTCTCGTCGATTTAATTAGATAAACAAATCATATTACAAAGCAATTAGTTGTTTTTTTTTTTTTGTTTTCATATTTTATGATGGTAAGATAATGATTACCATTAGTAATGGCTAATGGTTAAATACATAAAGAGTGGAGAAATAAATAGCTTTTGCTAAATTGTTTGTGGCCATTTCTGAGCACAAGGTCCCTTAGGGCTTAAGTTATTGCGTGATATTGACGTACAGGCACCATCGGGTGTGTTGTTTGACCACTTTAATACCATGATGCCGTAAAAGCTTTACTTCTAGTAATGTAGTATTGGATTCTTAGCTTAGCTTGAAAAACTTTTAAAGTGTTAAGTAACTTTTGCTCCACTGATTTCTTCTTTATATCTTCTGACTGTACAAATATTGCTGTGTTAAATACTCTTACATAGACAAATAGATTTTATAATTATGTCTATAACTAAGAAAGTAAAAGACATGTCCGAAGTTTTGTTTTATTTTCAAAAAATGTTGTGCCGAATTGTAATGAGACATTATGTCACATATGTCATAATGCCCTTACAAAGATTTCGTTTGGACTTATTTTTTAGTTTTATGATCATTTATGTATAGCGAACCTTATACACATCCTAAGGATTGCTATGTAGGTACATACATCATCATCATCATCACCACCACCACCTCCATCATCATCATCATCATCGTCATCATCATCATCAGCATATATTATTTTACTGCTTACATAAGCCATGTTACGCCACAGAGCACGTACAGACGCCTGCACATAAAACTATCCAAAACTGACAAATTTCTTCAATACATTTTAAACCGTATGCCTTAAATATAAAGTTCAAAGTATAATGAGGAAATTTGACAGTTTGTAGTAGATTGATGTGGAGGCGTGTGTGTGTACCGCGGCTACTCTAAACGAGTTCTTGAGACCGCGTATCGGCAAACGTAGTGTAGGACGCCCTTAGACTGGGTGGAGCGATCTTTTCGAGGTGGCTGGCATAAATGTATATAAGTGTTGGCAAAAACGAAAGAGTGCATTGTCACTTTTCAAATTCTCTAACGAAGACAGTGTAAGGTCTTTAAAGCCTGCCTTCTTTATTGATACTCAAGAGGTTTGGGGTATTAGGATTTTTCATACTAGTCATTAAAACTATAAAAAATGCTGTTTTTCCAGTTTTTTTTGAAAATTTACGATCCCATTTAAAGTGTGCACTCATAGAGCTGTGCACTTGTTGAATTTGGAGCGGTTTCATAAGCTTATTTGTGTCAAGGTGCGCGGCGGCACAACGCGGCAGAAACCGCAGTAAACTGCGTACCTATTTTACAAAGCTCCAGTTAATTCTTCCCTACTTTGTGCCCTCTCAGACCACTTGTAGGTCTTTCTTACTCTGGCACTGACTAAATGTGCAAACTCAGTTTAAATAAGCTTATTTGGGTCACAGTGGTGATATGTTACCGTGGCAAATGGTGCGGTGATGTGTTCAGTGGAATACACGGAGGAATTGTGCTGTACTCGCCACGAATACTTTATCGCAATACTGGATGATTTATAAAAGTAACTGAAAGCAAGCAATTTTTAACGTCGATAATTCTCGTACGGTGATAATTAATGATGGTGGTGCGATATCTTAATAATCAGATTGTAAGTTTGTAATGTGTAAACGTTGACTTTGAATTCCGATTAATAATGTGTTAGTAGTACTTCTAGTCACTTTTTTAATTTCGAGTTAACCCGGTGAGATTAAAAAATCAACAGTAAGACGAAAACGGTTGATAATAAATAAATATGTTATTTTTTAGAGAATTCTAAAGACTAATAATTTAAGTACTTAAACAAAAGTATAGACGACGAAATGGTAACAAAACATTTCCACATATGTATAAGTTAATTTACAACTTATTTGGTAAAAGTTACTTTTATAGCTAGCACTATTTTACGGTTCGGCACTATAACAAAAATATATTTTTTTTCTTCCATCGCTTTATTTTTATTTGAATACGAAAAGCTACCGCCGTTTCAGAAGAAAATAGAGCCAAGAATGGCGCCGTACAACAAGTGGAGGAGCCACTTAACTGAAGTAATAGACATGCTCAGCTCAGACATCTATTTGTAGTCACAATAGAAATAAGTAAATCATATTCAGAAGAGCTTATAATACTTCTTATGTTCTTCTACGGGCATTTACCTTATGCTGAGGGTCGAGATCTATACTATGTCGGCCGGTGCCGCGGCGGGACGGTGCATGCCGGTCGAACAAACTCGGATTCGTTGATAATAAATACTATCCATCTTGGATCTTTAAAATAAAAAGTCGTATTCCTTACAATTTGTAAGTAAGTAGTAAACAGCTTATAAACTGTCCCACTGCTGGGCAAAAATATTTTGCCCGACCTGGGATTTGAACTCGGGATCTTCGGGTATCGGGCCGAGCGCTCTGCAACTCGGCCTTTAGTTATTCCTTACAATTACTTTAATGATATTTTTAATCGTTATTAAAATAATTGTAATTCCACTTAAATAAAATACAAAAACAACTAAGTGTAGCATACTGCTCGTTAACTATGCAAAACTAATTGTAAGTATGACATTTCGCGTTTAAATTTCTATAGCGCCTCAGCAAAAATATCCTCGCAATATTCTTTGTACAAAGAATATTTTAAATTCTCACGGAATCCTCTTTATGGTACCGTGGTGACCCAAATTCTTCCTGCAAACCTATTCTGTAAAAGGAACATATACTTAAAGAGTCAAGTCTCACCCAGAAAATCTCTTTTATCTTCAACACTCTTATTAAAAACAAATAATAACAATTAGGTACAATAAATCCTTATTGTACTCCGATGAACTGCCAGATTAAATAAATCTGAAATTGTGCAGAAATATTTTGAAATGCGAAAATTTGTGTAAGCTCATAATCTGATAAAACACGAATTGGATGAAATGCGATGATGAGTAAAAGCGTTAATAATTAACGTCGAATTGTCTCTTTGTAGGGAAATGTTGTTGTAACAATATTGTAAAATTAAATGTGGTTTTACACTCTCGCATTCTAGGAATAAAGTCTGTTATTATTTGCATAAATATCAGTGTAAATCATAAAGCATAATGAAGTGTGAAAATTGTGCTACTAGGTGCTAAGAAAAACTCGGGAGTCGAGTAATATTGAGGAAAAAAGTCGTGGCCCTCAATTTCATGGAAATCTTGTGTTAGCATAATAGAAATGATAACCTCTCCCATTTTATTCATGGCGGGAAAGCTGTTTGCCTTCACCTTATCAATTTGCTAAATGATTTATTCAAAACAGGAAACTAAGTGACTAGGTGGCGTTTAATAAATTTTGGATTGTGCAATTACCTACACAATACTCTTAAAATATGAGTGGTCTGAGCAATATCGCCATTTAAGATAAGTAAACCTTACTCAAATTAATGATGAGATTTCGCTTTGTTGCACTTCCAAAAGATGGAATAGTCTACCAGCACACGTTTTCCCTCCTTTCTATGACATGGGGTCTTTCAAACGAGACGTGAAGAAGCAGCTTGTGCCGACGCACAGTGAGGGTGACTAATGCTGCGTTGTCGCTACGCTGCATCAGTTGTCTTCGCGTCTGGACTCCATTTTCACTTAACATCAGGTGGAGTGAAGACATTTTCCGGGCAACGTATGAAAAATTTTTGATTTTTGATTAAAACTAAATGAAACTTAAACCTCACTAACTGCAACAGTTATCTTACTTAAATCTAAAGATCTTCATGACTTTTTACTATGCATTGATATAAAACAAGGAGACTATCCCTGTGACCACGGACCCTGCAAAGGGTTCGAAACGTCAGGATAAAATCAATGTGTAATTGTATAAAATAATGTAAAAGTAGATCCGTAAAAGTAGTTTCATTCAACTTTAGAAAACAAACAATACGCTTAGTATGCTTCATTCTACCTGATGCTGGCACTTGATAAGTTCGATTCTAATTATATTTGCATAGAGTTAAATTTGCACTGTACTTATCGCGCTTGATCTGCATTTGACATGACCTTTTACTTACGGCTGCACTTAGTTGCGAGTTGAACCTCGGAAAGTTCTATGCCGTTCCGAACTCAAGGATCTTCCTCCAAACAAAAGTTTCTACTTAACTTACCAGACTTGTTGTCGCTGTGCTAGAGTCGAGTTTCTAGTACTACTGCTGTAGATACTTAGATAGATGAATATATCAACCCTGTTGAAAGTGCATTTTATTCGAGAAACCAAATCTTTAGACCTCTATTGGCTATCGAACCTGCGAATTCCGCGACTAAACTGATTAGTTTTTATAACAGCTTGGTTATAAAAACACGGTGAATGATTTAAACTTCGCTAGCCAAACTAATAACAACGACAGTCTGTCTATTATACACGACGACGAAATATAATATCGATAAAATTAAGTCCTCTAGTGCATACTTGATAATGTAGTAACTTTCTGTATTCTCTGTTGTAAATAAAAAATACACGTGAAAGAATTATTTCGATACGTCAATTAGTTTCCAAGATATTGAATTTTAAATGAACGGGCGGCGGCCGCTCTATGCGCGTTACGTCACAGTACAACACTCGCACTCAGTCCGGTCGCGCTCTTCCGTACCGTTGCGTTACGTTTCACTAGTATTATGAATATTACAAAAACCAATCCAAACACTAGAAAATAATGTGTTGAGCCAAAATGTACAAATACAACCATCAGTGCGCCGGAAAAGTTGTAGCTATACCTACATACACCTACGATCTAACCAAAGAGATTTAATAGGTAATAGAGCGGCTATTAGAGACTATTTCATACAAAGACTTTGAGCTGGGGCACTAGTAACGCCATCTAACGTTGAGAAGCAAAACGGCGTATTAAAATCAATTAGAATAAGTTTTAGCTACCACACGGTAGGTGTCGCTCTGCAGTAGGGACATGTAGGGATGTTCCGTGATGATTTCGACGTATCGATAATTTTTATAAAGGTTGCAGGTTTTTATTATAGCTACTTTTTTGTATTTTTTATTTTATTAATTAATTTACACTAAAACATGGAATACTTTTGCATCATAGCAGACCAAAAACCACTGAGGTTAGTCCGGAATACTAGAACTTAACATAAAATTAAACATTATATATTCCTATGACGACATCAGTACTACAATAAACAAATGAATAGTCTGCAACAAGCATATTACTTACAGCGCGCGATCGCATCTGCTCCAGCCAGTGCGCAAAACATCAGTGTGTGAGTGTTTGTTGAGACATCTACAGGTTGTTGAGGAAATGTATTTTTAATTTACCTTTGATATTACTTTCCATAATGTTTTGCACAAAAGATGAATCCAGCTTATTCAGTAGACGAGGAATGAGATACAGAGTGGTTCTCTCACCGTAAGCCTTAGTTGCCCTAGTTGTAAGTAATCTTTTGATTGTTTTTTTAAGCGTTTGAATATTGTAGGATATTTCATTTTGGATATCTTTATTGAAGAACTGTTCTTTCAAAAGGCTATATATAACTTTAGTATGTATCGGAAGTACCTTACAGTATCTAAATAGTTCTACTTCGTTTACCTTACTTGCGTTGCGAAATGAAATTAGTTGGGTATTTGAGTAAATAAAACAATATAGAACATTTATATATTTATGATTATTTAATTTTAACACATAATTTTACGCAAATATTGTTGCGAAAAAATTACAATTTGCAAAAGACACTATCAACTATACCACGCCACGATAGCATAGTTGGTAGTGCACCTAACCCGGCATGTCATGAGGTGCGGGTTCGAGTCCCGCTCGTGGAATTTTTTCATCATTTTGCCTTTTTCAAACTTATATATATATATTCAAAAGAGTTTTATTTTAAGAAGGTCAACTTACCTTTGCATTTTTACGCCTCGCATTTCGACGGCAAAGAAATCACTATTAAAATTTGTCGCTAAATAATGAGCAACCATGAGTCCATTTACTTTAGATAGATTATCCGATTGTCCTTTTTCGAATCCTTCATCCATTTTTAATTAAATACAACACCCTAGACCACAACTAGAAGGTCTGAAAGCGATGAAACAAAACAAAACACGGCGCGAGATACCTACTGAGGTCGAGAGCTGCGCACCGACTGTTACGGCTACTTTTTTTTTGTTTTTTTTTTGCGCCCTGCTGATAGGGCAACCCACCTATAGCAACCCGGAGGTGGGAGGAGGTGAATACTACATGTATGACTACCTCAAGCAGTCAACCGCTTATATATATTGAGCTAGACTATGTCAGACTCCTACTGACTAAACACCCCCTGGTGTTGCCTATAGCCTTTGAAGGGCTTCATAGGCTGACGGAACGATCGCCTCCCGTTGATGGGAGGTGAGACGTTGGCGTTACTCAGTCAGAGTGTACGCCGTGGTGAAATCGACGTGCCCCCTAGTGGGGCGCGCTCAATCTGCAGTGATGCTGCCTATGCCGGCTGACTTAACTAAGCGACGATGTGCCCTGTGCCGCAAGTAGGCAATCCAGGTCACGTAATAGTTGGTTTGGGGGGTCCGATAATGCATGTTTGGGCGTACGGAAATGAGGGATGGATTTCCATCCATCCCTCATTTCCGTACGCCCGTTCGAGATGCTGTTGCATCGTTGGAAGTTCCAAAACTCTGTGCAGGTCAACATTCCGTACGTACCAAGGGGCACCAGTAGCCCTGTGAGAAAATTTACTTTGCAATATTTGCATCTTACTAAGCGCTATATGACTGAAAACGGGAGACCAGTACTTCATGGTTGGTCTGATACAAACCTTATAGAGGGTTCGCTTGTTTCTTAAAGACATGTAGCTCCCAGCCCCCTATAAAGCGCCATCGTTTGACATTTGTGACGTAGGTACTACCCGCGACAATACGTAATAACGGGGATGAAAATTATAAAGGCAGGAAATTGAATTGGTATAAAAATATAACTATTACTACATAAAGAGGCGCCACTCGCTATCATAATCTCCTCTAATTGGAAGTTATTTGTGAATAGTCGTTGCCTGCAACAGCAAAGCCGTCTTAATAGGCATCCCTCAATTGCCACCGCTCGCTGCAAGCGCAATTTACGTAAAAGGTGCAGTCGTCTCATAGTGGTCACTATATAAATAAGCCCTTTGGAACTTGCCTGAGCAATTTTGTACTTATCATTTAATACGACAGAAGTTACATTTCATGGCAAATTGGCAATTATGAATACAAAATAGAGCAACAGAGTCCTTTACGCTGTTAAGTATAGGTACCTCTGAAATATATTGAACTCGACTGTAGGTACCTAGTGCCTTATCACAAGATAGCAGAAATTTAGAAACCACTCTTCACAAGATAACAGAAATTTAGAAACCACAAACGACTGAATAAAAGTTACTAGCTGACTCGACGGACTTCGTGCCACTTTGGCAGTTTCTATGACAACAAAACAAACAAATCTTGAAACATTTTGTACCTATTGGAAAATTAAATTGTAAAAAAAATTGTTTGGGGTGGACCACCTTTACCACAAGGGTATGAAAAATAGATTACGACCGGTTGTCCGGCCTACCGAATATACATATAAAATTTCATAAAAATCGATCGAGCCGTTTCGGAGGAGTATGGCAACTAACTTGTGACACGAGAATTTTATATATATAAAAGACTAGCTGACCGGCGGACTTCGTGTACCGCTTTGACAGTTTCACGTTGACAGTTTCCATGACAACAAAACAAACAAATCATTCGTCCGCTTAAGAACATTCGTATCCAATGATGGACCCCTATAGCAGCGCCACCTACCGGGTCCAATTGTAATCTAAACCATTCTAGAACCCACTTGGACACACACAGAAAATTTTATCCAAATCGATCCAGCCTTTTGGAAGGAGTTCAATAACATACACACGCACAGAAGATTTTTATATACGAGTATAAAGATATAGAAGTTAAGTGAAAGGGCCCTTCAACCAAAACCTTTTTAGTCTGATTCTTTGTTCTGTGACAGTGCCGTTCACCAAAACATTTTTCGTATGTCTGATTTCGTGTTTGTTCTTTCGTTCGCTCGTTAGCGTTCTACAGCTAGACTAAATATTTATTATTTTATTTTAGACATAAAAGAAAAACATAACAGAGTACAATGTTTTCACATATAGAAACTTACTTAGCTCATTTGAAAATTATATGTAAACAAAAATAAAATAAAAAATAATTATTTCGGTACTAAAACATCTTAAGCAACTTAAGTTTAAACTAGTGAGTACTATGTTGTACATAGTATTATATTATATTTGAGAAAACAAGTCGAGGTGTTTGTGCCGCCAGCGCATACTAAATATAGGCGAAATTCGTTTATCCCGCGGACATCTACTGCGATAAGTAAATCCATTTTAGATTTTGACCTGTTTTGCGCCAGCAGCACATCTTTAAAGAGCAAAGTAGCTAATAAGCTCTTGACATACACTGTCCCACACACCAAAATTTACTGTATTACTTACTTCCCTTTTTATTTTAATTGTTAAGGTGTTATTATAATTATTTAGTTATATTATAAGTTCTTAGTTTTTGAAGTGAAAACTTCTTTAGCGGCGTTGTGCACTTTTTTTGGAATGGGTAAAAAATGTTAAACTCGCGTCAGGACACGTGACCTGATCGAAAATTCATAAGACGGATGGAGAGTAGACAGCTGGCGCGGCGTAATATAAATTTTTAATATAACTTAATATAACTTTTTAATGTAATATAAATTGTCATGTTTGTGTACGATAGCCCAATAAATAAATATTGTATTCTACCACATAAATGAGAGTACTTTTATACTGATAATTAAAGCAATTCGTGCAAAATTATTCCCTAACCATTCCAAAATATCAAAAATGCACAACGTTAATATTCAAGTTTTCACATCCGCCGGCACTCCCAGAGTGCAACCCGTCGTTTTTTCTATGAATAGGTGGAGACTTGTTGTTAGCATAGCCTTATTTATTAATAAATATGTCACTTGACTATTTTGCTGTAAGACTCCCGAATAAAAATAAATAAATAAAATACCTACGTACTAAAATTGTATGTCCGTCGTCTAGGGAAAATTGTTTGTTCCCTTATAAGCATAACATTTTATCTATGAATTTACACAATAATAAAGCATTACAATATATCTTATCTTATCTATGGCAGTGCCGTTCGACCAAAACCTTTTCTGTTTGACTGATTGCGTGTTCTATGGCAGTGCCGTTCGACCAAAACCTTTTCTGTTTGACTGATTGCGTGTTCTATGGCAGTGCCGTTCGACCAAAACCTTTTCTGTTTGACTGATTGCGTGTTCTATGGCAGTGCCGTTCGACCAAAACCTTTTTCTGTTTGACTGATTGCGTGTTCTATGGCAGTGCCGTTCGACCAAAATCTTTTTCTTTAGTCTGATTGCGTGTTCTGTTGCAGTGCCCTTCGACGAGGTGGACACAGACTCGGCGCTGGTCCAGATGTTCTCCTACGTGCACGCGCCGACTTGCAAGTACATCGTGGCATTTGGCGCCCTCGCTGGCCTAACTGTCTCCATGTTCGGCTCTATGTTCCCCATGCCCCGGGTCGTGTACGCCATGGCTTTGGACGGACTGATCTTCAAGTGAGTACATCGTCACCTTTATTTGAAATTGTTCGACCTTCTTTTATTTTTGACAGATTAAAAACGCACTGAATTGCACTTTGGTCTGCGTGCCGCACTTGGAGACGTCAATTAACAAATTATTACTTAGGAACTAGACTTACAAGTTCTGAAAAAAGCTTAGTTCGTCAGTTTTAAAATGCTTCATAAAATGGAGAATTTTAGGCAGCTGTGTATATGTATACATAACTAATGATTATTTAGGTATATATCTATATACCTAAATAATCATTAATTCTAACAGTCGTCCGTGAGTGCGGTAGTTATTTATTTATATATTATTTATCAGGCAGAACACTATATAGTTATAAATGTTAGTCAATTAAAAGCATACACAACTTTCTCAGTAATTTAAAACAGGATTTAAAAAAGGTTATTAAATACTTTATTTATAAACTAAATTGAAATTTTAAAATCGAAAAGAACGTATGAGAAAAAATTCACTAAACGTTGAAAAAACAGTACATAAAAGTAAAAGTAAAAAGTAAAAGCCATCAAAAACATACTTGTAAAAGAACCAATTCTCGCAACTTAGTTCTTCTACCGTAAAAAGTTGTGAGATCCATGTAATACCAATTCGGTTAATTTATTATAGCTAATTACGTAATAACTTAAGACAGAAGGTCCCATAAGTAGAGACAAAAAAAATTTACCGACTTGGTGGTATTACATGGATCTCACAACTATTTACGGTAGAAGAACTAAGTTGCAAGACTTGTTTTTTTTTTTACAAGTATGTTTTTGATGGCATCTTATTTCTTTTTGTAGAAAGTCCTACTTTTTTCCTTTCCATTGCCTTCTACTTCTTGAATACCAACAACGGATTTTCTTAAAGCCCACTCTCTGTCATATGAGCTTTTCACTGCAAATGTAATTTTGAATGTAATATATTAATATGGGCTTACAAAGTTATTTATGCAGTTGGTGTATCTAGAAAACTGGACCAACATTGCAAAATATTATTAGTTTTTCCTTGATTCATACACTAAACACTTAATTGTATTCTAAATTTGAAGCTTTATGTCTGCTAGAACTGCCTTAGAGTTTTGATGATCGGTCAGTGAGTGAGTGAGTGAGTGAGTGACAAAATTATGAAACTTTGACTAGTTATAATTCTTAAGCTACGGGTTCAAATTGAATGAAATTTGAAATGTACCGTGTTCATACAATGCCTGCTTGGTTACTGAAAATTCAGGCTTCTAGTTTTATCCACAACGAAGTTATAGGAGGTCGAAAATGGCCTGAACTGTTTCGAGAAAATGATGGTACAGCCGTGCCGCTTTTTTGCTCGACTTGGCGGTGGCACTGCCGTGCCCCCAGATACAAAATAACTTTTTCGCGTTAAGATATTATGAAGCTGTATTAAACTAACTAGACGAGCATGTAAGGTTGACACGAGAAACAACCAGAACCAAACTGTGGAATTTTCAAAAGTGCTTTTAATGTTCATTTATGATTACCATCTCATTTTTTATGAATATTAACATTATAAAGGTAAAGTAAATATTACAAAGGTTATGGGTTTGAATTGTTATGAGCATTCAATTTAAGTGTATACATGTTAACCCTTTAAACGTTTTGGATTTTAATGATTGTGTGATATTTTATTTTAGTTATTTTTTATAATATATTATTACCCCCTTTTACCGGTTGTCAGCGACCCTTTAAATATTCAAGCCGAATGAATTAACGATAGTCACCCACCACACCTCCAACAAATTAGATTTGTGCGTGCGTGTTCCCCTCGTCGTACACGGAACATTTTAGTGTTTGTCTAATTTACAAGTTTCGCTGTAACATTTCGGAGTTATTACCATTTGCGTTCAAACGGATTGCTTTAGTGCCTGCCTGATTGCAAGTAGCAATTTACGAAATAACTTTATTGGTGACTTATGTAGGTATATATTATTTTACTTTATTTAAACTTTAATTTAAAAAGTAAATTTTTTTTTTAAATAATTACAAAAATATAGTATGTAAGTAAATAAATCGTATAATTTTTATTAACAAAAATTAAAACAAATTACATAAATAGATGGATAGATACTTTTATTGCAAAGCTAGAACAAATCATATAGAAGAAAAAACTTAAGAACCATTGCAAAGTTACAACTTGGCAGTTTAATTGTTTTATTTTTCGAGATTCCTTCCCTTTCAAATTTTTTAGACCATCAAAATTTTACATACCTAAATCAATTGCTACCCCCATAATAACATGATCATACGCTGTACCGGTCTGTTGCACGTGAATTTAGTGATGGCTTCTTAATACCTACTTAACGGAGGGAAGTAATTTCACGATTCGTTGGCTGATACGAAAATTGCCTTATTAGTGCTGATAGTTCGCAAGGACAGCACATGAACGGAGCAGTGTAAATTACTAGCCGTAGCTGAAGTTTGCAGTAATCTGATACTGCACTCTGTACAATTGCGACAGCTTTTGCTTTTATTGAACCTTGTGGTAAATAATTATCAGGTTGACGGAGGAAGCGCACTCCACACAGAATATTAAAGCTTTTTGATGTGTAACGTCGTTCCGCTCGCTTTCTATATAAAGCAATTTGTGGGAGTTATTTCGTGGAATGGAACGGAAGTATGTGTAACAGTGTAACAAGTGTGTAACTGGAAGTCGGGGAAGCTTGTGAGAGTGATTTCGTGAAATGTGTAATAGGAAGTCGGGGGAAGCGAGCAAGCGCGCGCCATTTTGTAAATTTAAAATCGATATTATGAACATGACATAAGAAGATTCTTATAAGATTTTTAAGATTCTTATAATTTCTAAGCGTTACGTATTTTCGACCTTAGGACAGCGCCAGTAATTATCAGCCTTTTTAATGTTCTTAAATCGAGGTGTCGTCTTAATAGTTACATGAACTGGTTTATCTAAAAGCTATTTTTTCAACAGGCAATTGGCCAACATATCGGAGAGGTCTGGCACACCTGCCCTCGCGACCATCTGCGGGGGACTGGCGGCTGCGCTGGTGTCACTGATGGTTCCGCTGGAAGTCCTCGTGGAAATGATGAGCATCGGTAAGTGACCTAAGTTATCATCACCCATTTTACTTTCTGCAGAAGGCTTAGGGGCTATAAGCTGGAACAATAATGGTAGGTAAGTGGGTATTGTGAGCTGAGGCTACGATTTTGACAAGGCTGTTGTGTTTTCACAAGTGACTGCCCAATGGTCGGAAATTGACCGTAATTCACAATATCTATAATATATACATAATAATGACTTGTCCTGACTGATTCATCATCGCCGAGCCTAAACTGCTGAAGGTAATTAGATGAAATTTGGACTGTAGGGTAATTACGAAAATCACATCCTAAGGGGGTCAAATAGGGGGTTAAATTTTGTATGAAAGTCCGTCAGTTTTGTCAGTAAAAACATGAAAATTGGTATTTGGCTTTTTAAAAAGAAATAAAGAATCGTGTCTCTGAATTTTGTTTATTTTCCTTTAAAGGAGAAAAAAAGGGAAGAAGTTTGTTTTGAAGTAATCGTTATTTTTACAGTAAGAATTATAAAAATCAATAATTTAATCGATCTTTAGATTTTTCATTAGAAATAAAGAAGGAGGTGTTTTAGCATTTTGCAAAAAACCTCCCCTAGAGAGGTGAAATAGTCAATAGGGGGTGGAAAGCTTGTATGGAAATCTCTATCCCTATCCCGAAACCCAGACCTGTTGGTCATTTTAAAAGTTAAATTCTTCGGTATTTGGACTGATTAGAAATTATGAAGTGTTTCAGGATTATCCTTACTACTACTACTTACTACGAGATACTTATCTTTAATAATTTGGCTTTTATTTAAAACAATAATAAATTACAAGTCGTGTAGCCCATGTGAGCAAAGCCGCGAGCAAAAGCTATCTAATATACAATATAATGCGACACATTTATATGCATTAGAGCCCTCGCCCACGTCGGATAATCGATAACCGATTTTTCAGTCGATGAAAATGAAACCTATGGAATTCTTATGTTGCAACACACACGTCCTACAAAAAAACGATACTAAAACCTCGACGATCGGTTCGATTATCGATATTATACAAAAAGTCGGTCGTGGGCGGTAATACATTTTTATCATTTGGAACTCCTTCTCCATAAAAACTATACCGAATATCACACTGCTCCGTGCGCGCAATATTTTTCAAAAGTGACACGAAATTTTCTCTTTACATATTAACTAGTACTTACTCGCGACTTCGTCTGCGTGGATTTGAGATTTAAAGAGAAATAATTTTTGTAATAAAATTGCCAGCCTATGTTGCCCGCAAGGTGCAGCTTTCTATGGCTTGTATTTAATCGATCACCAAACTAACCTAACCTAACCCACTAAAATACTAAGTTAGCACCTAAAAATACAAAGTTAGCACCTAAACTACTATTTAGATGCTCAATCATATATAGATGATCAATTTATTATTTCTCGCTTTCTATCAGTGGAAGATTTTTCGGAATTGAATCAGTAGGTAATTCTAGAGATTAGCCCCGACACATACAAACAAACAAAGTCACAAACGTTACCTCTTTATCGATAGTATATAAATAGACAGAGATCTATAGAATGTTGTCGATCCATTTAGTTTTCATTTAGCAACAACCAAGTAGTGGGTATAGTGGCCGAGGCTACGATCTTGACAAGGCTATGCTATTTTCGTTTTGATTCCTTTCGTTCGTTGGTTCGTTCTGCCTTATTGGGAGATGGATCACACAGGCCGCCCTTTGTGGATTTGTGACTCACTTATTGTAAAAGCTAGCATGTCCGCGCTGCAATCATACAGTCAAACCAACTTTGTACTCGAATGAGAAGCCAATATTTTTTTTACCTACTTGTAAGCATTTGGCCTTTAACTTACATAATCTTTAGTGCCGATAAGGTGAATATGGAAGCGCACTTCACCCGGAATCCTCAACTACTGAGGCACTGGGTATGTTGTCTCTAGCTGCCGGAACACAAAAAATGCTACTAACATGGGCGTACCCAGGGAGGGCAGTTGCCCCCCTCCCTGGAAATCTCGCAGAACATGTATGAACTCGCCTAATTACTAATCAAAGTGTAAACGGGGCCTTATGCTCTAACTTTGAAATAAACCGCGCAGTAGACACTGGCAAAATGCACGGTGCAATTGCCAAAAAACCGCGCGCGACGATGGCGGACGAAGATTGCCGAATCTAGCCGAGCGTTCGAACGCTAATGTTTCATGTAGGTGTGTTTGTGTAGTGTGTATGACAAAACAGCCGCGGACGATCCGACCTAAAAAATCCAGAAGCTGGGTACCATGTATACTAACGTATTATGGCAACATATTCAGATATCAGAAGTTTTGGTCCGATTCCCTCAATGTGCTACTCGTATACCTTGTGGGAAGGCCTGAGCCCAGCGTGCAACGTTTAAAAGCATAACTCAATTGAAACTATGTCATTATCAGTGTCAACAATGATAAAAAACTTACATAAATTTTGTTTCGAAAAATATTTTTAAAATGGTTAAAATTTAATTAACTAGCAGGATTTGAGCTTCCAATTACGCTATTGTGGCTCTGTCCAACCAGTGCTTTGTCAGAATTACACAGATATAATATTAATTAATAAAATAGCGTACATTTAAAAGTTTTCACTTGATTAAATTTCAATACAATACACAATACGTGTTTATTACAAAGGTTTCAATAATTATCGAGCCCTATCCAAATGAATGCCTCTGCGTCGCCATAATAGGCTTTAAATAACTAATGTTCATTCAAATAGACTGAAACACTGGTATACAAAGTCCAGTCGTTAATTACAAACTAAATTGCAATATGTAAATATAATATTATTGTATTAATAAACAACATGTACGTTGTTCTGAAATTATGATAAATCTACTAATGGACATGGAAATTAATTTTCGGTTGCTTTTGGAAATGCGATGATTACCGAGAGAAATGTATCTCGGTAATATTGGTAATGATCGAAATAGAAGCACTCTAAGCTACGGTAAACCCCCAAAAAACCTCTGGAGTTTGGTTAGCCATAATCACAAGAAAGAAAGGAAAATATTTATTGGTATCACATAACAAAACACAATTTACATATGTCGGCGGCGAGGTTGGTTTGTAGGTAGGACGGTCGAGCTAACTCGGATTCGTCGATAACACAGTTCATCTTAGATCTTCAAAATAAAAGCGCAGTCGTATTCCTTACAGTCACTTTAATGTTATTTTAACATCACAATTAAATTATTTAGAAACAGTTGCCCGATGCAAATGGATTTTACAAACGAAATGAGTTCTGCGCGTGCGTACTCTCCGACCGCTCCCGTTCAAATGTGCCCCGTCCGTTGTCGCGCCAACTGACGTTGACGTTTCGCGTACCATAGAGCATAGGCTGCGCAGACCACACTAAGTATAGACTTTACTTGTCGTTTCTAAGCGATGCTAGCGCCACGTCTCCGACACATATAAAAAAAAAAAAAAATAACCTACATAATTGCGCACTGTTATGTGATGCCAATACTGTGCCCAGCTCAGTCATACGCCGCAAGCGGGGCCTGCTGCTAGATATTCTGCTGGACACACACAACGACTGATGAAACCACCAAGCTTCTTGCCGTCCATCGGTTATGTTGTGAAGTCCATTATTGACTATAGTAAATAGCCTATGACTGTCCCACTGCTGGGCCCAGGTCGCTATCATTGAAATTCAGTCATCACTACAAATTAATGGGTAATGGCTTAATTACCCATTAATTGGTCATTAATTGGCCACTACGCTGACCAAATGCGCGTTGGTCAAATCACAAGCCACAAGCCCGAGCTATTCATTGACAAATCCGAAACACCAGGCAGAACGCTTTGCCACTCGTTCGCCGATGCGTTATCGACTATAATAAATGTAAACCAATTTATTAATAAATTTAAAGCAAGTTTTGTATAAATTTAAAGCAAGTTTTGTATAAATTATGTTTGTAAAATTTCCACGAGCGCACAATTTATAAAAATGGCGAACGTAGTTGTTGACATTGAATAAGGTTCAATTTGGCTTACAAAGAAAATAGTGTTCGCTCAATTTGCACGGATCGGATACAGCTACGATGGCCTAATTGGTAGGGTGCCTGACCCGGATCGTCGAAGGTATTCAAATACATGGCTGTAAAAACCTCTAATAACACTTTTCTGACACAGCGCGTTTAGATACAATTTATTGGAAAGATTTAGGTACAGGTCGGGACTTAGTTGTGAAGAACAGATAGGTAATTGTAAAAGCTTTTGGAGCTTTTGCAGTCTTTATTTATCAAATGTGTTTTATTTGTCCTTGTTTTTAAAATGTAACGTTTTCATATCTAAAATAAAATTATAAATGCGAAAGTAAGTTTGTTTGTTGTTTGTTACGCCTTCACGCGTAAACTATTCAACCGATCATCATGAAAATTTGTACACATATTCCCATTCAAAGACATAGGATACTTATTATTGAAAAAAAAAAAGTGAGTTTGTTCGTTTGATACGCTTTCAGGCGTAAACTATTTAAAGATTTGTTTGTTTTGTTGTCATAGAAACTGTCAAAGCGGTACGAAGTCCGCCAGGTCAGCTAGTAGTTTATATATAATGTGTATGTACGAGTATGTGCATAGTCCTTTATCAGGTATTAGCGGCCCGTTCTTGCTTCGCACGGGTGGACATTTTTTTTAAATATAGCCTATGTAACTCAGCGCTAATGTAGCGTTCTAATGGTGAAATAATTTTTAAATCAGTTTAGTAGTTTTTGAGTTTATTTAATACATACCTAGTGTATGCTTCATTGTATTTTTAGCAGTATAACTTCTTCGCAATCTTCTTGGTGGAATCCCAAACAGTCGGGATATTTAGTTTATCTCCTTGATATTTTTGTCCATTTTGTCGAAAGCTGACTGCAATTGTTCTGTAGTCCAAGAACATATTCGAACTCGCACTCCTTCCTTTCTTTTGTATTTTCGTGGCATGGTTCTACTACAATTAGTAAAAAGTCCAAATATAAGTATACGTAAACACATAAAAAGTTCACAGATTTCGCAGTCCCCGCAAGAATCGGAGCATTGGAAATGAATACAACAATTTACGAAAAAAAAACATGTTATTTTAAATAATACAATTCCAACTTGAATGCACTTTTAACACCATTACCATGACGATCGGTCAATAATCAAAGAAGCTACACCCGTTTTTCTACAATACCAAATCTAAAGGGACCACCAACAGGTCACAATTATTAACCGATTTTCTAAATTTTTTCGCTAGTTTGTAGCTAAACTAATATCCTAGGACCCTTTTTTCTTTTTTTCTTAAGTCGGTTTTCTTTTTGAAATATTTACAATTTAATATACAAACACCCCCCAAAAAACCTGATTTTTTAAATTTTCAATATTCAAATAAAAGTTTCCAGCCGATTTTCAAAATTCAAACGCTTACACGTGTCTCGATAAATTCCACAACTCTTAGTATTATTTCCATCTCGATTCTCTCAAAATCCTCGGAGCTATGGCCAAAAATATGTCTCAGGCGATTTGCATCTGATAACCATTTTCAATGGTAAAATAAAACACTTACTACCTATATTTCTTAAACCGTCTTTATATGTTTGCCTATTAAATACTTTCAGTACGTTAAACAATTTCTTAGTTTCAATTATGTCGTAGACCAGCCATTTCTAACGCTTTGTGTCAACTAAAGCTTTCTAAGGTGCAATTCACGAGACAACATAGTACAGCCACAATAACAAATTGCACGGCGTTGCAGCAAAACAATGTCTTTGTACAACTTACAGTCGTACAACTTCAGTATTGAAATTGCGAAACTTTGTTTCGTCTCGTGGAGGAGCAATTGTGGCATTCTAAGACAGAGCCACCGACGCGTCTTCAAAGGATTGAACAAAAGCGACGATAACACTACGATATACTAATATTATACGCGTCCATAAACCGTCTCGTCTAAATCCGTTTTACCCTAAACTAGCTCTAACTAGACTTGTATGCTATGTTTGTGCTCAGACGTCCGCACAAAAGCGTCTCGGCCAAGTGAGCCGCTCATTCGTCTGAGCGTACTTACGTGTAAACAAGTCTTTAGACAGCTATTCGGCATTTTTGCGCAGTTAAGCTACTGCACTCACTTACGAAATGATCAAAGGATTTCGAAGATATTTCAACTCACCCTACGGCAGCATTTCAGCGGCATTGCATGCTACAAAGCTCCCACTTCCCTCCAATTTTGATAAAAAAGGCGCCGATAAAACTGGCAATAACGAGATAAAAAGGAGAAGTTAATGTTGAGAAGACGGCTGACCGAAGAGAAAGGAAGAAGAAACATATTGCGCCGACCCGAAATAAGATTAGGACCAAGCAGCTAAATAATAAACAACAATGATTAAAAACTAAACAGAGTAAATAATCAAAGCAATACAGAAAGATAACTAGAAATCATAAACGAACAACAGCAAAATCAGATTCTTACAATAAAAACTTAAAAATAAAAAAATAAAAAAACAAATAAAACATTTTTAATCATCATCTAAGCAATTACTTAAGTAATCAGTTGCTTAAATTTTAAGCATCATCAACTGTGCCTTAGAGTTTTGATGATCGGTCAGTCAGTCAGTGACAAAATTAAGAAACTTTGACTAGTTATAATTCTTAAACTACTGGTTCAAATTGAATGAAATTTGAAATATATCGTGATTATACAATGCCTGCTTAGTTACTGAAAAATCAGGCTTCTAGTTTTATCCACAACGAAACTTCGTTGTGGATAAAACTAGAAGCCTGATTTTTCTATAGGGAACTATAGGGGATAATAGGGATAATAGGATAACTATAAAGGTCGAAAATGGCCTGAACTGTTTCGAGAAAAGAATGGTACGGCCGTGCCGCTTGTATGCTCAACTTGGCGGGGGCACTGCCGTGCCCCCATAAAAGTCGGCAAATTGGGAAGCCGTAGAAAAAGTAAGGAAACAAAATGCCTTTTTTGTGGAACCCTGGTGCGTGGTATTTATGTGACTGATATTTTGTTTAACAGAAACTGCTCCTAGTGAAAGAAAAGCTTGATATAATTGAAAGCAAAGTAGCATATCCAAATGCTCATAAAGAAAAGAAGCTTTTGTTTATCATGGTGTCTAGTGCAAGTTTCATTCGCCATTCGATCACGTTAACGAAAACGAGACTTTGTATGGCAAAATTTTAACTCTTTTCGTATGTCGCCAGGAGGCGCTGCTGCTTCAATGCCATACTAATTTTCGTTTTCGTAAACGTAATCAAACGAATACGAATGTTAATCAAAACTCACACTAGGCACCTATGTCACAAAACAGCTGTTGCGACAACGACGTCGCCATCTTGCTGTTTAGCAAGTTAAACAGGGTCTCGGAGTGTATAAGTTTGACAGTTAGTTACGCCGCATTTAAGCAATTGCTTAGCGTTAAATAACTTTTATTTGTAACAATTTTAGCTAACTAATTAGTTATCCATTGATTAACGCTAACGAATCACTTAACAATTTTATTTGTAAATCAATTGCCACAATATGTATGTTAGAGCTTAAGGTCAGAGCATCGCTTGAGAACGGCTCGACCGGTTTGGCTGATTTATTTATTGTTTGGCTCGTAATTGTTAGGACAAGGTTTGTATTTAAAACAAAGGTTTTCAAGCTGGTAAAACCACAGATACGGGTGTTTACTGAAGCGGATGACGTTGCGAGCGGGCCACTAGTATAATATAAAAATAAGTATGCATAATAATCTATATATTAAAATAAATAAATGAGATAGTAATAAGTATGTATGAGTTCGTGACAGATTCTATTTTATATGGAGAGAAACAACTGGTTGAAAATGGAAATTCAACATGGCAAAAGCCAAGCATAAAGGTAAAAGCTAGAGCTTAAAATATAAATCCAGCTTAAAGGCTATATTGAAACATCGATGCTACGCGATGGTTGACAATTTTCAGGACTTGTTACGGATTAGTGTCTGATATTTGATATTTTGTATGCAGCGGGCTCGCCATCAACTCAGCTCTGTCCAAATAAAAGGCCTCGCTTACTACAATATTCGCCCGCAGACCGCTAGCCAGAGATTTAATTAAGTTCGCCGCTTTTACATTAAAACTTGATACATCGGCGGAAATACACATTTGTACGTAGCCCGCGCTAGTTATGTTTGCTTAGAGTTGGTGGTGCTTTTATTATATTTTAGCGTCTAGCAGAATTAATGTGAATAATAATAACATTGTTGTTTATAATTTGAAGAATTTTATCTATTAACGTATGCTATCGTAGGAGCGACATTGAATTGTCTTTTATGGAAACAAGCCATAAATACACCGTAAATACAAAAATGCAGTAACGGTTAAGTTGATATAATTGAAAATACTATCGTATTACATAAACAAAATATAGATTTAGTATCAAAGGGAACGTGTTTACAATTAGTTCGATCGATAAATTTATAACACACTATAGTTTTTTCTACAATATCATTTAAAGATGGGCAAAAAACATGGAAACGAGTGGTGGCGTTTAGTTGATATCTTATCATCATCATCATCATCATCATCATCATCATCATCATCATCATCATCATCATCATCGTCGTCATCATCATCATCATCATCATCATCATCATCATCATCATCATCATCATCAGCCTATACTAGTCCACTGCTGGATATAGGCCTCTCCAAGTGCACGCCACCGAGCACGATCCGCGGCTACTCTCATCCATCTTATAGTTTATCTAAATTATTGTACCTCTGATTTTATCTAAACAATCGCCAATGGTCTAAACTACAAATCGTCCGTCTCACATTTTCGATTTATCGAGTAGTTTTTTAAATTATTACTTTCAAATTAACACGATAAATTCCCAATACAAAATTACTATGGCCGCGCGAAATATATGACACTTGTCACGTAAGAGCGGCGCACCCTTAACATCAGGTAGAGCGAAGTCATCGTCTCATTAGCTGCCAATAAACTTAGGGCGAAATACAACAAGCTATTTGTAGACTGAGATAAGATTCAGGCTAATAGACGAGCTGGTCTGAGTAACTAAATACTGCAACGAACCAGATCTTAGTACAAGATATAAGATAACTGAAGTACGCCCGAACTTTACTTTTCGTTTACGCCGGTGTTTTTTAGTTTAAGGTAAAACTTAGTTTTATTCTGTTGCAGAGTAGCCCGTCTTTTATCTTTTATATTTGGATGTTTTGAGCGAGCGCTATGCCAAATGTTACTTTGGCTTCTTGCGTAAGCCTGGTGGTCTAACCACTTGGTTCATTAGAGGAGGGATAAATGGTAAAAAAAAGAACGAAACGTATTCGTAATCGTAAACGTTATTTAAGTATTAAAAACCTTTTATGATCATAAAGCCTAACTTGCAGAACGTCTTTAAAGCAAAATGACTAAAATCAATATCTAAAAGGTAAATTACCTTAGCAGCATTACGTCTACTATGTTAAAATGTCTAAGAAGCAAAATGTCTTAAAGGTAAATTGCCTTAGCAGCATTACGTCTACTATGTAAAATTGTCTAAGAAGCAAAATGTCTAAAAGATAAATTGCCCTAGCAACATTACGTCTAGTATATTAAAAAGTCTAAGAAGCAAAATGTCTAAAAGGTAAATTGCCCTAGCAGCATTACGTCTAGTATGTTAAAAAGTCTAAGAAGCAAAATGTCTAAAAGGTAAAACTGCCCTAGCAGCATTACGTCTAGTATGTTAAAAAGTCTAAGAAGCAAATTGTCTAAAAGGTAAATTGCCCTAGCAGCATTACGTCTAGTATGTTAAAAAGTCTAAGAAGCAAAATGTCTAAAAGGTAAAACTGCCCTAGCAGCATTACGTCTAGTATGTTAAAAAGTCTAAGAAGCAAAATGTCTAAAAGGTAAATTGCCCTAGCAGCATTACGTCTAGTATGTTAAAAAGTCTAAGAAGCAAAATGTCTAAAAGGTAAATTGCCCTAGCAGCATTACGTCTAGTATGTTAAAAAGTCTAAGAAGCAAAATGTCTAAAAGGTAAATTGCCCTAGCAGCATTACGTCTAGTATGTTAAAAAGTCTAAGAAGCAAAATGTCTAAAAGGTAAATTGCCCTAGCAGCATTACGTCTAGTATGTTAAAAAGTCTAAGAAGCAAAATGTCTAAAAGGTAAATTGCCCTAGCAGCATTACGTCTACTATGTAAAATTGTCTAAGAAGCAAAATGTCTTTCTCAAAATACGAAGAGGTTGAAATTTGCTACTGAATCGATTTCAACAATTTTTTATATAAAAATCAAAAAGTTAGACGAAGCTTTTAAAATTAACATAGACACTGGAAATTTGTTAATTCTGACTGTTCAACGAATGCCAACGCCGGCGCCGTCTGTAATTTACCTAGGTAAGTATTAGTTAATTAGATTTTTTATTATAAAAAAATTTATTTGGTTCTGAATCTGTTTCTTAATAAACTATTTTCAGCAAGTGCGATTCTTATATTTTACAAGTTGTATAAGTACCTATCTATTACCTTCAAAAGTTTGAACCTTGTCAGATAAGAGTCATTTCACATTTGGGTATACCATACCAAATTCAATGTTTTATTTCTTTCAAACCTATCAGCCGATTTCAATCAAACTTTCTATGTCTCAGGGAAAAACAGAGTCTTTGACATAATAAAATACATTTAAAATAAAAACGTTTGTTAAGTTTTTTTGCAGTAAAACGTGTGTACCGAAAATATATGAAAAATGAGATAGTACAGTTAGTAGTGTAAGCGACGATATGTTTTCTTCCACATATAACTTGTGAAACAACAAACCGAAGCTAGCCATTGGTGGATTGTGAAACGCCGCTCGGTTCACTTTTCATTGCGTTCCTTCCATCACCTTTGACTAAGATGGCCATAATACAACGAGCAATGAACCAGAAATTTGATTGCCGCGACGCAATAGGTCCGTGCTCGTGGCCAAGGCCTTACGAGTCAATCTCAACTCCCTTCAGCCACTAGCATCTAGTAGTCTCGATATTCAATATGTTGCGACGTGATCAAAAGGAATTCCGGTATAAGATAAGGTATCCGGAATTTAATTGAGGATCTCAGTAAGTGGCGCAATTTGAGAAATTAAAGCTGCAAGAATTCCTTGCTGTAATTTTTATTAGAGCCCAATAAAAACTATTCTTACCTTCAATGATAAGTCTCAGTTACGTTTAAACGAGAAAATCATCGGACACCGTGTTTTCTTTTCTGTGATACAAGATGGCAGTTTTGGACTGAGTCTAAAACAATTACTAATTAATTATTATTCTGAGGGTTTGGATGGCTGAATGAAAGTATTTAAAACGTAATTCTGGTCGTTAGTACACTACTATCAAATAAATACTCAGTCGAAAACTTATTTTAGCTTTTATTTTAAGCAAAGATCATATAGATTTCTCATTTTTAGTTTGTTAATTAATGTAGCTAGTGTCTTTTATAGATAATAAAATAGTTCAATTCATTAGTGCAGACTTCTGTGATATATGAGAAAATGACTTATAAAAAAATACATAAATTTTTAAATGAATTCTTAGATGTTTGAAGGACATTTTTCGACATAATCCAATTATCCAATATGAACAAAAATACAAACTGTATAAAGTTCGGTTTGAACTGCACGCTGTTTTAAAATTGATAATACTGTACGTTATACTTTATGTTATGTATGAGAGTGGTTATCTAGACACGGTACAATTTATTTAAGAGCATTCGAAACTTCGTTCATCAAAATTCTAACACAAGCGCTAGTGAGCGTCGTAGCTACTAATGGACTGCCCCACAGAGTAGACTATCGAATATACAGAGTGTCCCAGCCTCTGGGCAAATATTGGAACTACACGTTCATTCAGTATTTCTGACCAATATGAGGTTAATGAAGTATTATAACTATCGATCTAGTATTTAACGAAAAATCAATGTTTCTCAAATAATTACTTTAGAGCCTGTGTGTACGTAAGTTCACCATTAAATGCACAAAGCATTATGTTTCATGTTTGATTTTACTCATGATGCTGCTGCTGAAAATAAAAACTAAGCAGCATTTCAGAGAAGTTACACAGTTTCCATATTTGTCCAGAGCGTTGTATACGCTATTAACTGCACCTGGGACCATGCCGAGGCTACATAACATAATTCTTAAAAACCCATATAAAATAAAGAAAACGGAATGAAAGAAGTCTTTCCAATAGACTACATCAGCGGATCCTTGAAGAAATTAGTGAAGTGATAGTACAGAAATTTGGTGGCTCGTTTCTTTGTCGCACTCCTTACGATGGAATAGTCTATCATCAGCACATGTTCCCCTTCTTCCTATGACATGGGGTCCTTCAAACGAGGCGTGAAGAGGCACCTTGTGGGCCGGCAGGGTGAGGGTGACTGATGCTGCGTTGTTTCCACGCTGCACCAGTTGTCTTCGCGTCAGGACTCTATTTCCACTTAACATCAGATAGAGTAGAGTGGTGTTGCCAGGTGTTAAGCCGATTCGCCTTTCTCCGCTGGCTGAGTTGATGTGGTTAGTTTTGTGGTAGGTATGTCCAAGCCAAGAGCCTTCAGAAATCATTCGGGTTTCCCGCTCATGTCTTTTAACTTGAACGCCTCAAGAGTTTCTAAAAAGGTACGATGAAACGCTTGCATGATGCAAATCCGTAGAAAAAATCCAGGTGTTAAATCAATAATGTTATAAAGGTAGACGTTAATATGCATAGTAAAAAATCCGCAAAAATGTATACCAATTTTTCGATTAAATTTTTAAACGCTGTTGCAGCAAATACTCATTTTTTAATTTCAACCAATATTTGTTTTAATATATTTTCAATATGTAAAAAGGATAGCGTAATAAAAGCATTTAGAATGAAATATACAGATATTGTTTATTGTTTTCTAAAGTTTACGCGAACACTACATATTGAAATGAAACAACTTTAACATGCGAGTAGATCAGTAAAAGTTGTTTCATTTCAACAGATATTGTTTGTTATTTGGCATGTTTCTTACGAAAATTAAATATAAAAATGGGATATTGTAACTATTCTGTGCCGGTGCTGTTAACTGACTTAGTTATCTGTCTTTTTCTTAGAGAGCGAATGAGTTAAGTCTAAACCAAAAGGATACGGCTGCCTTCTTTTGTTCGGGTATTCGTATCTCGGTATCTACATTTTTTACTTATATAATATCTTTGGGTATTATTCGGTCAAAACGACTTAAGGACCCAAAAGTGTCAAATCCAATTAACTACTCTTTGGATCTAAAGACCATAGACAGTCGCAATTTCCATTAAAAAACCACGGTACTAACTAATTTCCCGCTTAGATTTTAATTTCCACTTAACATCATATAAAAAGAAGCCATCTACGGAGCTAAATAAAAAAACAAATGGATTCCAATCAACTTTTTTCTTAACCAGTCAAGCACTTACCGACATATATGCTCGCGGCAGCGCGGCGGAAATTAAGTCAAACATCAATCGAGCACATACGCTCGGGGTCGATCGCCACTCGACATTAGAATTTAAAAAATATATATTTAGACCCTACTTTTGTATGAAAAAGTTTAGCTTTAAACAAACTAGGATAAATTTGCTACACTCTAAATACCCAACAACTTAATTCTCTGTGCGTTTTCAATGTTATTTTTCAATGTCAAATTTTTCTTTTTTCTCCAAATCGCCATCTTGCTAATTGCGTCATCGGCACAGGTGCTTTTTATTAGGTGTTTGAAAGGTTAAAGATTTCCTATTATATTTTTTACGCTTTATACTTTGTTGTGGAGATCCTTGGGGGAGGTCTTTGTCCAGCAGTGGACGTCTTTTGGCCGAGATGATGATGATGATATGATGATACTTTGAAAAGGCTATAGCTGACTCCATCACGAATAATTGCATTTAAGCGCGTTAATTGCATTTCATTAAACAGGATTGAGGTCAGACACGACCTTATGACAAGACCTTAATGAAATACCTACAGTTGAAGCATTTACATGGACACTGAAGACTACAAATTGCGAGTTAAACTCGCCATTGGAAAAAAATAGTAACTTACCTCCTTTGTCGCCTGGGGATAGTGAAGTCCTCAGTGCTTGCCATTCGTGATCCTGAGCCATCCTCGTGGTAGAGAAACGATGGTGCTAGCTTTTATAAGGAATATAACTCCTTGTCAAGCTTTAAGTAACTAGAGGGAAGATGAGGAGTCCCACATAATCCGGGGTCCCAGCAGTGGTGTATGAGCAAACATACATAGTTAAAAAAGAGAAAAGTAAGGTTAGCGTAATACGTGATGTAAAACTTTAAAAAATATTATGTTATCAAAAGTAAGTGAATTCTTATTATACTTACAGTTAGTTAGTTAGTAAGTAATATACTGTTTGTTGACTCGGGGAAGTTTTTTATTACTTTTGTAATTTTTATTTGCTTGCAACAATATTTGTTAAGAACTGTTTGTGGCCACATTATAAATACCCAATATTTAATTCAAAGTAAAATCATAACACTATTTATAAAGTTGAAAATGTTGTTTATTTATTTTACTTTCTATTTATTTGGGAAACAAACAATTATACAAAATGGAACCAAATCGTCAACAAATCGAAATGTGAATGATGAATAAGTGTAAAAGCTCCATGAAGATGATAGCCAGAAGCGCCAAGTAATTGCGAGATCTGAAAACAAATTCATTCGACAAACTCGCGCGTGGTCATGAACAACTTTCACTAAGGGGCCAACTTTCGCTTTTCGTCCAAAGATCGATACTGCTACAAGCACAATGTATGCCATTAATGTGTTACATATCCCTGCTTTAACCGCCGCTTTAGGCTTGATATGCGGAGATCTTGGGTTCCATTGTCAGGTGAGGCAAATAGTGTTTCAGTTTTTCCAATGCATAGCCCGGGATTGTGACCACCAACCCATATTTGGTAAACGCGATGATTAAGCCAATGCCAATTGTTCATGATGGCTCCCATTTTTCAGTCTTTGTCAAAATAATTTATTTATGTTTTGTAATAATTAATGTAAGAAACACGTATGTATAAATAAATGGAACACGGCATGTGCGCGCCATGTTGTTATTAGGACAGCGACACGTTCCCGCTCAGTTTGACACCGGGACGCGTAGAAAGCGACACTGTATGTGGCGAAAATAAAACTTGTCTATTGTTTTTTTGGATCCTCAACTCAACATCGAACTCTTAACCGTTACACCCATCAAGTGTAGCGATACACAAATAACTTAAATAAAACTTCAAACAAGAATTTATGAACTTACCGTCAAGCATTCACGTAGCATTATTGACGCACATAGCTTTCGTGTTTTCTTTGTAATTGCCTCTTTAAAATATTAATTTATTCTCGCCCGCCGTTCGCGTTGGGCCCATCGACGTTTGAATACGTCAATAATTGGGGTTATTCGTCGTGCGCAAGAAGGAGTTTTACCCATAGAAATCACAGCCGTTTATAAATGCTTGGTCGTTTACGGCACATAACTTCCCATTATTATAGTTTAGATAGCTGTAGTGTTTGCGCGACTGCTTTTGACAGTATTGATGCAATTGTGCTACCACGGTCAATAGTCAAGTAGTTCAGTTATTAGCAAGAGAAAGGATCAGAACTCACCCCCACACCATTGATATTAGGAAGCACAAAACAACGCAGGCTTCGCATTCGGTCCTTACAAGCGTAGGATATGAAATAAATATATATGACTATAACTACAGGCTCCTTTCAGAGGTGTTTATTCAGAGGCATTTATTTTATGAATTTTATGTTTTAAGCTACTTATATTAGGGCCTTTCATTAATTAGGATAAGCATTTTAAATTAAAAACATAATTATGTTTCCTTCAACTAGGAGAAACTACAAAGTAAATACTGGAATAGAAATATATTTTACGCGCTATTTGTTTTTTTTATCAGCTGTGGTGAAAACTCTCTCCAAAAAAAGTCTTTGCTGCTATACATTGTTGTTAATGTTTTATTGTTGAGAGCGATGGCGGTCCGCTATAACATGTTGGCTAGCAGATTAGCGCGGTGTAGTTTAGAGGTAAATATTACTCTTTAAAGCATTTTGCCAAACTCTTTAAATTAATTTGTGTTGTTGTTTGTTTCTTTTTTAGTACTTGTATTTACTAACATGTTTTTGAAGTCATTTGTGTACTAACAATATTATGGGCATTCCTTTTTGCCTGAAATAAATTGATTTTTTTTATTGGCGACAGGCTTACAACAAATGTAGTTATCATGTTTAAAAACACTTCATTACCGAGATCGATGATCTGTATACATAAGTAAACAAGCTTAAGTATATGTTATTTGCATCAAATATAAAATGGTGCGTTCTCCTTTTTTATTAAACTTCAATTAACATCTCGTCCAGATTCCTTCTAAATAAATAAATAAATAAAATAAAAAAATATATAATAATAAATAAATAAATAAATAAATAAATACATAAATAAATAAATAAATAAATAAATAAGTAAATAAACAAATTTTATGCAGTTCGTACAGAGTCCACAGTGGAGCAAGGTCGTTTTTTTAACCGGGGAAAATTCACTGCTGAGTAGGTACCTAATGTGGGGTTGGTCATGATTGTTTCAACCGATCATCAAAAACCCCGGGTTGTTTCTCCGTCCGTTAAGAAGAGGCAGACCATCAACAGGGTCCTTATTGGCCTTACACACCCTTTATTCATCATCAGCTAATTTTATGTCCTCTCTGCTGGGGCACGAGTCTTCCCTACGGATGGATGGGAGAACGGGCCATACACCACCACGCGGGCCCAGTGCAGATTGGTGGTTGTTAACAACTGCTAATGCTGCCGGAACTAACGGCCTTCCGAAGCACGGCGGAGCTCGAGATGATACATTTTTGGTCACCTATCCGATCCGACCGGTCTTTGCGAAAGTTGCTTAACCTCAGCACTCGCAGACCGGGCGCGTTGACCACTGCGCCATCAAGCTCCTCTTTATGTTATTTTGTTTTTTTTTTATTTTTCATCATCATCATCAGCTCATTTATGTCCCCAATGGTGGGGCACGAGCCTTCCCTATGGATGGGTAGGGAGAACGGGCCATAAACCACCACGCGGGCCCAGTGCGGATTGGTGGTTGTTAACGACTGCTAATGCAGCCGGGACCAACGGCTTTACGTGCCTTCCGAAGCACGGAGGAGCTCGAGATGATAAATTTTTGGTCTCCCATCCGATGACCGGCCTTTGCCAAAGTTGCTGAACCTCAGCACTCGCAGACCGGGCGCGTTGTTCACTGCGCCATCAAGCTCCTCTTTATGTTAATTTTTTTTTTCTGTACAGACATCATATTTTTTGATTTTATGTCACTTTTGGTAACATTAAATTATGTTAATGTTATTTTATGTGAAGTGTCATTTAAATTTATTCTATTATATTCCATGTCCAAACAAGCCACCGTCTCGCCGTCCTCCTCCAACGGATCGCTCCCAAAGGGGGATTATCCTCTCGCTCGACAGGCGCGATATCCTACACACATTTATGCGTTTTTTTAATGAACTTCCATCCATTCACTGCTGGGCAAACATCTCCCCCAAATCCATTTTACGCGTCTCGGTCCCCTGCGACCCTGTACCAATGTCTCTTGTAAAATGCAAGATCACACCTCAATTTCTCTTTTTAATAATAATATCATGAAATAGTCCATTTCCTGAAATACTGAACCGATTCTTAAATTTTTCCCACTGATAGGAAGCTACACTTTTACCAAATAATATGTGCTACCTTATATCCCGAAAAACAATGTTTCATGGGGCACGCGATAACGACTTTTGTGACGAGTTTGACCTGCGTGTAAAATAAAATACTATTACAACGATTTACATTATAATAGAAGTAAAAAAGTAGTAAATGGCCTTGAATAATTATATATTTTAAATTATTAAATATGGTTATATACAACGTTAGTCGGAATAGGGGTAATAAGCCGAAAGGAGGGTAAAGTATACATGATAGTGAATAACTTTTTTTATAATTTTTATATTTTAAAACTTTTTTTATGTTATTTTTTATTTATTTACATTTGATTGATCTACAAAAATCTAATAGACTACGGTTTTGACGTAGGTTCTCAGCAAATAGGTTTACCTCTAATGTCTATGTACGGGCATTGTAAACAGTCGAGTTTTCTCTCCATAATTGGACTTGATGTATCCCATAGTATTAACTTTTAATTTGTTTTTTTTGTGACCGCCAGTGCTACCACAGCGTCATTTCTTTTGAAATCTTAAAAAAGCTGTTAACCTAAAATTATCCATTTTTAAGGAAAAGTTCTTAGACAAAAGTTTTCACTATCATGTATACTGTACCCTACTTTCCACTTAGTACCCCCGTTCAGACTAATGTTGTATAATTTTACGCGAATTTTGTTGCGAACAAATTACAACTTAAAAAAGTCCTTATTATAACTTGCCTAATTTTTAACTGATATTTAATAATGTAAGAAAATTATAATCGGATGTTGATGACGTATGTAGTTGTCGACATTGAGTAAGGCTTCTTTGGCTTTCGAAGTGAGTAGATTGTGTTGATTAATTTTGGTAGGTTAGATAGAACCACGATAGCATAGTTGGTAGTGCGCCTCACCCGGTATGTCATGGGATGCGGGTGCAAATCCCACTTGCGGAAGTATTTTCAACACCTTTTACTGTCCCACTGCTGGGCAAAGGCCTCCATCATTGAAATACGTCATCGCAACAACAAATCGGAAACACACTTTGCAATGTCACCGAGGCGTTAAATTGCAACAACATCAGTTACTTTCAAATTAAATTTGTTGTTGCTGAAAGTTTTAACGTAATTGTTTTGACACCAACGTAGCCACAAGTAAACCTCTTGAGATAATGATGCTCGAATGTGGAGAACAACCAGAAACAAACAGAGAATTAGCTGCGAGCTGTTATTTTGTGTTTTGTTCACGTTTCAACTGAATTTCATATTTAGAAGAGACATAACACGGAATAACTATTCGAAGTAACTATTTAAACGATCATGGTAACTTGCTTTAGAGTAATTAATAACGGGATTCTTACTATATGAGAGTGCAAGAGTGCCGAAAAATCGGATACTCATATACGAAGGTCTTTCTCTGTTTATTTGTTAGGTCCTTATTGTTTAATTTTATATAGTTTAAGGGCGGATTTCACCAAGGTAGTATAAGTCTTATTCCGAGAGTAAATCACTAATTACTTGAGAGTAAACGAACTTTTCATTTCACCAACCTTTAACCCAAGGATAAATTAGATTAGAGAGTAACATCTTATACCGCCGATTTCGGCCGAGTAAGCTTATTCGTAGATTAAGTTGCGTCACAATAACTGTCACGGACAAATTTTATAGACAACCAACAAAATGTCGTTACGTTTAAATCAATTTATTGACTAATGACGATGAAGATTATTTTGGCCGTCGCCCAACATGGTTTAAAGAAAGGACATAGTACTTTGAAGATAACGACGACTACGACTTCGCCATATAAGATTCCGTTTGTCAAAAGCGTCTGTGTATAATTTGCTGACAAAAATTGAGAATCGTCTGGAGTATGCAACAAATAGGTAGGTGAGTTGTATGCGCTCGTTGTATTTACGTGCTGGTACGTATTAAAGAATTACGCTATTCATGACTTCTTATTGCTTTACAATATTCTCTATCAACAGACAATCAACACAACAGATGGTATGAATGTACTTTTATGCTTGGTGGTTAATATTTTCGTTCGTTTCATTCGTTCATCGTCACGGAGTAACTATGCGAGAGTAACTTACCCATAGATTAATATGGTGAAATGAAACCAAAGCTAGCCGTAGATTAAATTTGTACTGGGATAGCTGTTCTCGTATAAATTGGATGTTGGTAAAATCCACCCTAAAGCGAACAACATTGGCAATGCAAATTCTCGTAGCTCGTGTGTTCTCGCATAGTAAAAGAGTTACTTTGAGATTTTATGCCATTTACCACAAAAACCGTTGGAGGTATAGAGATTCTTTAATAAGTTTATTAACTAATAGCCACATGTCGATATACGACGGTACATAATTATACTTAAACATGCATAAAGAAACATGGCGATGCATTTGCACGCTTACCAGGAGTGAGTGTACACGTGTGGATTGTAAGAAATAGCAGAATTTGAACATGTGTGGTGTGTTCAAATCTTACTGTATGTCGTTCAACACTTCGCAACACTTTTCTGAATTATAATTTATATAAAAAGTTGGGTAGTTCCCAGACCTCTATGAATGTATTCCCACCACAGTGACCCTGATGTTGGAAGGAAAATAATATTTTAATTTAAAATAGTCGGTGGAGGTCGTGAGAGCGAATGTAAGAAATGTTATTTTTCAATTATACTAAGCTTTTTATTAGATTATTTTATTATACTTTATTTTATTTTAAACTCTGTTTCTCCTCTCGCAGGAACTCTTTTGGCCTACACCCTGGTGTCGACGTGCGTGCTGGTGCTCCGCTACCAGCCCCAAACCATCAACCTGATCGAGTTGCTGCCGCAGAGTCTGAGGACTCCTCTCAACCCTGAGGGAACTGCTACTGGCCAGAGGGAGAACAACCTTGCGGTAAGTGTCCCCAACTGTAGGCGCAGACGAAAGGAGATATTTTTAAGGAGCTGACAACTGTGAAATGCGCTTCACTTATGTATGGATAATATGAAAAGTATACCTACAACATACAACGCCAAAAACATATACACTCGTACATATGTTATAAAAGACTATTTTGCAACAATGTCCTCGTAAGAAAAAAAATCCAAAGCCATCTCTAAACAGTGTCTATTTATATGATTATCTTTTTCATAAATAGATTGTTCGAATTTCCTGACTAAAATCTAGTGCGTGAACTATTTGCTTACCTTTGCGTGTACGAGTATGCAGATCAAAAGTGAGCGCTGTTTCATTAATTATATTAGCGCCTTAATCTAAGCCGCAGCCTAGGATGTGTAGCATACTTGCTACAAAATATATTTTTTTAGTAATATGCATTGTATATGTTCTAAAAATATAACTAAAAACTAAAAAACAAATAGCACAATCCTATACCTACTTATTATATTATAATAAGACAACAAAAAATGAATGTTTTGGACCTATGGACAATGACAAATAATGTCTCCTAAATAATACCTTCAAACGTTTGGTATGAAATTTTCTTATAAAATTTTATTTTTCATACTAACGTTTTTCTAAATTTTCTAAGCATCTATTTATATTAACACTGTAAAAATTGTAGAGTACTGTTTGTTTCACTAGCTAAATATAGCAGACATTAAACAGAAAATAAAATCAAGTCCTTCCAAAGCTACAATGAAACACCGCGAACAAAAAAAAGGTAAATTGGGCGATAAAGACACAAAATGAATAATCGTTGTTATTACTGAAGCCTAAGTAACATAGTCCTAATTAAAGGTGTATAATAATATTAACAACCGGTATTGACTTTTAGAAGTAATACACCTATTAATAAGTGAGAAAAAAACGTCAATTCATAAGTAAGAACCCAATATTTTTCTTTTCACAAACATGACTCTATTCTTTAAGGCAATTAACAATTTTATTATTCGTATTTGTAAGAGACTGATGCCTGAGGTAGGTAGGAAGGACAGAATACTACAATTAGGAGACAAATGGCTACAGGCACGAACTAAGCGGGCTGAGCCAAATCCACTTAGCCTTCGCCTTTGTGAGACGGCCGGCATGCCTTCTGGACTCCATCGATACGGTCTAACACAATCCCACAACTGTTGAATATAGGTATCCTAGGCTTAGGTTTATAATAACTGTCTCTTTGATCGAGTTAAAGCGTCTGTGGTAACTTGCTAACTTATAACATTCAGCTTTTTTTTAATTCTTGATCTTATCTGATTAGTAATCACCATATAGTGGTGATTACTGTAATACGATAATTTAGCTTATAAATATTTTTTTTATTTTAATACACTAGACTATTTTTAAAGGATTTTTTATTTTTTGATCATACCTGATAAATTTTGATCCTAAAATTAAGTGGTATGATAATAAGCTCATAAAAGTTTGGCATGTATTACACATATATTATTAAATCTGCTATAATATATTAGCTAAATGACGTGAAAGTTGTACACAAATAAGGAATTTTGTGAGATAAGGTTGCTACTAAATTATTTATTACATACCTACCATTGTTACTATCAAGACCATACTGCAACACAGCCCTTATCAAAAGATACATCTTCAGTATTTCCAAACTGACTGATGACTGTTACTTTATTGATTACTTTCTAATTTTACTATGATAAACCTGCCTTATTCATTCAATGAACAAATTCACGAAGTAAAATATAGTTTTAAAATAAAACATTCCTTTGTATTCAAGTATGATATAGGTTAATTATTTTGAGGAAGGAGCATCAGGGGCCTTACCAAGAAAGTTTAAAGCTGGTTATTGCAGTTGTGAAAACAAGACACGTGTAGCGGCGTATACGAGTACTCATCTCATTTTCACAATTGCCATGATACTCTGAGCACTCATGGTAAGGCCGCTGATGCTTCAGAGGCGCCTGTAGTTTAATTTTGACTTGAGATATAGTGCATCTCCTCTGGCAAGGCGCTATCTATGCCTTCGCCACAATTGCAAATGCATTTTTCTTTGTCACTGCCATTGCACACAGGAACTAGTAGGAAAGTGCCTAGGAAACTGTGTCAGTGGTACATCGACGTCGTGAGTCGCAAAGAGTGTTGATAGCTATCTTGTTTATATAATGTTTTTCTCGACAACAGAGGCAATGATATTACATATTACGTAGAAATATATGTGCTCAGTAGAGTGCACTTGGAGATGCCTATGTCTAGCAATATACTAAATATCTAGGCTGTTTTTGATGATAATGATGATGTTGAAGTGGACTGTTGGTTGGTGATGGCTGAACGATTATTTTTTTTAATATTAAAAGGAGGCAACCGGGCAGGCGGGTCACCTGGTGGAATTAATCGCCGCCGCCCATGGACGGGTGTCCATAACCAAAGTAATCGCAGATGCGTTGCCGGCCTTGAGGAAGGAGTTGGTTCTTGAGGAGGAAGTAGGAGTTGGGAGGGGGGAGGGGTGAGAGACGGGCCTCCGGTACTTTCACTCACCAGACGAAACACAACAGCAACGAGTGCCATTGTTTCACGCCGATATTCTGTGAGAGGGTGTATTACGCCGAGCGAGTTGGCCCATTTCGTGCTGCAACGCAGCGTGGCTCTACCACTCAGAAAATTTTGAATTTTGAATGAAATGATTCGCTACGTTAATGAATTCTCGTTTATTAATTATAGTCTTAAAACAAAAATGTACATGCTAAATCAACTGAGGGCCCAGACAAGTGGCATGACGCTAGTAGAGTAGAAATGGGATAGTATGATAAACTTGATTGACATAAGCCAATCAACCGTCATTTATACGTATCTTTGTCTTATGTCTATCACATACGACAAGCATTTTCTTCCGTTTCTATTATAATAGCGTTATGCCACTTGTCTTAGCCCTCTGGTTTGACGGGCGATCCTAACAAGTAAGTATTAGCATAATAACAAGCACTACAAGAAGGAAGCGCGAGAAAATATTAAAGAACAAAATAAGTTGACATTTCGTTGACATTTCCACACAACAACAAACTAATTATGGTTTGCTGTTGCTATTATAGTGGCATATTAGCACAGTAGCCAAGGCTAAAGTTAGAAAAAGATACTGTAGAAAATAATCTTCATTGGACATAAAGATGATAAATTATATTCCCACAATTTCCTGAATTTTAGGAAACATGTAAATTTGGAACTTTATTGAGACCTCACGCGAACTTCACGACCTTTACAGACATAAGAAAATCATTATAAATCCTACAAATGCTCATTTTAATTTTAATAATGTTTAATTAGGTAGGTAGTAAGGTATTAAGTTAGTCTGCTTGCAATTGGTTGTATGACACATTTCGTATAGTCTAACGTTAGTACGTAGCAGAACAAAAATAATTCCAGTGAAATGCTGCTTGTTTAATATTTTCCATTTGAAAACTTTAACAATTAATATTCAGCAGCGCGGCGTAATGCTCTAACAACGTGATAAAGATAAGACAAAACAAAAAGTGTAGAAATCTCTCGTCTCTATTTTCGTATGCATTTCTCGATGTGTGCGAAAGAGACCTAAGTAACAGAGTAGGTTTTCCAGTTCAAATTTTCCCCGCTCGCGTGCTTCGTGGCTGGTTATTAGTGACTCGTTAATGATGCGATGAAGCCAACATAGCATCTGGCACCGAGCACCCATAACGTATATCTCATAAATGTTGTAAATACTAAATAACTTTCTATTTTATTTATTTATTTGGAAAATACAGAAGTCTATTAATTTTGAATTCAACAACGTTATGATCATTAATCTTTATATTCATATTTAATTCTTCAATCGAGCAAAACATAGCTGCTTTGGCGGCAGAAATAGGTCGTCAACCAGCCTGACTATTATTAGACTTTAGTTTGTATATGTGTTCTGAAAGTTACCGTCATCATTTTTTTTATGACTTATGGTTAAACACTTAACCTTCACTTCACCTGATGTTAAGTGATGGTGGACCTTTCACCTAGAATCCTCAGCTATTGACGCACTGTCTGTCTTATCTCTAGCTGCCGGAACACAAAAATACTATTAGGTAACGCTAATGTTATGGCGACATATTTAGATAAGGTGGTGGTATCTAACCAGGCGCACCAACAAACATTACCAACCAAACCAAGGACACAAACATGTACCCCCGCTGGTAAACGAACCCGGGACCTCTGGGTCTGAAACCGGTGGTTTTAACCTTACACCACAGAGTATAAGTCCACTGCTGGACATAGATCTCTCCTAATGCCCGCCACGGATACCGATGTTCAGCTGTTCTCATCCAACTGCTGCCAGCCACTTGAAGTATAATGGCCTTCATTCTCGGGGATTCCACTCCAACACTCCAAATTCAGTCATATTGGATTGCGTGGCATCGTTTTAAGGGTTGGATTACCTAAAATTCCATAATCCATTAATTTGGAGTGAACCCATTAATTTGGAGTGATGGAGAGCGCAAAAGGGTGCCTGTGAATGGAGGCCATATAACTACGTGGTTTGCGTGACATCGCACCAAGCGTTGGATCTCCAAACATTCCAAAATCCATCTCTTTGGAGTGATGGATGCCGTCCTACGCTACGTTTTTTGAGTCGCGGTCTTCACTCCAGAACACATCTACACCAGCGTTTATCGGTCCTGCGGCTAATATGACCAGTCTACTTCAACTATTCCGGCGGACCCCTATTTTTTTTATAGTTTTAAATGTTTTGTTTATATTGTTTTTAAAAAATATTTAAAAATGTAAATTTATGCATGAGAAAAAATAAATAAAGAAAATAATAATAAAGTAGACATAACCAGCCCCTGCAGGTGGCACCGTAAGCAATATAGCGACGCAATAAACAGAATAAAACCATAAAAAATTGCTAGAAACAGCTAACTAGTGTTAACTAGTGTTTGGAGCGTAGTGTTTTGCCCTACATTTCTTTATTAGGGAACCTTTGCAATACAAAGCCTCGACCTCAAACGAGCAGGCGGGTCACCTGATGGAAAGTAATCACCGCCGCCTATGGACACCTGCAAAACCAAATTAATCGCAGATGTCGGCCTTGAGGAAGGAGTAGGATCTTGAGGAGGGAGTAGGAATTGGGAGGGGGGAGGGGTGAGAGATGGGCCTCCAGTACTTTCACTCAACGGACGAAACACAACAGCAACGAGTGCTATTGTTTCACGCCGATAAATGCGCCAGGCGTGCCGGCCCATTTCGTGCTGCAACGCAATGTGGCTCTACCACTCAGACAGTGTCACTCATTTAGCACCACGCAGGGGTCACGTGTAGAGTCTCAAGGGTAATCCTACGGACGCGAGTAACATTAACCCCTAAACGAATATTTTTATTTGCTAAGAATATGTTTATACACACACATGTACAGCATAACATTGATAAATATATGATGATGGTGATCTTATCCTGTGATCCCTCACCAGGGACTTGGGATCGCAGTAGGGACTTTCATGCTTCGCGGTCTTGTGCTGTGGCTTCGAGGTCCTGCCAATTGCAACCAATCGCTGCGATCTCTTTCTCGACCGACCGCCTCCAAGTAGTGCGGGGTCGGCCTGATCTTCTGCTACCAGCAGCGTGCCACTTGCGCTTGCTTGGATATATGGCTACCCGGCCTTCGCAGCACATGACCGATCCAGCGCTATTTCCTTAAAAGGATCTCGCGGTCAATCGGCTTTTGGTCGGTCAGCCAGTTGATTTGGTCAGTCTGTTGATAATAAATACAATTAATTGCAATAAGTGAACTCACGGTACATTTTAAAATGAAGTGGAGTGATTATTTACATATAAATAGCTGACCGGCGGACTTCGTACCACTTTGACAGTTAACGTTTCCATGACAACAAAACAAACAAATCTTTCGTCCGCTTAAGAACACCTTATTCTAAGAGAACACCCGTATCCCATGATGAACCCCTATAGCAGCGCCACCTACCGGGTCCCATTGTAAATCTAAAGTATCTTCGAATCTATTTAAACACACACAGAAAATTTCATCCAAATCGGTCCAGCCGTTTAGAAGTAGTTCAATAACATACACACGCACAGAAGATTTTTATATATAAAGATTTTACGCAAATATTGTTGCGAACAAATTACCCGAACTAGCACCCGATGTCATGGGGTTTTATACTGCCAATGTAATAATGTAAAATGTAAATATATTTTTTAACTAGTTGGTTGCTTCGATTAAAACGTTCACGTTCGATTCAAAAATCACGTTTCACAAACAATCCTTATATCCTGAAATGGAACTTCAGCATATTTTAAAATGCAACTGTTAAAAAGTCCCACCTTGCATTAGGTTACAATGAATAGCGATAGACGAATTTGGTTCTTATCATCATCATCATCAACCCCTCTCAACCCACTGTTGCGCATAGGCCTACCTTTGCTTATGCCATAATAGACTTCACCATGAATGGACTTCCTATACAATTTAATGTTCACAAAGAATATTGCGGGGACATTTTCGCCGATAAGGTTCATCACTTTAAACGTGAAGTATTGAAATGTCTCACAATCAGGTCTACTTAGTTTCGATTCAAATTAAATATTATTTGTATTTTTGTTTTAATGTTAACTTAGGTTTATTTAATTAAGGTCCTTAATTAAATAAACCTATAACTGTCCCACTGCTGGGCAAAGGCCTCCAACATTGAAATCAAGTCATCGCTACAATTGATGGGTATTGACTAAATCAACACGCTTGCCGACCTTGGGATTGAACCCGGGACTTCGGGTATCGTGCCGAGCGCCTTGCCACACGGCCACCGAGGCGTTTAGGTTAATAAAAAAGTTTTTTTAGCTAAACTTTGAAAAGATAAAAAAAAATGTATACCCTATACCATTACAGAAGACGTTATTCCAAAACGTATAGTTTTTGTTTCACTTCGCTACGATAAGTATTTACAAAGTAATTACATAATTAATTTGCTTAAAACACGCTTAGATTGCTGGCAGTCCGCTTATATCGGATGACGTAACGCCACCGTATCCGACAGCCGCATTCTCGTTGGTCCTGGCTGCATTAGCAATCGTTAACACATACGCGCAAGCAGGCTGAACTGTGCGATTGTGAAAAACCGCATAGTGAATTTTAAAATTTAAAAAAAAAAATATTGTGAAGTAATTAGCAGTAGGTACTACAGGAAAAAAAATGGTCATATTTTAAGTTGAAACTAATAGAATAGAAAAAAAATCCGTTCCCACCCTCGTTGCATGCCATGGCAACCTGTAAGACAAGAAGACAGTAAGACAGCATTTAGATTAAGACTTAAACAAGTTTAACATAAACATGTTTACTTTTGAATAACTTGTGTATGTTTGTTGGTTGTCCTGATAAATTAATAGATAATAAAATTATGCCATTTGCCTCGACTCTGTGCTAGTCACGGTGGTCCGGCCCACGTGCAGTGCAACCCACGGTTAATAAAATAATATTAATTTGATCACCTTACTGTTAGTTACTAACGATCGAGTCCAGCTACTATTGATGCTAATAATAAACATAATTTCATTTCAGTTATGGCATTTCAGTTAATGACAATCCTGAAAAAGTGGTTACTCTCAAATGTCCTCATAATATTATTTAAACGGTCCTCTAAAAATGTAAATCCAAATGTATTAATTCCTACTTTTGCATAAGCAACGTAAACAATGCAAATCTACAGCAAGCCATTTTGTTTGATGTAAACCGTTCCACTTCGCATTTAGAGCGTTCACAATACTTATAGAATTACAGAAGGTCCGATTCTAATAACTCGGCGTCGGTCGTAGGCACGTACCGCTTAATTGCAGCCCCCAGTATACAGAGTGGCTCATTCAAATCGGTCAGTATGGGAATGTCTGAAACTATAAGACATACGAAGATTTGTTCTTAGGAACCATGTCACCGATTTTGATAAAAAGAAAAACTGCATTCATACATTTGAAAAAAAAACTGTACCCAGCTCGGGAATCAAACCCGGTTGTTTTGAAAAAATAAACTTACACTTTTTCTATTTAAATATCGATTGTGTAGGTCTTAAGCTGTAAATGTCTCTAAGAAACATAATGTCTAAAATGAATAAAATGCATTGTTTTGACATACTTTAATTTATCATAGTAGGTATTCGAAGTGACCACCGTTACAATGTTCAACAAGTTAAGGCATGTAAAATTGTCTCTATGGCTGTCTGTTGTTTGTATGTACCTCTCTACTTGTTACATACACCTTATCATGTGGCATTAGCATTGCATTAAATCTTTAAAATATTAAAATAATAAAAAATAATTATTAAAATATTGTATTGAAAAAAACGGTGGTCACTTCGAACACCTACTATGATAAATTAAAGTATGTCAAAACAATGCATTTTATTCATTTTAGACATCATGTTTCTTAGAGACATTTACAGCTTAAGACCTACACAATTGATATTTAAATAGAAAAAGTGTAAGTTTATTTTTTCAAAACAACCGGGTTCGATTCCCGAGCTGGGTACAGTTTTTTTTTCAAATGTATGAATGCAGTTTTTCTTTTTATCAAAATCGGTGACATGGTTCCTAAGAACAAATCTTCGTATGTCTTATAGTTTCAGACATTCCCATACTGACCGATTTGAATGAGCCACCCTGTATATGGTGAAACACCCGATGCTTTATTATTTACGAGACCATTAAATCTAGCCACTTATTACAAAACTAACGGCCGCCCGCAGTTTCACCCGCGTGGTTCCCGTTCCCGTAGGTATATTGGGATAAAAAATATCCTTTGTGTTAATCCAGGTTATGAACTGTCTGTATGCCGAATTTCATCCAAATCCATCCATCCGTTGCAGCGTGAAGAAGCAACAAATATACATACATACACACAAATTGTCTCATTTATAATTTTAGTGTGATTTCATTGCTTCTGCTGTTTTAAAACGTCAACTGAGACACGATACCATATCCAAAAATGTTAAAATCAAGCTACCGACACAATATTGAGTTGTTGTTGAATGAACAGTTAACAGAACAATGAACAGACATGATTCCCAGCCCCCCAACCGCCTAACACTCTCGCTTTCGATCGCTTTGAAAGCGAGGCCCTCGCCTTGCTTTCTAATATAATATCGAAATATAATATCGAATAATATCGAAAGCTATAGCCTATAGCTTTCGATATTACTTTCATATTGCTTTCGAAATGGCAAGATGACGCCTCCTCCTCGCCTCGCCTTCAAAGCGATCGAAAGCGAGAGAGTTAGGCGGTCGACCCCCAGTTCTAATGAGTATGTTGGGCTCTGTAACTTTTGTGGTGTAGCGGTTAGATCTCTCCAACCCAGACGTCTCGTCTAAGCTATCTTATCTAAGTCCGTCATATTAACATCAATGTTAGTAGCATCGTTATGTTCCAAGTTACCAGTCCCACAGTGGTTGTGGATTGGTAGCGCTGCCATTTTCAGCTTTATCTTCAGTCACATATTGGTGAGCTGAGAGCTGTTAGCTGAGATGTGGTGAAGCGATTTCCCGTTGGTATGCCCATATAAAAAAGTTCTTATATCAAAGTTTCTAGTGCAAAAAGTAAAAAATGCCAATAAAATACATGAAATATTTTAAATGATTTTCATTATGTGATATCAATTATTACGAGGGCTCCTTTTCAGTCTTATCTCTCACTGGTATCTAGTTTTTGTCACCGAAAGCTGTTGTCGAACGCCATCTAGTATTTTAATAATCAAATTGCTGAAGGCCCAGCAGTGGGACAGTATAAAGGCCCAGCAGTGGGACAGTATAAACCTTATTACTTAGGGACTTAATAATATCAAAACCCAGGAACCCGACATCTTCTGCTTTAGAGCTTCCAATACATTAGTTTCTTTGTCAAAATGTTTTAACTTTCATATTACTATGCAACGAGTAAGAGCTCGCCAAGCTTTAGTAGACGGCAATGCAATCGCCTCAATTGACTCAGACTGTGTTTCTAAGCAAAACGTGCAATTCATTTCAGTAATGCTTTATTATTGTGGCAAACAATGTAGGTATTCCACTTGGACTGTTCGTTAGAAGAAGCGTAGAGCGTCGTACAAAAGAAAACCTATCTGCTAAAAATGTATTTAGGTAGGTAGATACTCTCGTTTAGTTTAGTAAAAGTTCGAGATACGCTATCGAAGACTTAGGAAGTGTTCGATAGAATGACCTAGAGGTCATATATTGGGTTGACTCTCTCTATTCTTTGTCCTTATTCTTCGTATATATATTATGATTATTATAAGTATAGCGAGCGACACGTACTAATCCGAAAGCACGACGTTTCACTGCGATACTTTACTTTCACGATCGTATAAGGTGACGTCATTAGTCGTAAAGGTTGCATTTAAACGAAAACGAGGTCGAGTACTTTTTTATGGTTCTTAAAAATATTGTAAAGCCTCTAAAAAAGTTGGAAAAAGTCAACATACGAATCCTGTAGATTTTGACATAAGTAAATCATCATTATTTATTCTGGATATAACCTTGATGTAACTTTATTTTTCTTCTTGTGCCTCATCAATCTTGAAAGCTGGCCGGCTTCGTCTTGTAATAGTGTTACCTATATTGTCAATAGTGTTGAATAGTCTTAATATTGTAACCGAGTGGAAAAGCACTCGGCCTGGCCGAAAGTTCCGGGTTCAACTCCAAGGTCGGGCGAAGTGTGTCATGGGTTTTTCGATGCATAGCCCGGGTTTGTGGACACCAACCCGCATTTGGCAAGCGTGAATATTAACTGTGACTTGCTCTGCATCGAGAATCCGTATAAGAGCGAGTATCGCGTTAAAATTGTTTAGCACACCACTAGTTGCAAATAATAAAGCTTCTTAGTGGAAGTAGGTCGCGCACACACGACAATGTTCCCATTTTTAACCGACTTCAAGAAAGGAAGAAGAAATAACGGGACAGTTATAGTCTATTTACGCACTTGCTTTTACTTCATATCCAGCTCTTTTTTATGTCCCCACTGCTGGGGCACGAGCCTTCACTATGGATGGATAGGGAGAACGGGCCATAAACCACCACGCGGGCCCAGTGCCAATTGGTGGTTGTTAATGACTGCTAATGCAGCCGAAACCAATAGTAAGAGCCTTGTTGTAAGAGAAAAAAAAAATTAAAAATACATGTATTTAGTTAAAATAAGTAAAACTTCAATACGCTTTATCGTTTTTATGTAAAAATGTAAAACGTAACCGAAAGACGTTATAGGTACGTTGTTTTGACAGCTACTTGACATTGGCAGAATACCGCTGCGCTGCTATCACGAAAGTTGATTTATTTTAGTGTTTCAGATAATTCTGACATGAAAACTATCTTTCGGTATTGTGTACAAGGTGTTGGCGTCTTCTCCATACAAAATTAAACATCTCCTTTGACTGTTTAGGATAATATGCAGGCGTCTACCAATGGCGGAAGTCGTAGTAAACACTTTCCCGGTACTAGCAAACACCGTATGACTGAAAGAAAACGATTGGTTAGCGAATGAAAATTCAAGGGGAACGTTCTCAGGATATATGTTCGTAAATGCCGCGACACGGAAGGTAGCAGGCCATAAAGGAGATTGACGGTGTGTATGGGTTACATTATACTTACGTATCACCTACAATAATATGTTACACGCATCAGTGTTTTCGCAAATATCCCTAACTTAATTTTACATACAATTTTAGGCAGGAGTACAAACCTTAAGTGGTAGTCACGCCTTAGTTATTGTAGATAGTTTTTTTATAGGTAGCAAAGCAAATGACTCTGCTCTGTCTGATGTGAAGCAGAAGCAGAGTACAGACGCGAGGACAGCTAGTGAAGCTGGATTCTGCCTCAGCCGTCCTCACCTTGCCTTCCCGCAAGTTGCACTGAGGCACTAGCTATCTTATCTCTAGCTGCCGGACCACAACAATGCTACAAACATTGATGTTACAGCGATATATTTTAATAAGATGATGGTAGCTATAGCCAGGCGGACCAACAAACCTTACTACCGACCAAACCGAGTACACAAACATGAACCCCCGCTGAGAATCGAACCCGGGAATTCTAAAATAACAGGTCATAAATTCATAAGAACTCAAGTATCGATCATATCGGTAAAGTCAGCAACCCCTTCTATTTAGGGGAGAATTTGCTGATGGCTTCAGGCGTCCTTTTCAACGTCACCAGACTTTTTAGGGGCTGCGCAAAACTTTAAGGGTTCCTCAGGCCGTGTGATCGAAACGCCGTCAGAGGGTTTCTAGAGGGCATGGCATCACGTAAACGTGTTTCCTTTCCCTATTAGATTGTCCGAAGGGTTTGGATTGAAACAACCCGAGGGCGCCTCTAAAGACTTGGACCTCGGCTCGGGTTGACTTGGTCGTGGGGGTGGGGAGAAGCGCCCAGGTACATGTCTGAACCTGGTATAGAGCGCGTGTGACCCGGGTCTTCGTACTCTTGTTCTAACTCGTATGAGTACGGTGTCTTGGGCAGTCAGCAACGCGCGCGTGAAACTTTATGAAAGTGACCATTAGTTGCTGTGGTTCGAGCTGGTATGCTAATGGCGCTACTTCCTCATAATATGCTTCTGGCCACGTACATTAACGTATTACGATTGCTTGAATCAAATGAGTGCCGTCCTATAGGACTTAATTCAAACAATCTGACCAATCACACAAAGAGGAGCTCGATGGCGCAGTGGTTAACGCGCCCGGTCTGCGAGTGCTGAGGTTAAGCAACTTTCGCAAAGGCCGGTCATCGGATGGGTGACCAAAAATTTATCATCTCGAGCTCCTCCGTGCTTCGGAAGGCACGTTAAGCCGTTGGTCCCGGCTGCATTAACAGTCGTTAACAACCACCAATCCGCACTGGGCCCGCGTGGTGGTTCATGGCCCGTTCTCCCTATCCATCCATAGGGAAGGCTCGTGCCCCAGCAGTGGGGACATAAATGAGCTGATGATGAACCAATCACAGCCAGCGTCGTTCTGTAATACGGGATGGCTGACAATAATTGTTCTGTCACTTAAATAACCGACGTTTCTACCTCAATTGTGTAAATTCGTTTAAATTTATACAATTGAGGTCAAACCTAATTAATGATCGTTGAAATCTTTTGTCACAGAGGTTTTTAATAGCACCCTCGTTTTGTCAGGGGCAATTGTAGGTTTTAATTTCATAAGAGCTGCTATGGTTACAAAAAATCTCACTTCTTCTCTATTCTTTTAGCTGTCATGTCGTAAACATAGTTAATTACTTGCGTCCGTAGGTTACACGTGATCCCTGGGTGGTGCTAATGAGTGACACTGTCTAAGTGGTAGAGCCACGCTGCGTTGCAGCACGAAATGGACCGGCTCGACCGGAGTAATACCACCCTCTCACAGAATATCGGCGTGAAACAATGGCACTTGTTGCTGTTGTGTTTCGTCCGGTGAGTGAAAGTACCGGAGGCTCATCTCTCACCCCTCCCCCCTCCCAATTCCTACTCCCTCCTCAAGATCTAAGATCTCAAGATCGCCTGCTCGTTTGCCTTCTTTTAACATAAAAAAAAACTTATCCTGACACAACCATCTCCTTGGTCTAGTGGCTAATACCACCGGTCTAAAAGGTACACGTTTGTGTATTTGGTTTGGTTGGTGGTAGGGCTTGTTTGGCCGCCTGGCTAGCTACCACCATCTTATCTAAATTTGTCGCTATAGCATCAATGTTAGTAGCATTGTGGTGTTCAAGTTCAGCAAGATAGTCAGTGCCTTAGCAGTTAAGGGTTGCGAGTGTAGTGCGCTTCCACCTTCAGCCGTATTGTGACTTAACATGACCAGAGGGCCTACCACGACGTGTTGCCTCCCTGTCACACTTACGCACGAATTTACAAGTGCGACAGAGAGGCAACACGCCGAACGTGGCTCGTGGTAGGCCCCCTGCTGACGGTCGGCAATCGACGCTTCAGAGCATCACCCCCGTGCCGCGCGGCACCCCCTTAATACTTTCTAGCGTATTATATAAATTTTATCTAAATAACCCAAATTTTTCGGACAAACTTTAACCTTAAATTGCTCTTATAAAAAGATTGTTACTAAGTCAAGTTTAATATTCAAATCAGTACTTTCCGCGTGATGTTTAAACATGGAAACCAAATAAGTTAAATTAAAAAAGTATTTATTTTCAAAAGCAATATAAGTATCAAATACGTTCGATTGAAATTGTTCTTAAATACACAGACAGGCTATGTAATTAAGGGGTTAGCTATAAATGCCTTTAGTTATTATTTCTTAGAATGTTGTTAAACAGCAAAAGGTCAGACATAGTACCCTAAGACACTCTACCAGAGTGTCAAAAAAATGGTTAAAGAAATCCTAATCGCAAATTAGTTTTGGCAGAACATAACGTATTTTAGTTTTATGGCTCCATAGTATGTTTTCTAAGCATAAAGGAGCATAATCTATACATTGTATAAAAGAAAGTCCTTGGAACTCTGTTTGTCTATTAATAATAGATAATCTTTCGAGGGTTGCTTACGTACACAAAATAACAATATTATCTCAAAATTAAGAAGAACAATGACTGTTTTAGCTAATCAATCCGATTAAAATTTGACCATCAAGTGCTTTCACGGCCTACGCTTATTATACCGACCAATATACATCTAATAGTGTATGGACGAAATGTACAGCATAAAAGGGTCTACAAAATAGTCTGCGACACAATATACATATATGTACTCGTCTATATATTTTTAACAATATAAAAAAACATTTTCATTTTGAAGTATTTTTACCGGGTTGCAAGTATTTCGTCATCATCATCATCATCATCATCATCATCATCTCAACCAAAAGACGTCCACTGCTGGACAAAGGTCTCCCCCAAGGCTGCTCCCTAGTCTATACTAATATTATAAAGAGGAAAGCTTTGTATTTTTGTATGTAGGTATGTTTGCAACGAATAAACTCAAAAACTACTGGACCCAATGACTGGACCGATTTGAAACATTCTTTCACCATTAGAATGTTACATTAGCGCTGAGTAACATATGCTATATAAAAAAAGAAGAAATACGGTACGAAGTCTACCTATATCTATACTAATATTATAAAGAGGAAAGCTTTGTATTTTTGTATGTAGGTATGTTTGCAACGAATAAACTTAAAAACTAGAAGACCGATTTAAAAAAAAAACCATTAGCGCTGAGTAACATAGGTTTTATTTAAAAAAAAAATGCGATACGAAGTCCGCCGGGTATGCTGGTATTTAATAAAAATTAAATTCTAGAATTACGATTTGCGCTTTGCCTGACAGGCAATAGGAAGTTCTTTCACTGCACACAGCTCTCCACAAAGCATGTATGACGTTGACATCGGGCATTATTCCCCCTTGCTCGATTTATTCCCCTTTTCTTTGTTCCTCTAGTTGATTTAATGTTACAGCTACTAGGGTACGTTAAGTACGTTAGGTACACTTTAATATGTTAAATATCATAGCAAAGTTTTTTCCCCTTATCTGTCCATAAACCTCTAAGAGCTCACTATCGACATCGATCTTTAGCAATCAAACCCAAATTGAAATTGAAGCTCCGGACCCTCATTATTTCGCCTTTGACTTTTGAACCGTATGATCAATACAAAATATTATGTTGATTGTACTTATACCCGTACATAATAATATATATCCCCTCTTGTTTTCAGTTGCTAAGATATTACGACATAAACAAACGTTCGCGGTTTAGTTTTACTACCGCGCCCTTAATAATATTACATTTATTTTCAGTTAACCAATCATCATAAAACAAAATAAAAATAAATTAACAATTTCATTAAAAAAGAGCAAGATAATATTTAAATAAAAATTACAATAAAATTAAAATTTAATACATAACCTTCGATCAATGCACTAGATTCCCGATGAGAGCTTGAAACACGGTAGGCAATTTCGGGGCCATGGAGTCACCGTGACAGAATAATACAGTTGTCTTTGAAAATAAAACTAATAAATTATTTGTGTTCAGTCAAAGAGAATACATAATGCTACTCGAAATACAATCTTGAATACATTGTACAATTATTGGCGACGATATTGACGACGATATGACGATATACGAAAAAAAATGTTTTTATCAATAGGCATTTGTGGCGATCACAGTAAATATTATGTATGCTATCCAATGTTTTTTCAGATTTTGTTATTCTTAATTTAAATGTATAGATATGGGCAAACAGGACCACTTTTGAGATACATTTTGTTCCGGATCCTTTATCTAGTAAATTATCCATCGAAGTACATAACACAAAAAGAAACATAAACTGTACTTCAAACAAAAAATAAATAAATAGGGAATAAAATAAATTGAAAAAAGACAAGTTCCACGAGAGGGATTCGAACCCGCACCCCATGACATGCCAGGTAGGTGCACTACCAACTATGCTATCGTGGCTCATCAATTTTAACAATGTTTTCAACACTTTGTTTTTTTAATTTGTACCTAATTTGTTCGCAACATAATTTGCGTAAAATTGATGTAAATAATCATAAAACCAACCCTAGCACCATGATATGTCCTTACACAATAACAGTAGATTCAGCTACAGCCACATACTTGCGCAACACAATTTATAAAGTGAGCCCAGGTTCAACGCCCCGCCACGTTTGAAAAATGCGATTTTGACTGTCCCGAATCCTGCTCACCAGAGATGCTGTTTTCTTCCTAATGATGGAGTGGAATCCATCAGTTCAATAACTTGATCTATCCTGATTGGAGTATGAAACTATAAGAGATAGATAATGTGCTAGGAACCATGTCGTTGAAATAAAAGTAAAGTTTAAACAGTCAGCAAAGTATGACTCTGAATAACGTTAAAAATTAGATAATGTCTAATACCCTCTATCAAACTTAAATGACGTTAAAAAGGGTACTTTCCATTTGGACAGCTACCCGTTCCAGTAATGGGACAGGTCACGTTATCCTTGGTAACAATAGTAACTTTTACTTAACACCTCAAACACCATTTGACCGACAAACAATTGAATTTCTATTGTGTCTGGGCCCGGTGGCGGCCAACCTGTAATGGTGGCTTTTTACCGATAAACTAAGCGGATTGGCAAAAGCGTATTAGGAAACGAAACGACTTGAACTTGAACTTAAACTTTCGTACACATCCCGAGAATTTCACCCGGTCAAATCTCTTTAAACTATTGCAAATTGTTTTAGTGGAGTAAGTAGTTGATAGTTGTGGAGATAAAAATATATTTCCAAAGATGTCGGAAGCAAAAGTCAGAAAAACTTCAGGAAACAGTTTGACGACCTATTGTTGCCGCGAGTTAGATCGGACATTTTTGAGAGGAGTGCCTACGTGTCTGCTGTACGTACGAGTATCTACAATAAATTACCTATATGTATTTAAGAAGTTACCGATAATAAATTAAAAAAAAACGTTGAAAGAATGGCTTTTGTATAACTGTTCTACGACCTGCACGAATATTTTGATTTAAAATATGGTTTGACATGCCTATTTTTATTATTTATTTTATATTATTTTTATTTATATTTATATTAGTATCGGCATGCAAATTTTATGATAATCTTTTATTACAATAGTAATGCCCGAGTTTGGCTAGGGCATACAGCTACGAGATACTTTTGCTACGACGTAGCACGTAGCTGTACGACTAGGGTAACTGTTTGGACTAACAATTACAATTTCACCCAGTAACTATACAATGTGACAGTTATGCAATAAATTGTACTATTCTATTATATTCTATTCATTATTGGGGGAGGCCTTTGTTCAGCAGTGGACGTCTTTTGGGCTGAGATGATGATGAGTTGATAGTGTGTTGTAAGAATAGTAATTTATTTTATTATTTCACAGTAGATTTACAGTTCACTAGTTTCAAACCCAGTTTTATATGATCGCTAAAATAATATTAAAAATGAATGTAGGCATAATTTACTTTAAAATTGACGGTAATGGTTCCTCAGAAAGAATTTCTCTAGCTCTTTAAAATAGTTTTGGATTTCATACCGCTCTGTTTAGCTAATGACTAGCATTTATAGTGATATATTGTTCATCTTCGGAATTTCTGAACTGGATACACCACTAAAAGTCATTGGGCCCTTTGTCACTGCACTGATACAGATACGGTCATTGTTGTATTGGATCCTTGCGCTCTATTTTTGGGGTTTTGGTTTTTCTGATAAAGTAATTTTAGTTTTTCATTTTATTTTTAATCGTGCTCAGTGGCGTGCACTTGGAGAGATTTATGTCCAGCAATGGACGTGTGTAGGCTGATGATGCTGATGATGATGATGATGATGATGATGAAGATGATGATTGCTGTTTCTAGTATTATTATTCTTACCATTTTTGGGTGTCGTGGTTTCTTTTCATTGCCAGTCGTACTTTTATCTTACTAGTAAAATGTATGCCAATTACTAAACTTAAAATTAAATTATTCTTATTTAAACACTTTTGTTTTAATTTTTTCAATACTTACCTGTTTTATAAATTGTTTGCTTTGATTTGGTTGGCTATTAACGCACTGATGTTGCTTTCATGGACGAATTTGTCGATTTAACTTGACTTGACCTGTCGTTAATAGGACAGTCAAACTCCAGGTTAGGCATGTCCTAGTCTTTGCTAGCTTTATTGGCACTGATTCACCTAAATCACAATCTGTTTATCTAGACACGGTCACTGCCGGTGCATGTCCGCTCCAATCAAAATGAAATCTATTGTCGCAAACTATGGTCATATATGACTATGACTCTTCCAATCAAGTCCCAAGAGAAGTTGCTATCAGTTTGCAATAGGAATTCAATATCGCAGAGGCTACCGTTGTGAACTTGCATGTTAGGTGACTTTCACAACGCCAGAGTGTTTCATAAAACTTACAACAATTGTCAGTGACAAGCGGTAAGTAATAAGTCGACAAGTCCAGTGTTAAACGTTTCATTAAACTTTTGGTCCGACATTAATGTTATCGAAAAACCTGACAAGCTTGTCAAATTGGCAAGAAGTTTTCGACATTTTTGCGTTTCATAAAAATGTAAAAAAATTGACAAATTATCAAGTCGTCTTCGAAGTGGTTTTGACCACTAGACCACAGAGGCAGTCAGTTTACAAATTGTAATAGGGTCAAAGGCAACTATATCATAAATGGTAAATTATTAATTATTAATAAACAATAGAAATAGAAATAGAAATAATGTTTATTATTAACATTGAAACTTACATACTTTTGACAAGTAAGTAACATAGATAACGGGTTTACAAGAAAAGAAGAATACATGCCAAAAGAATAAAGTTGCCAGCGGTTTCCACACTAGGACGAGCCTGACTTGTGGCAAACCCAACGTGAACATGATACGAAGAATGAGATTAAAATAAATATTGAAATTAAAATAAAGGAAGTTAAAAGAATAATAATAATAATGAGAATAAAATGCTCGTGGTAACTCATGGATTGTATGAGTGTGTATGTGTGTGTGGGTGTGTGTGTGTGTGTGTGTGTGTGTGTGTGTGTATGTGTGTGTGTGTGTGTGTGTGTGTGTGTGTGTGTGTGTGTGTGTGTGTGTGTGTGTGTGTGTGTGTGTGTGTGTGTGATATACATAATACAAAAGACACAGACAACGTGTAACAGAAAGGTGTGGTCAAAATGAAAAGATCCAAAGTGTATCCGATCTAGATCTTGTATGCAGAGTTACTAAGACATAATTATTAACTTTAATTTTTTATGCAATTTTTAATCAAATATTTCAAATCAATGATTGTGACCAAGATAAACAAGTCACAGCCCATAGTGGTTTAGTAACCTCTGTGTACTTACATTTATGATCACTGCTGCTTGCTTATGCGCGCCTGACGCGCATGACTTCACTAATATAAGTATTTAGTTTACAATACAGTACATGACAACTAAAATTAATAATTATGTGTAAAAATGTGTTGTTACTGAGACATAATTAGTGATGAGTTATCTTGTGATCAAGATCGGATAAACTTTGGACCTTTTCATTTTGACCACACCTTTCTGTTACACGTTGTATATATAGTACGTACGAGTATTACTCTTACAAAATTACAGTCAGAAAACGTATCACGCGTCGTGTTTGTTCGCACGTAACTAAGCTACGTTGACTATGTAGGTTTTCCTCAATATAGACTACTATACTGTACTCCTATCATGTTTCTGTTTGTAGGTATTTCAAATAAGAATGTTTAGTTTGTATCAACATCATTTAGTGTCGTCTTCATACTGAAGTTTAGAGATCAGTATACAAAATTTTCTGCGATCCCATGTAGCTTGTTATAATTGGCGAAAACTAAGTCCAGTCCTCTTTTTGATGTCGTCCAGCCATTTGAGTTGCGGACATCCGGAGTTCTCTTTCCCGGAATTTACCTTCGAGGATTAGCCGTGGGAACTCGTATAAGAATCCTCTCTGCACGTGTCCGAAAAAGGCGACCTGGCGTCTCATGACTGTAGACATCAGCAATAGTTTGTGTACAGGACCCTTATTAAAATATGGAAGACAAACAAGAAAATCCTATAAAAGTACACATTCAAACCCGCGCTTACAGATAAGATGCAATACCTCATTAGTATATTAGCTTATCTCATACAAAAATATCGTCGTTTCAAGAAATATTTCTCTATACACTTCTTCGTGTTTGTGTTGATGATGATGATGACTGAGGCAAGGAAAGCGTTAAGAAGAAGAAGAATTGGTTTATATAAATTAACCATTTAAAGGCCTGCGCAGACAAGGGACAATCCCCGGCGTACTTTTTTGTCCTTCAAAATAGATCCCTTACAACTGTATTGATTAACGCACACGGATTAAAAGTACCACGTACTAAAAGTCCCCCAAACAACAGAGGACATAGACAGACCGGACTAGACAAAAGTACGGGAGAGTCCCCGAAAGAAATAGAATTAACGTGACTAGGCGCAGCAACGCACACAGCGAATTTTAGTCCGCGTTGAATGCTCGAGAGTTACGTACGTAAGCGCGACGATAACGATGACGCATAAAATCGATTGTAAAATTTTAATAAGAGAAATAGAAAAAAAGAACTCCTTTATATGGTCAATCATCAGATATTGTTGGCAAAGCTAAAGGGGAGTGGGCAGGGTTCACCGTTACTAAGCTGGTTTGAGTTATACCTGTCCAACAGACCACAGCTTGTAGCATGCAAGGGATTAGAGATGGCGTTAATGGTTGAAAATATTTATTCGTTAAAAGTTAATTGATAAATATTTTTAACTGTTAATTTTAATGGTTGAAAATATCAGTTAATAATTTTATCGAAGTAGTAACTTTAAACACATGTACGTTAAATTGAATAATTCTTTTAAAATATTACTTTAAAACTATTCAAAGAACTTTCCTTCATACTAATTTTAAACATTAATAATTATAGACTATATTGTATAATATTATAGATGTGTCTCTCATAGAAAAAAAGATGGGATAGAGTTGGCGCTAAAAATATATATAATATTTACAAAAAACTAGTTCATTTTTAAATTAAAAACTTAAAATTTTTTTTTTATATTAAAAACTTATAAATGAACATAAAATTCAAAAAAATATTAATTTATTTTCGAAGGATCGAACTTTGGCTTCTCTATTCTATCACTACTACAGCACGATGCGTCGTCGCAGCCGCTAGGCCACCGAGCTTCTTAAGAAGACGACAAAAGTTATGGTTATAAGTAAGTTACTAGAAAATAACTAAAAGTAATTTATTAATTTAAAATGCTATCTATACTACCGCCATCTAGTGACATTATATGGATAACTAATTAGTAACTGAGGTTCCTCCTACGGAACATGGCGCTGCCGTATATGACTTTTTTTTGTAATTATTCAATGTATGGAAGATTCACCCCTCTTTAATAATTTTAGTTCCTATAAATTTTATTCTAAACAAATTTAAATACAGAACTTAACTTGAAAAAAACAAAGAAAAAATAATTAGAAATTAAAAACTAAAGACCTATAAATGATAATGTTTTTCTGCAACATGCAATTTTGTCCTCTTCACTACACTTTCAAAATAACTTCAAATTTCTGTATGACGTCTTGGCATTTTATTAATGTTCAATGAAAACCTAATTACCTACTAACTTAATCAACTAAGAACTGTATAAAATTAATTGACGTCAGCTAACAACATCGATATTGCACTCGAATCGCCACGCAATCCTATCTACACAACGATCAACCACCGACTGCTAAACAATAAAAATATCGTATCAAAATATCAGTTAAAAATATTACATGGCGAACGAACGACAAATCGTAATAAATAAAAAGACTTTTATTTCTATAGTGAAAGAACATACAATCGAGTGCATCCAAAATTATTCAATAAATGACAAGTTGAAAAAGAATAAAAAACATATCAAAGAAAAATGTGCTTTAACTAATAACAGTTAGGGGTCAATTTAGATTTGACGTCAACTGATAGCTGATGTCGTGTCTCTGTCGCTCGTCGTCTGTCGGGTGCCTCCGCGGTTCGCTCGGCGCCATTCGCCGCGAGCGACGTTAACTAATATTTTCAACCATTCAACTGATATTGTTAATTTCAATTATTGAATGTTAGTGATATTTTTTTTATTAGTTTATTTTAATGGTTAATTAATATATTTATCATCTCTACAAGGGATATTTGTCAAGGGTTTTCTACGCCAAATATGGCGTTTCACAAGGATCCTACCTCGGACCAATATTATTTATATTGTTTATTAACGGTATAACTTCACACATAAAATATAGCGAAATATCACTATTTGCTGACGACCTAAAAATTTACAAAACCATCCACAATTCGTCAGACACAGAGTTGCTACAGCGAGACCTCCAAAGTATTAGTTCATAGTGTGAAATTAACGACATGTCACTCAACGCAAGTAAATGTTTTAAAAAACGCAATCCTCTAACTACCAGTTACCACCTTAGCTTAGGCTTGAGTTTGCTGCTCACATTGACTCGATAACAAGAAAAGCGGCTTAGCTTCTCGGTTTTATTAAGCGCAACACTGGTAGATTTCGGCAACCGAAAATCTCAGAATATTTGCTTCCATAGCGTGCGCTTCACTAAATTTCCGAGCAACAAATGGTTGCACTCCGTGTGCTGTGAGTCCGTGGCAAGTTCTCGACGGACATTTTAATTACGATTCACGGAGTTTTGTCCTCTGCGGACAAAAGTCCCTCGTCTGCGCAGGCCTTGAGGATTTGATTTGGTTTTCGCTATTTTTGTTTTCTAAAGTACTTAGCTGTGGTGAGCTCGATGGCGCAGTGGTTAACGCGCCTGGTCTGCGAGTGCTGAGGTTAAGTAATTTTCGCAAAGGCTGGTCATCGGATGGGTGACCAAACATTTATCATCTCGAGCTCCTCCGTGCTTCGGAAGGCACGTTAAGCCGTTAAGCACGGTAAGCACGTGTTAAAAGATGTGCCTGATTAATTGATTTTACTTCCATACTACATCACTTTGTCACCAATATTGTCCTCAAAAATTAGTATAAAAGGTCTCGTTCCTGTTACTTTTAAAATTTATCTAAATATAGAAACGAAATACATTCCCTTATATGTATTGTGGTTTTACGTTGAAACGTAATGGGTGGTGAATACCCTATGCTCGGCGTTGTGGCTTCGTATCAGCGGAACGAGAATCAGCGCCTACCAACCTTCATTAAACTTTCAATAGCACTTATGACAGAGCGTCGGAAGTTTCGGGCGTTGACGTTACCCCCGCTTGGAGTATCTATGGTTGTGTTGTTATGTTAGATTTTGTTATTTTTTGTATGTAATGATTAGGGTTGATGAGGATTCCTCTTCCGCTTCCACTTGTTGCGGAAGCTCCGCAATTATTACAGTTCTCCTACCGCTATCGCTTCCCCATAAATGAAAGTTAAAAATTCCTCTTCCGCTTTCCTTTCCTCATAAATTAAGAGCAATTAAGGAGGAATTGAAATTGCGCGCGAAATCTCCGGCTGGCGCGGCGTCGGATGCTGCGAACGGGCCTTCCCGCCACCCCCGCCACCCGCGCGCTAGTCATTGCTTGTTCCTACAGATCACAGTTACCATTTTTGTTTACACGCGTTCCGCGTACGCGCTCCAAACGGAGAGTGTGATGAAATACACTTAATAATGTGCCTGTTTCATCACACTTTCTTTTTCTTCATCTTCCTCTTCCTCATCCGCATCCTCTTCCTCATAAATAAATTTTCCGCATCCTCATCCGCATCCTCTTTCTTTGTGCTGTACTATTCCTCTTCCCCTTCCTCTTCCTCATAACTACATCCTCGACAACCCTAGTAATGATGCCTCACTGGCCGAGTGGAAAAGCGCTCACCCAGATATCCGAAGATCTTGGGTTCAATTCTTAGGTCGGGCAAAGTGTGTTTCAGATTTTTCGTTGCGTTGCCCGGGTTTGTGATCACCAACCCACATTTGGCAAGCGTGGTGATTAATCCATTACCCATCAGTTGTAGTGATGACTTGATTTCAATGATGGAAGCCTTTGCCCAGCAGTGGGACAGCTATGGGCTATTCACTGTACTTTACTTTAATGTATAAAAGCGTTTTGTTTTTCAAGTAAGGCCGTAGTCATTATTCAGTTTACCAGAAAAGAACCGCGATTTCTAAGAACTGATTTAATGGAGATAATCCGCACTGGGCCCGCGTGGTGGTTTTTTTTTCTGGAGGCAAACAAGCAGGCCTGATGGAAAGTAATCGCTGCCGCCCATGGACACCCGCAAAACCACCCAAAAAACAAAAGTAATCGCAGATGCGTTGCCGGCCTTGAGGAAGGAGTTGGATCTTGAGGAGGAAGTAGAAATTGGGAGGGGTGAGAGGAGAAGAAGAGAGAGAATAAAATTTTCAATGAACGATTTTCAATTTCTTATACTATCAATCTTTTAAGTCGGATGATTAATGGTGAGGTATTTTAAAAAATACACAAAAAATAAACATCGCCTCTGTGACGATGAGGCAAAGCACTCGACCTGATTGATACTCGATGGTCCCGGGTTCAACTCTGAGGTTGAACAAAGTGTTTCGGATTTTTTCCTTTTTAGTTTCTCGCCACCCCCAAAAAGGTCCGGTGACGCTGAGCAGGCTGTATAAGGTCATCAGCAAACTCTCTCCAAAAAAAAATCCATAAGAGAAAGTCAGACGCAACGATGTGCAAAACACATATACCTACTCATATTATCTATATATTAATACGTAAAAAAACTTTGTACCCCTTTTACGAAAATTGCGGGGACGAAGGAGTATGAAATTTCGCACACTTATAGTTTATATAGAGAAGGATTGCAGAATGTTAATATATTTTTTTAATTATGCATAAAAATACATTAAATTAATAAAACAAACATTACACACACTACCATGTAATTGACACACACGCATATACTCTTTTCAAAAAATTCAAAAATGGAAGAGGAGCGCCCGAGGTCTGTCAATGCCAATCCAAACTCACATTCTATCTTTTTAAATTTTTCATTGCTTAGGATACAATCCATGCATGCAGCCTTAATAAAATTATGGTTGAATTTCGACCACTGGGCGTCCACTAGTATAAATAATTTGGGCTAATAACAATTTTTCTATCTATCTATCTGCATTGTTGCCTTTACAATCACTAGGTACTACAACTCATAATAATATACATGATTTACTTTCAGTTGTAAATCATGTTTAGAACCACGGACCTACTCTGAGAACCCCTAAAGAGTATAATTATCGAAAGTTACGGTTGTGGAATAAACAATAAAAAAGACTTTTATGGTAAAAGCGTACGCGCGCCGCGAGATACTGTATGACTATGGCAACATTTTTATATTCCTTCGAGTAAGCACTTGCCTTCATCTCACCTAATGTTGAGTGATGATAAGGACGAAGGTGGAAGCGCACTTCACCGGGAATCTTCAACCACTGAGGCACTGGCTATCTTATCTCTAGCTGCCGGAATACAATAATGCTACAAACATATAGTTTGAGATTCAGATTAGATGACGGTAGCTAGCCAGACGGACAAACAAGCCCTACTACCAACCGACCGGGTACAAAACATGTATCCCCGCTGGGAATGAAACCCGGGACCAGAGACCAGTGGGTGGTTTTAACCACTAGACCACAAATTCGATAAAAAAAATTGGACCGCTACACGCTACGTGGTATGTAGTAAGTAGTTACCACATACCACGTAGCGTGTCTACATGGTGTTATGTAGTAGCATGTGGCAAGAACGTAAGCTGACACCGACCACTTTTGTATACATATATCTTTTAATTATTACAATACTAGCGGCCGCCCGCAGTTTCACCCGCATGGTTCCCGTTCCCGTGGGAATATCGGTATAAAAAATCCTATCCAGGTTATAAACTATCTGTATGCCGAATTTCATCCAAATCCATCCATCCGTTGCAGCATGAAGAAGCAACGAATATACACATACACACAAACTTTCGCATTAATAATATTAGTGTGATTTCGAAAAACGATGCTCGAATGTTTTTCAACCAGCAACTTACAACACACACGTCCAACAAAATTGGTCACAAAATAGGTGATAAAACCTCGGCGAAAAAATCGGTCCGATTGTCGATCTTACAAAAAGTCGGTCGTGGGCGGGCACCGTAATTGAACAAATGAACAACTTCTCAAGACTTTGAGCCGCTGGATGTGGTTGTTGTCATAAGATGGCAGACATCAAACCAACGTTGGGTCAGCGCAGTGAGCTATAATTAACCTGATCTCATCATGTGTAAATGTAAATAGGGTTGAGTCCTAAATGTAGAACGTCTAAAGGCTGAAGATTAAAAAAAACATTTAATAAAGTCGTCAAAGCAAGCCGCCCAGTCCGATTTTTCTTTTCACCATGCTATGAAAGTGACGACTTCCCTTTACTAAGTTTTCTTCCTATTTTTAACCGACTTCAAAAGAGGAGGAGGTTAACAATTCGTCGGGGTCTTTGTTTTTTATGTATGTTACCCGATTACTCGAAGTCGCCTGAACCGATTTGAAAAATTCTTTTTTTGTTTGAAAGGGTATACTTCCCAGGTGGTCATCAGGTCAGCATCTGATGATGGAACCCTGAAGAAATCAAGAGACGTCTTCATATTTAACCGTGTTCGAGGTTCTCAATTCGTCGGAATCTTATTTATAGGCACACTTGAAGCGTTTTTTATGACATGGAGTTGATCTGATGATTGAACCGGAAAGTGGCCATAAGAATTCGGCATTTAAACGACACAACCCCATCGAGTTTGGGCTCGTATGATTCGTCTTGACGAGTACTTTGGTGCTAGATGGTAACCAGGTTCTGATGATGGAGCTGGAAGATGGCCATAGAAACTGGGTAGTTAAACAACACAACCCCATCGAGTTTGGACTCGTTTGATTCGTCTTGATGAGTACTTTGGTGCTAGATGGTAACCAGGGTCTGATGATGGACTATACCATCATACCATCAGACTCCTGTGCTCGACGCTTTCTCATACGAGATGCACGTAAGGAAGGCCTCCCCATCACATACCACCTAATCTATCTTATGCACTTATTTTATAGAAACACCACTAAAAAGCAAAAAATAAATTTTTTTTTCAAATAAAAAAAACCGCCTTCAAATAACACCCAGGAACCAAAAAGCAAAATAAATGAAAAAAAAAATTAAATAAAAATAAAACTGCCTTCAAAAAACACCCACGAACTAAAAATCAAATAATAATTCGTTATTTTTACATACGATTCCCTACCCGAACCTATAAATCAAATTCATATTACAATTCTAGTACAAACATCAACTAAACTAAACACCCAATTTATCTATAAAATATACACTGATTTCAATGAATATACGATAAACCATTTTAAAACATAATTACAATTTTTGTACGTCGCTGCGTTCTCATTCTAGTTCAAACAACGTCGTGCCTAGAGCTGAAGGCTACTTGGCTTGGCTTTCGGGCCAATTAAAAAACGGCACCGAAGCGTGTTATTGCGTACACAAGCCATTTAAATTCCGATGAATACCTAATTCGTTAACAATCATTTCACGCGGCTAAATGTCATTGGTGTGGTGTGCGTCAACACAATAACGGTTCCGATCGACGTTGCTTGCTTTGCTCGCTCCGCTTTGAGTACTTGCGAACAAAGCTTTGATAAAATGTTTATTCGTTTTTCATCTGTTTTTCTTTTTGTCGAAAACAGTGTAGCTGTAATCCGTAAAAAAAATTATTCGGGATTAAAAAAACAATAAAAATACAAGTCTCCCAAATAGTACAATAAGAATAAAATATAAAAGATATTTATTTACGTTGATTACTCGTACAAGACTTTATTATGAGAAATGATAAGAGAACATTTTTTCTTATTATTTAACACAATAGGTAGGTATAAAGTAATGGATGTGATTATAATACACAGCATATTTTATACAGCATTTGTTTGTAATTGAATTGAACCGCCGCAGGTAATCATTTAAACCCGAACTAACTCAAAGACGAAGAAAACATGTAGTATCCTTTTCGAAACCCACAAAAACATTTTTTGCCAGTCGACAATATGTAGCCGATCTTCTCGGCTGTATAATTAAATAAACAGAAAATTATGTATCTATCCGCTCCAGCTTTACGAATGTAAAGTAGTAGCCCCGCACATCAACCTAGGTACCCAAAACTGTCAAATTTCTTCAATAAATATTCAACCATATGTCATATACATAAAGTTCAAAGTCTGTTGAGGGAATTTGAAAGTTTGTGGTAGTCTGATGTGCATACGTGTGTACATAACTGGCTAAAACAATTTAACATATGAAGACACTGAACATCATGGAAATTATATAGTAAACTAGCTGACCGGCTGACTTCGTACCGCTTTGACAGTTTCCATGACAACAAAACAAACAAATCATTCGTCCGCTTAAGAACACCCGTATCCCATGATGGACCCCTATAGCAGCGCCACCTACCGGGTCCAATTGTAAATCTAACCCATTCTCGAATCCACTTGAACACACACAGAAAATTTCATTCAATTCGGTCCAGCTGTTTAGAAGGAGTTTGATAACATACACATGCACAGAAGATTTATATATATGAAGATAGTTCTTATAATAATTTATAAGACTAAGAAATGTAGCAGTCATCACCAATTCAGATGTATTTTAATCATAAATATGCATCTACTTCCAAATAGCAACGTTGTTTACACACAGCAACTTAATCCGAGCCTCGGAAACAATTATTTTAGCTATTGTTCTCGACGTAGCACACTGGACGAAGTGACATTATATCCCCCTTTTATCGATGTGCTCTGCAAACAGGATGTAGTCAATTTTGTTATCGCTGCACAAAGTGTTGAGATGTTTACTATAAAAGGTTCTGTGCACAATCTAATTATACGGTTAAAAACAGGCTCCATAAAAGGCGAACAGACATTTTTAAAACAAAAATACATCGGGTAATAGAGTTAAAGCGGACAAGTGCTTCTGGAAATTGCCTTTGATAGTTACAGCGTTGTCACGGAAAAGGTTATGCAACAGAATTCATAAAAGGTGGACAGACATTTTTAAAAGCCAAAATACATCATTTATAGATAAAGCGTTAAAGCGGAAGCAGATTTCTGGAAAACGCCTTTGAAAGTTTCAGCGTTGTCACGAAAGAGTTTATGGAACAGGTTTCATAACAGTTGGACAGACATTTTTAATAATAAAAATACATCGTGTTTAAGAGTTAAGTCGAAAATTGACTTCTGAAATGGCCTTTGAAAGTAACAGCTGCTTTGTCACGGAAAACATTATGGAACCGGCTTTATAAAAGGGGGACAGACATTTTTAAAAACAAAAATACATCGTGCAAAGATTTTAAGCGAAAATTGACTTCTGTAAATGGCCTTTGAAAGTATCAGCTGCTTTGTCACGGAAAACGTTATGGAACCGGCTTCATAAAAGGTGGACAGATATTTTTAAAAACAAAAATACATCGTGTTATGGAGTTAAAGCGGAAATAGACTTCTGGAAATGGCTTTTGAAAGTTTCAGCGTTGTCACGAAAAAGTTGGTGTCTGACATTGCTATCTGGGGAAAAACGGTTTCAGGATATTGAATATCTTTTACGACTGGGATTGTTCTGATAGTGCACGTGGGCCGACTGCTTTATAGACAAATAGAAACAGAACAATATTTATGTCGGTATCATTTGATGAAAATACCACATACGCTGTCTGTAGTATTAAGCCTAGGTATAAGCCTATCGTATCGGCATTAAACAAAAAAGAATGTGTTTTAACTGAGCTATTCCATTTTTCTGCTTATACTTTTTAACTTAGTAATAAAACTACCTATAATTTTAACACAAAAAATAAAACTTAAAACTTGCCGTTCCAAAACTTAGACTCATTATGTCGGTAATTCTTTTGTTGGCAAATGTATAAAAATATATAATAAAGTGCCTTCCACTCTAACGGAATTGCCACTACACAAGTTTAAGACAGAAATAAAACAAGGTCTAATGAAAAAAGGTTACTATAAAATTGATGATTATCTTAATGATAAGAATGTCTCATCTTAGTCTGCTCGCCGCTCGTAAGTAGTTACACATTTGTATACAACTCTTAGTTTAAAAGAGTACCTGCTAAGTTTCTTGCTGGAGTCTTCTTAGCAGAATCAACCTTCCGAACCAGCAGTAGAATCGCATTACATATATGTAATGTTTATTAAATTATATATTTTATGTATTATTGGAGAAGCTCGATGGCGCAGTGAGGAGCTCGATGGCGCAGTGGTTAACGCGCTCGGTCTGCGATTGCTGAGGTTAAGCAACTTTCGCGAAGGCCGGTCATCGGATAGGTGACCAAAAAAATTTATCATGACGAGCTCCTCCGTGCTTCGGAAGGCACGTAAAGCCGTTGGTACCAACTACCAATACGCACTGGGCCCGCGTGGTGGTTTATGGCCCGTTCTCCCTATCCATCCATAGGGAAGGTTCGTGCCCCAGCAGTGGGGACATAAAAATGAGCTGATGATGATATATTATTGTGTGTACTTATATTATTATTTTAATATACTCTTGTTTTTTTATGTAACTACTTGACGTTCATAAGTGTAATTTATATGCCTAAATTGAATAAAGATTTTTCATTTCATTTCATTTTTAATTTCATTTCATTTCATTAAACACACCTTTTTCAGATAGTTTATGCCTATTATTAAATAAATTACATGCATGCTTAATAAAGTATTTGCTAAGCATGCATGCATACCGGGCTATCGGACACGCATGCGAGCCATTTACGAAAGAATTAAGGAGAGCCAATATAACTAGTCATTTAAGATTTTATATAGAACTAGCTGACCCGACGGACTTGACAATTTCCATGACAACAAAACAAACAAATCATTCGTCCGCCACTCTAAATGTAAATCCAAACCATTCTCGAATCCACTTGAACACACACAGAAAATTTCATCCAAATCGGTCCAGCCGTTTAGAAGGAGTTCAATAACATACACACGGCACAGAAGATTTATATATATATATATATATATATATATATATATATATATATAGATAACGATAAAGATAGTAAGAATGTGCGTTGTTTGATTACAGTCTCCTCCTTTTGTCTTTGGGGACTGAATCCGATGACGTTCGGCCGATGAGAGTTGTCAGAAAAGTTAATGTTTTCATTTTATATTTTATAATCATGTAGGAATGTTTGAGTGTGTATAGTATCCAAGTAAAAATTTTATTCCATCTCATCTCATTCGTTAGGTGTCCTAAACCAAGTACGAACTAAAACGACCATCTCTAATGAGGATATTTCTTTCGCAGACCCGCACCCAAGCCCAGATGAACAACCAACGCGTGATGGTACGCCGTGTCACCAGAAGGTAACCATATGCTTGCGAGGCCTAGCGACATAGCCAAAGCGAGAGGCCGGCCGTTCTTATACTAATCCATAACATTACAATGTGGTTGTTAGTGTTGATCTGACTCTTTCTACAGCTCACCTGATTCTGACGACACTATGCCAGACGATAGCGAGGATGACGGCAGGGACGACGCTTACCTGATGAATACCCACAACGACAATGAGTTTTACGGTAAGGATGTCCACAATGTCATTGTGCTGTTGCAACAAGCGAATGTTGCTCCTATTTGTTTGTGTCATCGATACTTGTGATCGCGTGCGAGCAATGTGTCTATTAGTTTACTGCCAGTGTCAAATTGAAGGTGAATAACTTAAGAAAAGACCAGTGGCATAACACTACAGAATGTAATGATTATGGTATGAGATCGACATAAGCCAGCCATACGTGTAAATAACGTTTATCTGAATCCATTAGGTTTATCGGTCTATTAATGAGTAAAAATTAAATAGAATGATTATCGTATGAGATTGATATAAGCCCGTTGGTTTATTATGCGTATCGTTATACGCATAAATGACATTTATGTCAATCCCATACTATTTCAGTGTATTCTATTTCTGTTCTACTAGCATTATGTCACTTGTCAAAACTTACACAGCTCCGTTATTCGTTATATTATAACTTAACCCCGCTACTTATAATATAGTATAATCTTCGAATAGTTAGTAAGGAGGGTGTTTGTGTGTGTGTGTTTGCCTGCGTACATGAGGGTGTGTGTGTGCGTGCATATGTGTGTATGTGTGTATAGGATAAAGTCAGTTCAAAACCCTTGTTTTAGAGCCTCAGTGATTGAAATTATTTTTTAATAACTCCTCTTTGTGCTTACCAAACAGGCAGCGTGGGATTATGGTGGCGTAACAAAAACTAAGAATTTACAGCTATGTAAAATGATTAATAGATTTTTAAAATCTATAAAAACTGTTAGGTGGAGCTGTGCGCGGCGGCGGTTCCTCTGGCAACCGAGGCTTCTGCACCAGGTTCTTCGTCGCGCTTTACCGCCAGCTGCACGCCATGTCTTACCTCTGCCCGGCCCTGTTCCCCTGGGTGGACTGCGGCCCCGCCACCTATCTCTCCGGTATGTTGTTTTTATTATAATTTATTAAAATACCGAAGCGTATCATGTTGTACAAAGTACAGTTTTATAATAATGTAATTAATTAAGTAATAGTATTGCACAACGCGAGCAGTAATTAATTATTTTATTTTTAGTAAATACAGTTCAAAGCCGCCTTTCTTTGTGTGCACACATTATTTACATTTCAATAATAAATCAAGAGTTTACTTTCCGAGTGTTGTTATTTTACAATCAAGTCTACATCAAGATAAAGCAAAAACACAAATGTTGAAAAAAATTCCACGAGCAGGATTTGAACCTGCACCCTTCTGACATACCGGGTCAGGTGCTCTTCCAATTAAGCTATCGTGGTTCTAACGACGTTCTAACGTTAGGGTTCTAACGTCTAACAGAAAGGTGCAGGTTTAAATCCTGCTCGTGGAAATTTTTTCAACATTTGTGTTTTTGTAATTTGTTCGCAACAAAATTTGCGTTAAAAATTATTTGAACAACAACAACAAGATAAATTAATCAAGTCAGTGTATGAGTAAAGCAAGGGCTCATACACATGTGAACGCTCGTAACGTAACACATATACAACCTGTCTCGGACACGGAATCTCACAACAGCTCGCTACAGTCTGAGCGCAGCTGCTGCGAAATTCCGTGCCCGTGACAGTAGCTCTATGTGTGCGTTGCATGAGCGCGGTATCTATGAATCTTACTTTCTGCAGTCTCCGTATTTTGTGGGCAAGCCGCTCGTCTCGAGCTCCGCCCTATTATTGGTCAGCAATGTCTATTATTTTAACGGCAACCCGCGTCTTCGTCCGCCTAAACAACCGTATCCAATGCCACTTTCAGTGTTTTAATAGCAACGTGACTTTAAAAGTGATATCCACGCTTGTAATCGTACCCGGGCGTGTGAATAAACATACAAATTTGCCATGTGGCCATTTTAAAATATCATGGACCGTAATTGTTATGGCAACATTTTTTCTCCTCTCTTCCAGTTTTATTCAACGGTGCGGAATGAGCCGAATTTTTCAAATATTTTAAACTTATTCAAGTTGAGTTAATTTTAAATAACATGCGTCTCCTAGTCCTTCGAGCATGATGAGATTTTTTACCCAAATTTGTTTGTATTGCCATATGATGCTGCCACTAATCTGTAACCGTAGCTGCAATCATGGAGCTACCTAATTGACTACAATTGATAGGTACTGACTTACACCATAATTACCTATTGAGCGTACCGTTTACTTGGCAATCATTGCTAATAACGACATTTAGCCCTATATAACGCGACAGACAGATAGACCGATCTGATCCGATCCTATCCGATCCGATCCGATCGAACCCCTCGGAGGAATTAGCAAGGAATGAGGATACGCACAAGTGCGTGATGCCATTTCCTCTAGAAAACCTCTGATGGTGTTTCGTTCACATGGCTTTAGGATAGGAACCCTTTAAGTTTCTCGCTGCCTTCAAAAAATTCTAGTGATGCTCAAAATGCCAAATCAGTAAACCTCCAAAATTTGAATTTAAAAAAAAACTAAATTTAAAATTCTTTATTTCTTTATAAAGACTTACATAAATTATCTAGTTAAAGGAGCCACCTTTTAGGTTAATTATAATCACCTGTTTCAGGAGGCAACATACTTAGGGTCTTATTTTTACTAAATTCTTATTACTAATTTTTAAATTATACCTACTTATTAGTCTAATTTTGTACTGACGTGTGTGTTAGTATGTGTAAGGATGTGTTGTGTAGTGTGTTAAATAAAATAAATACTAAAAAACGAGCGAGCCTTACAGTAGTCGCATATGATGTTGTAACATTTGACATGTCACCTTAGTAATAAACAATTTTAAAATTATATTCTAAAAAAAATTTGTCACGTATTACATCATTTTATAACTATAAAATAAATGCAGTAAATACTCATTAGAAGACATTTGACATGATCTTTGATAGTCAAATGACACAATATATAATAATAAAAACATAATACTTATATAATACATATAATAATAATATGTCATGTTCATAATATCGATTTTAAATTTACAAAATGGCGCGCCCTCGCGCGTTTCTCCGACTTCCTGTTACGCTGTTACACATACTTCCGTCCCATTTCACGAAATCACTTCCACAAATTGCTTATATAGAGAGCGAGTGGAAAGATGCTACACATCATAAAGTCAGCCAAAAAAGTCCAGTGATGCTGAAAATGCCACCTGAGGCAATCAGCAGACCTCCAAAATTAAAATGAAGACCGATAGCCCTAACGATTCTGAACAAGTTTTTCAATCGACACCTCACTGCTGACTGTGGCCTAACACAATAACCACTCAATGAAAAAAATAACAAATTAAAAATTGCTATATTTCCTTCATAACATGAACCAAGGTAGAGACCTCCTTTTAGACATGTGTACCATGAAGTTTCGCACAATGCTTGACCACGTATCTGCTACGACTAAGACAAAAATACAAAATGGGACAGACATTTTAATATTATTAACATAAATTGAGGAGCTCTATAGCGCAGTCTGCGATTGCTAAGGTTAAGCAATATTCGCAAAGGCCGGCCATTGGATGGGTGACCAAAAATTTATCATCTCGAGCTCCTCCGTGTTTCGGAAGGCACGTAAAGCTGTTGGTCCCGGCTGCATTAACAGTTGTTAACAACCGCCAACCCACACTGAGCCCGCGTGGTGCCGTTTAGGGCTCGTTCTAACTAAAGGAATGGCTCGTGCCCCAGCAGTGGAGACGTATATATATGAGCTGGTGATGCACATACATTATAATCCTTATCTGTTCGTGTTACTCAATTACTGTTGAATACTGCAATCGCGTAGCTACGTAATTGACTGCAATTGGCATTGACTTACTCCGTAATGATTGAGCGTTCGGTTCGCTTGACAATAATTGTACCTTCGCTTGTTGTCAGTTATTAATGGATGCACTTGATGTGATGGCGAGGGTGTTACAGGCTCACGTTTGTACGAGTTAATAATACCCATCGGTAATAGGGATTGGGAATAATCTGATTGTACATTTTGATGGAGTGTTAATTAAGTCTGTACAGATAGAATGGCTTTGTAACTATTCGTAGCTTTTCGCAATTCGTATACGTTTTATTATAAATGGAGAGCAATTTTTGATACCTTATCAATGGTAATTTTGAGATAAAGAATGATAATTTAACGCATGGTATTTAATCTTTTGTTTAATATGCAACATGTTTATATACCGTTCGCGAGTTATCTTTCATTGTATGTACAAATAGTCACCAATAACTTAGAAAACCTCCAAAGTTTGACTGGTTACTACAATTCGAAGAGCCACATAGTTTCACACAGCCCCTTTGGCTTTGAATGATGATTGATGCGGCAAGCTACCTATAAGTAACCCTTCCTTGTAGAATCATTCAGCTGTGTCGTGCTACGTTTTTTTGAAAGAGTTTTCTGGTTTCCACTATGCGTTTTCAGCTTCACTAAAAGGGTATATATATATATATAAGAGTTCCTGAAGCCGTGACAAACGAAACACCTTCAGACAGTGCTGCAAACTTAGCGCTTCTCGCGCCCGAATAGCGCATTTTTTTGTCTCGAAGGGCGTGTTAGCGCCTAGCGCTAAATATGGCGCTTTTTTAAATTATATGAAACTATATTACTTAATACAGCGTAAAACATAATAAATTACTAGTGCTAAATAAAATTATTACTACCTTCTACCAACATTGAAAAAAGAAAAAACGATGTCTATGTTTTCATCATAGACTCATCTTCATTCTTCATCATTCATTCTTCGTTCTATGAGAACGATTATGTCTCGAGGATTCCCCGCGTATTATTTTGTAGTCCTCCGTCTCTCTTCTCAGAAATCCAAGAATTCGATGATGATAAAGATTTAACCCTGATTGACTCTTATGTCAAAAATATTGTTTCTTATTTCATTTTCATTGTATCTTTGTTTCATTTCATGCTATCATTAAAATTTATTTTATCTAAATAGGTACATAGGTAAATATAACGCTTTTAAAAAAGAAGCCATTTTAGCGCTTTCTAGCGCTTTTTTACAGTGCTGACAGCGCGTTTTCGCTAAGACTAGTTGGCAGCACTGCCTTCAGAGGTTTTCTCGAGGGAATGGCATCACGCGCTAATGTGTGTTCCCGTTCCTTAATAGATCCTCTGAGGGATTCGGATCGGCTCGGGACCCGAAGGCGCCTCTAAAGGCTAGGAACTCGGCTCGCGTCGGTCGGTCGTGGGGGTGGGAAGAAGCGCCTAGGTATAGTCTGTACCTGGTATAGAGCGCGTGTGAACTGGTTCGTCGTACCCTTGTTCTACGAGTACGGTGTCTTGGGCCTAAGCTAGTGTGTATGTTTAATGTATTCTGTAAATGTGTAGTGGCATTTGGAGGATCAAGGCCGAGCGGTACTCACCGCTAACGACGCTAAGAAAACCTATTTAAACAAGTAAAGTAAAACAAAAGCATTGTTTTTAAATGACTGTACCTGTAAGGTATAAATCGCCACATTCACGATCTTTACTAAAAACATACAATAGTCAGTGTATTGATCAAATTATTGACTGTTCTGATACGAATTTGGTAAATGTTGATATTTAAAAAAAAATGTTGATATTGCTACTCGTAATTATGAAATGCCTAGGCGCGGTAACATAATACTATAAAACGATGATGTAAGAACAAGACTTATGTTGTAATTCAGTTAGTCAGTCAGTAAGCCATTATACGAATCTACAATAGACTTTTGAAACGGATGATTTGCAAAAGTATGGGCACGTACGAATAGAATTCGTACGCGTTATAAACTGCCATTCAATAAATTATTTCGCGATTTATTTATATTTAAAATAGCTAAGGTTATGCTTAGGTTAAGCTTAGGTTATATTCGTAGTTGTTTTAATGTTGGCCAGTAACGAAAATCGCAGAAGTCGCAGACCACTTAGTACCTCGTGATATTAAAAATCAATGATATGTGATCCATATAATTCTAATAATGAACTACAAACGCCTGTTAGATGCATTAGTTGCTTTTATATACTACTTAGGTATGTGGTTTCCGTAGCGGACTGCACTTAAAAAAATACTACGTATATTTTATATTATCTATCTATGCTATAGTAGATGCTATCTAGCTATCACCTCCGGTGCCCCAGATAGCGGCTTTACATTGAATACCTTGAACAAACAGAACTAAATGACGCCATTTTGGAACAAAAGAAGCGCAATAACTAAAACAAAGACGCATGAGTCTACAGACATTAGAATATGTGAATGCACTGGTTTCCTTAACATGGTTTTAACTTGATACCTACTGTTAAAGAAATCGTTAAGATATGTCTATGTTTTAGTTTAAAAAAGTGAAATAATGCCATACAAAGCAGGACATAGAAACAAATTAAATACAGATTTTTGAGTGTTTAATATCCAAGCTAAGTACAAAAAATCTCACTTGATTGATGATTTTGATTAGAAGAAAAAGCAGTTGAACAAACTCTTAAAGCAAGTATGGGCAAGGGCGGTGATATCGTCACAAGCGATATCTGCCAGACAACCTTTGGTAAAATAATCCAAAAGGAGATAGAGGTAGTGATAAGGGAACAAAGCGATACAATAAAAAAAAACGAGCCTTACTGTAGTCGCATATGATGTGTAACATTTGACATACTTGGATTTTTTATCAATGATCTGCACTTTATTGAGACATATCATCAGTAAATATATTACAATATAAAATAGAATATAGAAATTAACAATGACGTATATTTTTTTGCACATCCTAAAGAGAATGCAGTAAATACTCATTTGTCATATCAAAATGATGACACAATATGTCACTTAAAATAATAATATGTCTTGTTTTTATTATCGATTTTAAATGCACGCTTCCGACACCGTATATTTTTTTTTCAAATCATAATGAGAATGCAGTAAATACTCATTAGAAGACATGTCACACTGACACATTCTATCTGCCGCGCATTTTATTTATGAGTAAAGAACATGTAAACAGTGGACTTCTTGGCGGGAAAGTGAAGAGTCATGTCTGCGGTTTTGTTTTATTTTCTAAAATTTGTGTTATGTCGAATATTAATGTGAAATAATGGTGGATTATTAACCGTTAAGTGTTCGTGAGTGTGCATGAGTGTTGCAAATGAAACAAAACAGTGCAACGTCACTTTTCAAATTCTCTCAAGAAGTCCACCCGAGGACTTAATAAAGCCCCACATCTTTACTGAGATACTCGAGGGGTTGGGGGGTATATCATTTCTCACTTCTCATTTCTATTCATTCATCATCATCATCATACATGAAAGAAATTATTATTATTTAAGTATTGTAAGACTTTTTCATTGGCTAAATGCTTGTGCAAAGCCATTATTAAAAAAAAAAAAAAAAAAAAAAAACATGTAAACAGTTTCGAGAAAATAGATTGTAATGTCAGCACCTCAAATATCATAATCACAAACACAGTAAGTTGTACTTAATGCGTTCATAAATTGTGCGGCAGTATCACACTGTTACGATCACATACCTACGAAATCAGTCCCACAAATATTACTACCTACAACGGACATTGGGCTTAAAGTGTCGATCACTGGTGGCTGTTACGGACTTCCTGTTACGTACTTCCATCCCTTTTCTACGAAATCACTCCCACAAATTGTATATATAGAAGGCGAGCGGAAAGATGTTACAACATCAATAAACAATCCCTTGTTGTATGTGCCGGGCCTGCTCGAGACAAGTCCGCGATATAATGAAAAATATACTATCCTGTGATGTATGTGCCAGACTTGCTCGAGATCAAGTCCGCGACATAATAAAAAATAAATTATCTTCTGTTGCATGTGCCAGGCCTGCTCGAGATCAAGTCCGCGACATAATAAAAAATAAATCATCTTCTGTTGCATGTGCCAGGCGTGCTCGAGATCAAGTTCGTGACATAATGAAAAAACACTCCTTTTTTTGGCAGTCGTGTAATAAACCATCCTCTGTTGTATGTGCCAGGCCTGCTCGAGATCAAGTCCGCGACATAATCTTTACATAGTATAAAACAAAACCGCTCCCGGCGGTGTCTGTACTCTAAGATCCTTTAAACTACGCAACGGATTTTAATGCAGTTTTCAGCAATAGATAGAGTAATTCAAGAGGAAGGTTTATATGTATAATACATGTATATTATATATTTAATAGAATTTAGATAGGACAACGTCTGTTGGGTCAGCTAGTAAAAAATAAACCATCCTCTGTTGTGTGCAGGTATGTTCGTGATCAAGTCAGTGACCGCTATGTACGTGATGATCATTTTGTTCGACCTTATTGCGGCGTACGGCAACCCCGGCAGCTCAACCTTCTCGTCTTTGGTGATGGTATCCCTGGTCTTCGGCATCTTTGTGCTGTTGCTGCTTATCTCCAGGAGGCCGCAGAACCGGTGCGTAACTTTTTGTCTGCCCTCAATGTTCATTAGGATTAGTATTACGAAAATATATAACTTTCTTATAATTTAGCAAATAATAATCTATAGATAAGATAAGAAATTAATGTGTCTAGTCAGTGGTGCGACTGTATTATATCAGTCTATTAGAACGGTTGTTGTTGTAAGATGGCAGTAATATATTTATACTTTTTTTGAGGTTTCTATACTCAAAATTAACAAGGATGGTGCATCAATTACGGAGATCGTCAATACGTGGAGAGATTACTGTGGATCGCTGTTTGTTGACAATCACTCATCACATCCAACGCCATGTTCACAACCATCTAAATTGGAACCTGTTTTATTGAAGGACGAAATCAGAGCAGCAATACATCAATTGAAGTTTAATAAAGCTGTAAGCGTCGATGAGATACCGATTGAGATCATAAAGGCGATGGGAGAAACAAGAGTGGATATAACATACCTACAACATCTGTTGTAGAATTTGGAAGACATAGGTGATTGGCCGAAAGATTGGTCTACCTCCCTCTTCATTCCACTGCACAAAAAAAGCTTCACTAAGAAGTGCAGCAACTACAGGCTGATCTCTCTCATATCCCATGCAAGCAAAGTGCTTCTGCATGATCACAGTCATGTTAATCATAACAAGCGGCTGCAGTCGTTTTTGTCCCGTGAAATCACTCCCCAACAAGCAGGTTTGTTAAAGGAAGAGTAACGAGAGAACAAGTTCTCATACTACGTCAAGTCATAGAGAAATCTCGTCGTTTTACAACCCTCTTTTCATATGCTTCGTAGACTTTCGAAAAGCATTTGATACTGTGCAATGGCAGAAACTGTGGAAAATTCTTACAGTAATGGATGTACCATATCATCTAACGTACCTCATTCGAAGACTCTACGAAGATAGCACAGCAAAAGTTCGCGTAGATGGAATTGACTCTAATTAATTTAAAACGGAGGCGGGTAACACCCACCTCCGTTTTAAATTACAGAGATGCATTCTATCTCCACTGCTCTTCAATATTTACATTAATGACAGGGATGCATTCTGTCTCCACTGCTCTTCAATATTTACATCGAGTACATAATGCGAATCGTCTTAGAAGGATGGGACAAAGGTGTTTCAATTGGAGGTCGGAAAATTTGTAACGTAAGATATGCTGATGATACTACTCTTCTAACAACGTCTAAAGAAGATATGGAACATCCCTTGAGCCGCCTGGAAACAACCAGTGTTAGCTTTGGTCTCGCTTTTAATCGTGACAAGACCAAAATTATGGTAGTAGACAGGGCTGAAAACAACCAACCTACCGTCAAGAGCGTGGCAAACTGTGACGAAAAGCTTGCAAAAATTTGGAAAGACCGCAGAATAACCAAATCTACTAAGCTGCGACTGATGCGAGGTCTCGTCTTTCCAATTTTTCTTTACGGAGCAGAGACGTGGACCTTGAGACTGAAGGAAAGGAGAAAAATCGATGCACTAGAGATGTGGTGCTAGAGACGTCTACTTAGAATTCCGTGGACTGCTCGCCGTACCAACGTATCGATCCTTAAAGAACTTCACATCAAAGAAAGATTGTCGTCGACTGCGAATACTGAAGAATTTTAGGCACATAACTCGCAAAGAGGAATCAATGGAGCGTATTGTAGTTCAGGGCAGAGTCGAGGGCAAGAGATCCCGTGGTCGCTCGCCAACCCGATGGACAGACCTCATTACCTCCCTCACTCAATCCACAATGACCGATTGCTCTCACAAAGCTTCACACATTTTTTTTTCACACAGCACATTACGAGAGCCACCACTCACCAGGAGCCACACATAACCACGACCATTCTGCCAAGAGTGCCTGACTAAGAAGAAGAGACTCAAAATTATTATTTTTGAATATATGTATTATGGTGTGCGGTCTTTACCACCCATAGACATCAACAACATCAGAGATAATGATTTTGAGTTGCCGACTTGGACAAAAACCTCGTCATTCTTTAAACAATTTACATATCGTAGCTAAATGGAAAAGTACCTTTAGAGGCAGCAGCTCTCTCCACAAAGTGAAGGGAGGAGCTCGATGACGCAGTACTCGCTCTGCATTTGCTGAAGTTATTATCTCGAGGTCCTCCGTGCTTCAGAAGACACGTAAAACCGTTAGTCCCGGCTGCATTAGCAGTCGTTAACAATACCATTCGGCACTGGGCCCGCCCCTGGTAGTGGTGTTTCCTTCCGTAGAGAAGGCTTGTGCCCCGGCAGTAGGGACAAAATGAGCTGGTAATGGTGATGATATAAATGCAGGTCTTCCTAGGATTTTTCATAGTGATGGTTTTGATTGTTGACTGGTTCCCTTGGTGCTACAGAACGCACCTGGTCTACGCTGCTCCCGCCGTGCCGTTCCTCCCCGCCACCGCCATCTTGGTCAACATCTACCTGATAATGAACCTCTCCTACCTGACCCTCGTGCGCTTCACTATCTGGATGAGTCTCGGTAAATAATAGTTTTTAAGATATTGATTGAAACTCATGATACCAGTGGGTGCCTAGTGCGAAGTTTACTTACCGTTCTATACCGATAATGACAACTCGGTATCTTGAATTAATTCTCGAATTAGCAAGTCTCCTGGTGAAAAAGAAAGATAGCTAAAACTTTGCCATACTAAAAAAACGAGCACCAGGCACTCTGTACTAACATAGTCAATTGATTTCGCCAAACAAATTATTTTTTTATTGTTGCTTGTAAAATAAACCAGATTTGTATGACTAAGTTAAGAATAGTTTGTAATAAAATAGTAAAATTTCCAAAATCACTAAAATAAAAAATTTTTGATCCGAAATTCTCAAATTCAATTCATTCCTTTTTACCTATTTATATGATCCCTTAAACACATTTGACGACATAAATGTTAAACGCGGGCTTAGTACCGCTAGCTCCGAAAATCATATCCCATCAACTCCAAATTTATTTCTATCTAGTACTCCCAATTCCAAAAACGTACATAGAGCTTAAAATCCTATATTATCAATAATTTTGAATTTCATACATTATGTATGGCCCATCAGTTCTAAAAATATAAAGATAGAGTTTGCAAAAACGTGTTACCGTCGGCCTAGACTCAAGCGACCGAGTCATAATTTTGGTGTTTAGATTTAAATTAAACAAACGAAATATTGAAGAAATCGTTTATTTGTTACGCTTACGCATACGTACCTACTTTTGTTGCTTATTTACAGATTTTTAAAATGTTTTTTTTTCTTTTTTTTAATATTTTTTTTTGTAATAAGTATAAGCAATATGACCGCTGCTATGAATATGGCGCAAATGCAAATCAACATATTGTATAGGAGTAGTTTTAGTTTCTTCAGCTTGTTCTGTATCCTGAGACATATAAATAACATTTTATAACTATTTATAAATTGCAACGTGGAGTGCGTCAAGTAATTTATAAATTACATTTTCATTGGTTTTGTTGCTAGCTGTTCTGTACGTTATCTGTAGTTACTGATACTAACGTCGTATTTATTACACAAACAAATAAAATCGTTTGGAGTTGGTAGGACAAGAAATAAAAGATTTTGGAGTTGGTGGGACATACTGTAAGGAGTTTTAAAATTTCAGAACAATCAATTTGGAGCTAGCAGTACTAAGCCTAAAAGCGATGATACCAATGGGCTTTCACAAAGTCTCTTACTTAATACGAGTACGAACGGGATAGCCATCCAAGCCATCAAATTTCTAGTCCCCTCTGAAGTTGCTTCGTTGCACAGCTGTACAGTCAGGCCCTACCGCTCGTCCCCGCCTTTGCCCTACTGACGCCTATTTTTTACTACTGCGACGCGAATCGCGCCAACTTCAGAGGGGACTAGAAGTTTGGCGCGACCTATACATCTTCCGTGCTTCGGAAGGCACGTAAAGCCTTAGGTCTCGACTGCAATCGCACTTGTTAACAACCACCAATTCTCAACGGGCCCGCGTGGTTGACCCTGGTCTCCCTGTATTTATCAACGTTTCTTACATCAGTATCTTTTTTCTTTCTTTTTTTTCTTAACTCGCATAACTAACCCTCAGGACTGGTCATGTACTTCAAATACGGCATCATGAACTCGACTCTGGAGACGAACCCGCCCGTCGCCGATGCGCCCACGCCGCCGCCGCCTAACCCGCTGGACCGCACCACCCTCCCGCCCCCCACACTCTCCCGCCCCACCGGTGACCGCAACATCTTCGAAGGAGACGGCAGCAACGGATTCTTTGGCGGACACGACCAGTATGCTCTTCTTTTATTATTAACTTGCACTTTTCCCGCGACTTTGTCGTGGTAGATTTCAACAAAGTCACAATCAATACCTCTTTATTATTAGTGTAGGTCAGTGGTTCCCAACTGGTGGTCCCCGGACCACAGATGGTCCGAGAGAGCATCGGTAATAGTCCGCGGGATAGAACATAATTAAACCCTGAAAATAATTTTGAAAAAGGCAGTACAATTTTATTTTTTAATTCCTGCACTATCGAATACGCTATCTATTTGCTAATTCCTAGGCCCCAGGGTGGAACATGAAATGTTTCGCATCAACATTTAAGTGTGTGAAGATAAACTGTCACTACTGAACTAACGCTACAAATATTTTTTAAGTTTTGAATAAAGCTTAAACTTCCTTTTTAAATACAGTTTATGTGGTCCCTGCTAACAAATAAATTAGGAAAAGGGACCATGGTCGGAGAAAGGTTGGGAACCACTGGCGTAGATTGAGAATAAGCCTTTGGCCTTCGTCTCACCTGGTGTTAATTGATGATAAGGCCAATGGTGGAAGCGCAATATACCGGTACACTCAACTACGAAATAACTGGCAATAAATTTTATACGCAGCCCTAATCTCTGACTAATATACACGGCGTTTGTGTGACGTTGACAAAACAATATTTAACTCAATAATGCTTAAATAGTTTTTATGAATAAGGGGGTTAATAATAATAAAATAATAGAATAAATTTTATTATAAGCCTAATTCCCTATCGTCGTCTTTTACAGTAATACATAAAATCCTAAATGGAGTTAAATCATATGTCTGGTTGAGTGTATGGATATAATATATACTACTATATATATATATGTTAGTTTTTAACTTCGTCCATCGGTCTTAGAGCCACCGCACACATGCTACTTTTAGCATCGGCGATCGGCGATTCAGTCGCTTTTTAGAAGCTGAATGCAGCGACGACACATTCCCCACCGCACACTTAAAAACGCCAAACGCGGCGATTGAATCGCTTTTCGGAAGCTCACACAGCTTCTGATCGTTACACTCCGCACACATTTGGATGCCCGGTCGCATCGATTTGCATTGAGTTGCCGATCCAGCATCGGAGCAGTCGCTAAAACGCGCGATTACGATACCGCGTCCGAACCGAACGCATGAAGTCGCGAAATCGCGATGCTGCATCGATAAGAATCTCACGATTTTACTGCGATCGAACGCAGAGAGTCGCCAAAACGTGATTCAGCATCGATACAGTCGCAAAATCGCCGATCGCCGATGCTAAAAGTAGCATGTCTGCGGTTAGAGCACGTTTCCAGTATTAACCAGTTTATAATTTCTTCAGGGATTTGTGATTAAAATTTCATGCTCTTAACATTTGTACCAAATCAAATTACTTATTGTCTTACTCAAAACTTTAAACGCAAGCTGAATAGCTGTTTGGTGGGTGATATTTAGAGGTAGGCAACCAGTTTAATTACCTCGATGCCTGTAGTTCACGTGGTGGTATATCTTCAGGTACTCCAACCCCCTGTTGACCTGGCATGAGGCAGATCTCCAAGTTGTGCCGACCACCAGTCGCGGCAGCACCACCACCTCTAGCTCCGCTTCAGGCACCCACAAGCAAGTCGAGTCGCGGTACGTTACATTTCAGATGCTTTGAAAAGTCATCCTCTACTTTCTGAATGATGGCTGACCTTCAGTAGTTTGGCTGTATGTAGGGACCTCGTTCGTTAAAATGTTGTTTTAAATTTTATTAAATTCAAGTCAATCTGTCGCAGTTCGTATTGTAATGTTCAAGTTACCTACTGGGGGCGATTTTTTAACTGGTGACTAATTCTCATGCTTTGATATGAATTAAGTGTGCTCCTTTTTCTCTTATTCAAAGTCACTGGTAACTAATTTATAAAATTAAAAATTCTTGAACGAATTCCAATTTTACTTCGAGATCACCGGTGAGATTCAAAAGTCGCCCCCTGCATGGAAATTGAACGCGGATATCGTGTCGAGCGCTTTATTGTAAAAAAGATGGTTTTTTTTCCTTTCTGTAAAAAAATCAAAAACATCCAAATTTTAAATGCTTTTAATAAACTATTTTGAATTTTGATATTAATTTTAGCCTATTTTAGGCTCAAAGTTAGCTCGTATTAACGTCACTACCCCAATCAGTTCGTAGGTCTACAGAACGCGGACGTTGTACCTACTGAGAAAAACCGGCAAGAAACTCAGCACGGACATTTCTTTTCCTTTTTAAACATAGAAGGACACTTTCCATTAGAAATAATCACAAAATACCTAATCAAATTGCAGGTTCAACGCCAGAACCAACAGCACCTCCTCCCACACTTCGAGCCGACCCCCATGGGCCTACCCTGACAACGACTATGAAACCTGGGGCGATTAAGCGAACCCACCGACCCACCGTATTACGTTTCAGCTGCTTGGACATACGACATCTCTTTGAGTTTCTTCTGTTTTCCTTGTAGCATTTAATCTAAACATTAACTATTAAGTTATCCTACAATATTCTCTGTTTTTCTTCAGTTTTTCATAGCAGGGTTTTATTCTGGTTGCTGAAGTAAGTTAACTTTTTATTTTTATTTAAACCAGTGGCAATCAGCCATTACGGTTACATTTCAAGTAAGCCTTCGTTTGGATTCGCTCAAAACTTATTTAAAAACATTTTCTTTTCTACATTTTACATTACTGACGGATTAAGTTCCTTTTGTTGTTATTGTTATTTCGAACCGTCCGTCAGCGGCTTGATCTTGATAAGTTTTCCATTGTGCTAATATGGTTCTAATATCAAAATCTAGTCACTGACACGACTGTTAATGGGTTATTTTTAAAGTTGAATCAAGGCGCTCTTTTTTATTAAATACCTACTAAGTATATTATTTTACTTCTACAAAGAACCGGCCTTCTTAATAGTATTTAGAGTTTAGTCATTATTCTTTAAGCTCGTTTCACCACTTTCTTATAAGTGCCAGAAAATCTATCAACTGACTGGAACTATAAGGAATGACCATCTTGCCTATGCGCTAAGCGCCGATTAAATAGCTTATTATTTTTTCACTTACAAGGCGGTGAAATCAGTAATTTTGTTATAATTACGCTTAAGAAAGTACCAAGACGACTGAAATGGAATATAAAGTGATATGATATACATTAGCGATTCGGACTGAGATGATCAGGTTTTAATTATGCACTTACCTATAATTAGCTAATTTATTGTAGTTGTAATATAATAATTTTGATCTCATTTATGTTCCTTTTCTACAATCATTAGATTGTTTATTTATTAAGCTAAGCTTTTTTATTATTATTACACATCTACTTCGTATGCTTTACTTTTAGTAGGATTTGAATTTAGATTAAAAAGCTTCTTCAACTGTTTAAATTATGGTTTATATGATTATTGGTTTTCTTCTCTTTATATCTATATTAATTTTAATATCTATGACAAATAATAATATATTAAAAAAGTAACCAAAAACATATAATTTTGTTCACATTAAAAATTTATGCTTATTCATGTAGTGTACTTATGTATTTATATATTTTTAATTTAAGTATTATTCAGTTTTCATTATGTTTTGTGGTTTTGTTATTTCTATTGTTTATTTTCTCATATGTATATATATATATATATAAGTACTAATAAAATACGTAAGCATATATATATATATATATACATATGAGAAAATAAACAATAGAAATAACCAATTATATATATTATAATATATTTTATATATAGGTATATTTATAATTAAATAGTTAGTTCATTTTATAATGTGTAAGTATATATAATATTATATAATATATATACTTACACATTATCTTATATCTTATCTTTTTATCTTATATTTCATATCTAAAATAGCTTCATTAATTCATATTTCGTATTTCTTTTTATGTTGGTCAATTGTTTCACATATTAAAGTAAGTTTATTGATTCAGGTGTACATACGGTTAATCTGTCATCGTAGTTTATAAACCTTTGATATTAGCCCTGAATCGAAGATTTCACCATGGCATGATATTAATTGGATAGCATTATTCAGAAGTTCTGCCTACTCGTATGTCATGTACGAGTCAAACTGCACCTCTGGGTAGAACTTGTATCAAGCAATGGTGAAACCGGCCATTAGTAAAGAGAATTACTACAACACAGGAAGTTTCATAGGAAGATTAGTATGTACCATGACAAGAGAGAGACAAATCGAAGACTCTTTAGGAAAATTAAAAGTTTTTATCAAGCATCTCAATGTGTTGTAGTAACTCCTTTACAAATGAAAAATGCACTTATAAAGCCTAGTCAAAGCGAAAGAGCTTTCTAAGGATATCCAGAACCAAAGTCAAATAAGGTACAGTCAGGACCAAATATACCTTCTCTGGAAGCTTTCATTACTTCTGCACGCTGCTTAGGACCAACTACAACTGTGTCCGCGCATAAAACAAAATGGCTCCTCACCACATTTTTTGTAACATCTCCAGGCTGAAAAGTTGGGTTTCATAAGGTGGCCAAATAAAACGCCGCCTCTGTGTGAACTGTCCAATAACAAACATTGTTCAAACACCACGCCCATTTTACTGACCAGAATAGATATCAAACGCCTTAAGGCTGTTACCGCTATTCTACCGCGCTTAAAATTTTTAAAGACAACAACACGGTATACCTACTTGTTTGCTAATAAACGTGTACAATAGTTGTCAGAAATACACAAAAAGGTAGATAGGTAGTATTTTTGGTCCCGACTCTACGCATTCGATAAGTAGACACTCCGTCTGCGCATACGCATTGTGGCGGAGTTTATCTTGTACTTTTAAGTTTTTTTCGCGACCAAAAAAAGGTCGCCCTCGTCTGCACAAAATACACGCTCAAAATCATAAATTGTACTAAAACATATCAGATTAATTACTAACCACTTGATAGAGCTTTGTTTTCCTGATCTTCTTTTGTTATTAAAAAATCATCCAACGTCAAAACAAAATATATCTCTATTTATACCTACCTATATAGTTTTATGTTAAAAGTCTAGTAATGAAAGTACTTAATTATTTTTAATTATTTTTTATATCACTTTAATACCTGTTTATTGTTGAAAACCCTATTTTATTATACAAATATTTTTCTATTTATCCAAACTATTTTTAGATAACTACCTAATAATTATTTGTTTTCGTCCCTACTGGCGGCCAACCTTTTTGATCGTTTGCATTTTTTAAAGAGAATGTGATGGTTTGGAACCAGCGATTCCGCTATTAAGCATTCCTAGACACCGACACTTATTTGCACTCGATTGTATCAAACAGGGTGTGTTTACTAGATGGAACGAATTCGTTTTAAAAATTAATCAATTACGAAAGAGACATTCACACATTCGAACAATGAAATCCCTTATTATGACTGTCATTAATTTGTTATAAATTTATTTTTAAGGAGTGGTAGTTACTTATCGACTTAATTCGTATTTCGAGCTTATTGGACGTTGTTTAAATTTTGATATAGACGGTTCTTCATTTAGTGGTCACTTCACTTGAACTGAAAGTAAAAAATTTGAAGTTTATCAAAAAATTTACACAACTTTTAATAAGATATGATTGATAGAAAATAGGACGAGCATAACATAGCATTGGCGAGTACACACACACCTGCACATCACGTACCACACTGTCAAATGTCCTCAATAGACTTTGAATTTTAAAACTTAACGATTCGGTTGAAAATGTATTGAAGAAATTATGACAGTTTTGGATAGGTTGAGTGCAGGGCGTCTGTACGTAAAGAACAAAATCAACGACATCTAACCCCGAAAATTTTGGTCGCCCGCACTTTATGAGTGAGCGCAGCGCGCGGCGTTATTTAATTGTCAGCTGATTGACATCCCTACAACTATTACGCAAATCGGTTCGTTTGTATGGATTGTCATGGGTGTGCCTATGCTGTGATATACTGTGTCCGCTGCCGGAATTTACTACCACGATCAGCATGAAAAGTGGATAAACAATATCAAATATAACATTTGCTCATCCATACCATCTTAATTATTCTAACACAGATGCTTAGCCACTTTTTTGGCTGACTGTACCTACAGGTGCTTGAAAACTCACCACTGGAAAAAGTCTACGTAGGAAATTGGACGTTAAGGATGGTCAAGAATGTCATGTTTACAGATGATAATGTTATTATAAGGCCGTCCTTTGTTCGATATTCTGCCAGGTAATAGGTAAATTTAATTAGCACAGGATTCACAAGATTATCTCAATGACATACGAGACTAGTTTACAAGGCGATTTAACACATTATTGCGTTTTATAAAAATTATGCGACAAAAAGCTCTAAATTTTTCTGATACAAAACTGAGGCTGACTTAGACATAGTCTTGTCGAGTAACCTCGTCTTAACAACAACCTAAATAAAAAACACCAAGTTTTTGGTTTGACTACCACCATCTTGTCTACGTCTGTCACCAATACTCGCCACAATAAAATCTTTAGTTCTCGGTTGACGCTTACATCTGCGGCACTATCGTCACAACTGGCAAAGCAGCATCTGTAAAGGATGATCGAATAATTGTCTTGTATAACGGCCTTTGGGCCGTTGGCTCCCCCAAATATTTTCATCTGTAAGAAAATCTTGAGATAATCTTGTGTATTGCTGAAAAAACAATAAACAACAATTGTCACTAGATGAGGTCTTCCTTTCAATGAATATGCATTGTTAATAAAAATATATTTAAGTAATTCTTCATAACATAAGCGATTTTAAAGTTTCAACATAAATATTTTTTTCAAAAATCAAATAAATTATATTGTTTTTGAACGTTGCATCAATATCGAGAAATATGTATTTATTTATACCAACTTTATCAAAAGCTGTAACAAATATTTACATATAGTTGATTTTGAAAACCATTTTAAAACAAGTTTTGATAAACATTTTAATTAATTTGTAAAATATGTATGTATGTATATGAGTTTGCTAATGAAATGTGAACTGAAACGTTTTCATATTTAAAGTAAGATATTCTCATAAATGTGATATTTTATGTAATACTTAACTATTTTAAATTATAATATATTATAATTATTTAATAACACTGCGCTCTGCGAACATGCTCTGCCATGGAGTTGCAGTACGCACTTCTTTTCATTTAGTATCTACCAAAATTTCAAGAAAGACGCTTTAGCTTATCAGTTCAAAGGATTAAGAATAATTCATTATATCATAATGTAATGCCATTGTTGGCTAAGATTACCGACATGAACAAGATCTCAAACACAAGGGTTCGCTGCAAAAGACGTTAAACGCTTTTAGAGGAGTGAATTAACTTGATTAGATAAAATATTTTAGACTTAACGTGTTAAACAAAAAAGTAACAACATTCACATGTGCTTATAAGCTTTGTAAGCTCAAGTTTTGATTAAAGAATAAAAGACTTTTAATTTAAGAACCAACAGAATACATATCTGGCAGCCTTTTAGTTATTGTTTTTATTACGCTCTGTAGTTATTACGTATGAAGTAAGTGGACATTTTGTCGAGATAAGCTCATGGCAGAATGGGTAATAAATTTATAATGATAAAATTGGATAGGCCTTATTCATAAAATGTTGTTGATGTTTGATAAAAACTAGTATTGTTGGGCGAACTGAAGGGCGAAGCGTGTCTGATTAGGCAAGTGATAAGATGTGTATTAATTGTTAATAGCTTGGTTCGATAACAGCATTGTATTGTAAAACTGTGAAGACCCGAAGAGATTATAAGTATCTGCGGCAAACGGATCTATGTAGCGTACACCCAGACTTTAGCATTGCTTGTGATTTGCACCATCGGCATTGATTGATCGACACATTATTTGAAGAGGCCACACTGTGAAATATGAGAAACTGGATTGTTGCAGAAATTTGCATTGTTTTGTAATTTTGCAGCACTTAACAATTGAAGCTTAAGGCAGATATGGGGCTACCATGGTCTCCTACTTCGTTAGTTCGTGTTAAGCTGTTTCAAAGGCACCAGTTGAAAGTCGTCAACTTTAGATCGAGTTAGGAGACCATGGTAGCACCACACCCGGCTGTAACGTGTGCACGTTCGAAGACCATACATCTTGTCTTGGATACTATTTGGATATGGATAAGGAACAAGCAGACCCATATTCATATAACATTTAGTGTGCACTTCAAGTATTAGCACAAAAATAGTACATATGTTGACATAGCAGTTCACGGGAAATGCTACATCCTCAGCGAATAACTGAGCCAGGCCGACAGATCTTAGTCCGCATAACTTGCGCAAGTGTGAACTATAATAAAACTATAATAAAACAGTGCACATAAATGGATGCAAAGGACTAACGGCCTTTGGCTGCTATATACTAATCAATATAACATTCCTTAAGTAAATGTTCATTGTCAGAAATAGGTGTTCGGTGTACTCATGTAATCCATAGAAATACTATACCCGACCTGATCGAGCGGAATGGTGAGAAGTGTTAAAGGATGAGACTGGATTTTTTGAAAGTGTGTTTAAGGTGTCGCCCCCACTCCGCTCTGATGGGAGGGTTCGATGTCCGTAAATGATTGGCGTGCATTAGGGTAATATTAATGGTTGATTTCTTATACGGTTTATTTGCTAAGACAGATAAGAGTATGCATATGCAGTAACAAACGCACAATGCCCTGTTTGGAGTTTACGCACTCTTGCGTCGGCCCCATTGCGGATTTTTGTCCAGATAAAAAAAAAATACAGTACCTACCTAACACACCTAAGTATTTTATCATAGCGGGCCTGCCGAGGTTTTCCTCTTAAAGTAGGAATTTGACCCATTGGAATGTTCTGTACAAGCATCACCATCCTTTTACTCTACTTGAAGATGATTACTATACAACACCTCATTAAAATAGTACCTTAAACACCGATTAAGTAATATAAATTTACAGATATTTAAAAGCGCACTAGTCACTAACCAATAGTGATGTTCAAAGTAAAAGTTATCCAAAGATGATTGACGCATTAGCTCTCTTGTCTGTCATAGCATTAAAATAACGCAGAATAAAATAATTTCACTTCACCATAAGGCATTTCGAAGACCCAATGTTAATGTTACCTTAAACACATTAATATGTAGTCAAATAAAATAATCGGTGTGTAGGTTGATATAAGCATGTAATCTGATCAAATATTTTAACTGCAGTGGCAACTTATTTTGTTTTAAGGGTGAACCGATCATTACATATCCTACTGAGTTGAACGCATTATCAAAACACTATCAAAATTTTTGTACCTAATAATCCTACACTGTCGCAACACAATAATAAATGTTACGAACATAAATCCAGCCCAAAATTTTGAACACAACTCTATATTAAGTTAGCCGAAAACAATTGAAATTGTTTGTTGTTTAATTTTACATTTATTTAGTGATAGCTGCTGTTGTTAAATTTTAGCATAAGTTGAGAATGTTTAATTAGTAATGACTTCGCTCTTCGCAAACATTGTCTGCTTGTTTGTACTAATTGTAGGTACCTACTCGTACTATATTCACAATGAAAATACATTGAGACCGCAACATGATCTAATAGTACTAACATGTTTGGAAGATTGAAGGTATCGTGAAATGTATTGCGATTAGCCTATGTTACTGTATTGTGTATTGGGGCTGAAAAAACTCCCCGTAGTGTTAGTTGCTCATGCTATACTCCGTAGGTATAGTCTCTGTGCAGTATATATTTAGAACTGTCTTTATAATGGCTATCGCGTTTTAAAGGTTCCGAATCGCAGTAACAACTTGTGAAATTATTGTTCAAAACAATTTTGGCGAGCTTTAAGTATGTTTCTCAGTCCGTGATTGTAAAGTCAAGTGCTATAATTCGTTATAGCACTTGCCTGTACATTTCCTTCTGAAGTAAAGGATACGCAATAAATTAAGAAACATGAATAAGTGTGTCTTAGTACCATAGATCGGAATAGCTATATAGTTTTCATGTCTATTACGACAGAACGCTATCAATAGTCCATACTAATTATTTTATCGGGTTATCCATATAACCCGATAAAACTAAAGAACGTCAAGTTTGACGTCAGTAGTTATTAAGATATGATTGTGATAGTAACAGGAGATTTTTTCCAAAAATATTAAAATTTGTCATCCTTTCGGTCAACTAAGCTTGCTTAGGAGTATCCATGCTAAACTAACATTGCAAAAGTACATACCTTTGCAATGTTAGTTTAAAAAGTTCTACCTATTCCGATATATGCTTTACACTTAAAAAAGACAAAAGGTCCAGAGTAGGAGTGCCTAGATATTTTATAACTTAAACTTAAACGCTTAAAGCGCAATTTCAACGGCCTATATACACGGTACTTACCATGTCCTAAATAACTGTTTCACTGTTATCAACTTTATTTTATTGGAAAAATACTTGCTTTATAATAGGGCTAGTGACGGAAGGACTTTTTGGCCGCCAGAGATGTTATGCAAATATGAACCTTCAGACGAATAAACTAAGAGTTAGCCGTCACATATATGCCTGAGCTTCAGTTCGTAATGGATTATTGGTCCATAGTGGTTTTTACGAGATTGCTATGTATCGACTTACAAGACGGATGCTCGCTCGAAATACCAAACCGAGGGTAAACCGTTAAACGGTGGGAAGAGGTTTTTTCAAAAGTTGACACTTACCTACTGCCGCTCTTAGAGACGTTTTTTGAACGCGTTTGTTTAAACTTGCCTTCTGCAGTTTCTTTATTTTGTGAAGACTATCTGGAGGCAAAACGGCTCGGTCGTAAGCACTAAAGATTTCGGACCAAAAGGATAATGTAACTGCGATGAATACTTTTCTGCTACTGCGATTGGGAACACCTTATTGTTATATGTAACTAAACGACTTGTATAAGTTTAATCGATTATAATAGAATGATTACTATCGATTTTTGTGGTTTTATTTCTTATCACAACGTTATAAGTAGCCTGTGAGAGCCAACTAATGACCAAACCCTTTAGTAACGCATGCCACTGAGGCAGATTCTTCTTATCCAACTACTGCCAGCTACTTTGTGTATATCTTCACTCTACCTCACCGAAGTGTGTCCTACAGCAGTGTTCCGCAAGGTGTGTGCCGCAGCACACGTGTACCGTGGTCATTAGTTGGTGTGCCTCGGAAAAATAAGGTCATCTCATAAAGTTACATAGACTAATTGAAGAAAAATACAAAATACTAGTGTTAGTATTTTGTATTTTTCTTGTTGTATACACAGTTGCGAATCTCGCGATATTATAATAAAAATGGTTTTTCATTTATGGTGTAGGTACCTCCAAAATTTCCGTTTTCCTAGATGTACCTTAAACATAAAAAGCTTGTGGAACACGGAACAGTGTGGCTCATCTTGGCGTGGCCACCATCACCAACTGGAAATCTGACTTTATAGATAATTTGTCGATAATTTGTCGGAATTTGTCGTGAAATCTCAGAATTTGTCGGTCCACCGTTTAAGTTATAAGGGGTTCAAGGTGGCCCCGCCAGGATGAGCGCTCATCCTGGCGTGGCCACCTTGTTTCTCTGAAACGACGGGTCGCAGCGAAGATCTGATTACACCAATAATTTGTGGATAATTTGTCGAAATTTGTCGTCGACAAACGCCAGAATTTGTCGGTGCTTCTATGAAAAGTTATATCAACTTCTTTTTCTCATAGTAAATGTACAATCGCGTACATGAAACTTATTGATATTGTGAATAAACGATTTAAAAGGCATAAAGAGTGCAGTAAGTCATATATTTAGTGAATCGGATGAAAATGAAACGAAATCTTAGTAATATTATTAATTAATGTGAAGTTTGGATGTCTGTTACTCAATCACGCTTCAACCACTGGACAGACCGGGATTGAAACTTGGTACAATAGGTTAGGACCTGGAATAGGACTTAGGATACTTTTCACTCGGCATTCCCACGGGAACGGGAACCACGCGAGTGAAACCGCGGGCGGAAGCTATATAAAAGTGAACTAACTTTTGAAATTGTAATTTTTAGAAGTAACTGCAATATTTTGAAATAAAGCCTTATTATACTAAGTATTTTTATAATCAGTATTCCTATTTTGTCAAACCTCTGGTAACGTTCTTAACTCTCAATGCAACTATCATAAACATTGGATAAACTATATTGTCGATTATAATGTTATGGATTGATTTTTCAACAATTGAATAAAACTTATATAGCGGATAAAAAGTTACCAATTCAAATTAAAATGTCACCTTATAATACAAAAAACAACACACTTTTAAGAAACCAAGTCTCGCAACTCAGTTCTTCTACCGTAAAAAGATGTGAGATCCATGTAATACCAAGTTGGTTAATTTATTCAGTCCCTACTTAAGGGACCTTCTGTCTTAAGTTATTACGGATTAGCTAACCTAACAGCATCTTATAGTGACCATATCCATATTAAAAATCTTTTATGTTTTAAATAAATAGATTGACTTGGCAATCGCATTAAACAATATAATTTGATATAATATATGTATTACTTGTGAGATACATTGTGTTTTCATGCGATGGCTAAGTCAATGCGTAATAAGTAAATGCGAGACATGGTTTTTTTTTACAAGTTTGTTTTTGATGGCATAATCTATTAGGCTAATCAATTTTATCTGGGGATTGAAAAATCGATAAAACATTTAACAAATTTAAAACAGCATTAAAAATGCGCCTTTTGTGTTAAATACAAATGTATTGTTAAATTATAGTCTAATTTACGACAAGAAAATCAAGGCCGTTAGGTAGGTACCGCTTCTTATAGTAGGGGAGCCCAAGCGGGGATTTCGGGATTGACTACAGCGCGGCAGATTAATATATAGGGGGATACCTTGTACCTGGTTAAGTACTTCCACCAAATATGAGCCTTATATATATGGCCGCCCGTCAAGGATAAAGGATCAGATTAGTAAAAAAAAATCGATCATCTGAAATTCTCGAGCGCGTCAGATTAAGGTAGGGTGAGTTAGTTATATGCTAAAACGTGTATATTCCCTTAATCTGACAATTTGAGAGTGACGTAAAAAAGGGGGAGGGCTAGAAAGTTGTAAAAAAAAAACGTCATCTCGACATTCTCGAGCGTGGCTAAATTTTTTTTTATTTTGAAGGGAATAATTCAAGGATTACGAAAAATATATAATCTGACGATTTCCACAAGCCGAGGTAATTAAAATTCATCGATAAAGTTTAATGCGTGCAGCTGCGTGATGCCTATATTCCCCTCTCCGTGTTACTATTTCTCTCTCACTCTTTCTCTATCTATTACTCTCTGATCTCTGATGATGATGAGGATGATGATTAAAAAAAATACTCAAAAATTTAACTTTTTATAATTATTTTCTTATAAATACAAGTATTCTACTAAAAAAAACATACACTTCTTTATTTGCATGCTATTTCCTGAACTATTCAATAAATTAAGTTAAATGATTTCAAAATCTAAAAAAAAAAAATTTTAATTGTCAGATTAAGCGAATCCCTCCAGATAATCGTCAGATTATGAGACAGCACGTCTAGGCCATACAGACGAACCATATATATCTTAATCTGACGCGCTCGAGTATTTCAAAATGGCGAATTTTTTTTTGCACATTCTAATAATGGCTGCGAGTTTGCGTCACATCCAAATCGTCAGATTATTATACAAGAGCTTTTTTTTAGGTTCACTTAACACCCCCTTAAAAAATCTGACGCGCTCGAATAAATTATTTTTTTTTTCTTTTTTAACTCTTACACACGACCACCCCCATCATGGAAACTGTCAGATTAACATTCGTACATTTTTTAAAACACGTAGGACATGGATGCTATTAATATCTGACGCGCTCGAGTATGTCCATGTAACAGTTTTTTTTAACATTTTTGAAATCTATAGCCGCTTCCCCCACCGATGAAAAGGTATATATTATGACATTTTTTTCTTTTTATCATCTAAGCTTCGCAACCCAATAGGTCTCGGTGACGCTCGAGTAACTCCCCATTTAGCATCGTGGGCTCCCCTACTATTAAAGCTTTTTCCAATAAATTAATCTCATGCATTGATTATGTGCATCCGATAAAGAGTCAGACATACGTTCATACATATTAAAGTCAATTATTCACGTTATCATTAAATGCTTATGTACGCGATTGTACATGTTGTTTTTGTATGGGAAAAAGGAAGTTTATATAACTTTTCATAGGAGCACCGACAAATTCTGGCGTTTGTCGACAAATTCCGACAAATTATCCACAAATTATTGGTGTAATCAGATCTTCGCTACGACCCGTAGTTTCAGAGATACAAGGTGGCCACGCCAGGATAAGCGCTCATCCTGGCGGGGCCACCTTGAACCCCTTATAACTTTTGAACGGTGGACCGACAAATTTTGAGATTTCACGACAAATTCCGACAAATTATCTATAAAGTCAGATTTCCAGTTGGTGATGGTGGCCACGCCAAGATGAGCCACACCATGGAACACTACACACCGTAGCAAAGTCGCGTTCTGTAGAACTAGTGTGGAGTGGACTCCAGGATGGCTATTTTTTAATCTCAACTGTGATCTCTAAATTAAATGTGGCATAAAAGAAACTTTGTCATTTTTGATGCCTCAGTGGTTGAGTGGCATAGCGCTCAGCTCGATACTCAAAGGTCCCGGCCTCAATAACCAGGTCGGACAGTGTTTCGAAATTTTCGTTGCATAGCCCGGGCTTGAGATCACCAACCCGCATTCGGCGGGTGATTAAGTCACCCATCAAGATAAATACCATGACAAAATAGATCCCCAGTATAGCATGATTTAATTAATAATAGTAAAAATAATATTATTTGATAGGGTTGAATACCTAGTGGTATTTAAATTATATCGCTTATTATAAGGTGTAGAAGGGTCAATTTGTAATGGCTACAACTTTCTGGATTGATATGATTTTAGTAGAAACAGAGTACAATAAAAAAAACTTTGTGATGGAACCATTTATTTATTTTAAAACTGTGGTGTGCGCTTTTATATCAGAATAACATTGAACACATTAAACTTTACATATCTGTCAGCAGATATAACATCGAAATATACAAATAGATGACACCTTATGTCAAAGATTTATATAATTTTTTTCCAAACTACGCCAACCTTAAAGGTACATAGTCGCCGTTATACACATTTCTTTTTTTATTACGTACTTACTAAAAAAGTATTAACAGATTTGTATTCGTTATTCTACTCATAAATTAATAACACATTATAATACTTGCGAAACACGTGAGCATCGACAAACCGTTGCATTCCAGGGACAAGTAGTAGTGGTCTTAAAATCGAAATAACAATAACTTTCACGTAACTAGACGGCGTGTTACAAAAATCAGCGCAGACGAGATACTGTCTTCGGCCTACTTTTCGTTCATCAATATATCACTTAGAACTGCATCGCGTAACGCATGCTAAGGTTTAAAAAACCGCATTTAATTAAACCAAATCTTATTTTCACCAAGTGTCCCCAAGTAACTCTTTTAAAATAAACTAACTAATATTTAGGAGGTAGTATGAAAAAATAAATTGTCGTTAGCAATCCACTATGAAGACAATGTACACCGAATGCTGTCGCTCCTCTGCGCTGTTCACAATAACACTTGGGGTCATTTCACCACATCTTACTATGTGTCAGTATACGTGTTTTCTTTATAAATAATGGTGTTAAACGCAACGCACTGTAAATTTATTGCAAACAATACATTTCTCCAGTCAATGTAAAACACGCAGTAATGTATGTAGTACAATTTTCGACTTCATTATCGCTACAATGTGGTTCAATTTATACAGTGACAGTTTTGATTTAGACCGCCCCAGCATAATGGCCAGCTAGCGTTCGAATTCTTAGTTGCAATTTTTTCGAGTATACGGTAAGCTTTCAACCAAAAAGATAGACTTGAACACTCTATGACGAAACAGAGTCGTGTTCATAACATTGAAGGCTATTATCACATTAACTTCGGTGTGAAACTCACCCATTGACAGCATCAAAATCAGGAGTGTCTACACTTACAGCCGAAATTAATAACCTATCTTTGGTAAGAGATAGGCCTATCTTAGTTTAGTTACCTAGCAACCGCTGTTATTTACCGATAATTAACAGAAATAACTAAGCAACAAATCTCTAGCAGGCCTATCTCTTGCCGATGATAGGTTATTAATTTCGGCTGTTAGTGAGGCTCTCAAAACGAGTTACCGATACACTGTGTACGTTTACTATAAATAAAAAATATAAATAATGTATTAATGTTTACAAGATCACGACTGCCTACTTATGCCCAGAGCCTACTAAAATATATTAATGTTAACACAAAAAAAAGATTGTTAAATACTTATCACGCATACCACTATCAATGCAATACCCAAATATTACAACACGATTACATTTGCAAAATTGGGAAGTTATCTACTTAGGTACTTAAATGTAAGTAATATATCCTTTACATCTATCACAATGATATTAGCGTAAAGGCCGACTGATTGGGAGAAGAGCTATTCTAAGCTTCGATTAATGTTATGTTAAATTGTACAGGCAGCAAAGTCAACACTATCGAACTATGACACAATAATTTATTATTATAAGATATTTTATTTTCAAGAGTCTACTTCCTCACTACTAACGCCATAGTATTAAAGCGATCGGCTACTTTTATTGCCGACTGTACCTACAAATAATCAATACAATTTTAGATTAGTAAATTCAAACTACAAGTATACAACATAAATACACTAGTTACGACAGTCGACCTCGCAGACGGGGTAAACACAAAAATAAATGAAAAATACACAGCTGATGCACAATCATACAAACAAAATGGAATTCACATATAAATATATCAAAAGTGGAATTGAAAAAAAAAGTGTTATCAAAACTATTTAAATAAGACGCGACGATATTCGCGCACGCACTCACAAAGCAACAACCACATAATAATATTGTACGTGGCTCGCGCTTCACGAGTTCCAACTGTACGTACAGACGCCTACACTTCAATCTATCGAAAACTGTCAAAAATGTCTTCAATAAATATTCAACCATATGCAATATCTATATTAATATTATAAAAAGGAAAGCTTCGCTATTTTTGTATGTATGTATGTTTACAACGAATAAACTCAAAAACTATTGGAGCTATTTCAAAAATTCTTTCACCATTAGAATGCTACATTAGTGCCGAGTAGCATAGACAATATTTAAAAAAAAATGCGGTACGAAGTCCGCCGGGTCAGCTAGTAATACATAAAGTTCAAATTCTATTGAGGAAGCTTGACAGTCGGTGGTGGTCTTCTGTGCAGGCGCGTACATTGGCACGGTCAGCCAACAAATAAGTCTACCATGGTTCTGGCAAAACTCGAACGCGAATGAAATATATTGCCAAGGTTCAACCGCAAAGGATTTCAGCAGTTAACTGTTACGAGTAAAAAATACATTTCATCGTTTTAAGACGCGCAACCGAATGTCAATCGTAAGCTGGTGATCGTAAGGGACGTTTTCGACTGGCTTTATAAACGTGCGATCGTCTTACAAAAACGAGCTGTTTATTGATAGCATTGATCCGCCGGTATCGCAATAACTTACTCAGCCGAAATTTGTTCTCAAGTAGAGATTCAAATGATGCTTTTGGTATGAAATTACATTTTTGATATAATATTCTAAAGAACAGATTATGACTGAGTGACGTTCTGCAATACAGGCGTTGACGTCGTATAGCAAATATTATGAAAATGTATGAGTTGCCAAGGTTTTTTTAGTCGATAGTAGTCTTATAGAGCAGATAATAAGGCTTATAAGCCAGTGTGTTTCAATTGTGTTAATAATTCTTAAACGTCCTATAAAACTCCTATACAACTATTAGAGCTATTAGTGCTTTGCCATTAGCTTTTCAAAGAAAACGACAGAACCGGTCATAAGTAAAATAACATAACGTTCGACATTTATATTTATGAAAAATACTGTAATTATTACACTTTCAATAAACCTTCGTAGGACACAGTGCTTAACTAATACCGGTATTAAGGCAAAAAAATATTGGTTTAGAAAAAAAAATATGAATACACCGACGAGATGTACTAAACAGCCTTTATATTCGACAAATCACTAAGTAAAGTCTCAGTGTTATTTCGTCACGCCAAAGGAAAATATGATTTAGGCGAATGTCATAAAGATCAATGTCATCCAAGCGAGATCGGTTCAGTGATTCATTAAAGTAAAGATTTACAATTTAATAAAATTAAAGTAAAGATTACAAATTGAAGTTCAGATTCACAAAAGTCGAAACACGATTAAATAGAATCAGTAGTTTGACTTTACTGAACATAGTATATACTAACAAAACGTGTGAACGAACCTTTACGTCCGTACTAATTAATTAAGCAATTAAAACACCGATACAGTATAAGACACCGTACTTCGTTAACAACCATATTACAATTGACGTAGAGAGTGCGTTTGCCGTTCAAGAGTAGACAAAGGTTGAAACTCATATCACAACCGCTTTGTGTTGGAAAATTCTTCAAGCACGCTCACGCGCAGCACACCTGCTATGACTAAGCCCTTATAGCGGGCAAGCTATCGGACAGAAAACTGATTGGAGAAAGTGGGAATCCTGCAAAACATCAGGATAAAATATGAGCTGATTGAAGACATATTGTGATGTCTTCAATCAATCAGCATCATCGTGGCGGAACCAAAGATTTGGACCGTCAGGATAAAAACTTTATCCTACATATTAAATAGACGCAGACAGATACGTATACAATGTTTCATTTCAATGTGTAAATTACGCTTAAACTTTGGAAGAAAAAAAAAATACGCTGTGAAGATAAAAGAGTATGCCATTTAGTATGACGGGGTAGTTGAGATTATTAGCTGTTTATTTTGATTACTTCATAAAAATTCAGATTAAATAAAGAACACAAAAATTTACTTTTTAATGAAATAACAAATATCCTCTTCGCCTCTGGCTTCTGACGAGATCGGACGTGTGTGAGTTTTTTGTTTAAAGTAATACTGAAATTTTGAGTGCCTCGGACTTCGCCCTGCGTTGAAACTGACTTCGCCCGACCGCCGCGCCGCCGCCGGAGTCCCCATACCGAACGCAAATTTTTGAAAAAAATTATTTTGCCGTGCGGTGATTTGATCTCAGATCTCTTGGGTGAGTGTCGGCGTCTTATCCGTTAGACCAAGAGCTCAGAGTTCGACCGGGCCGAAATAAGCGGTAACTACACGCGCTACGCGCAAGTGCAGGCGCCTCACTACGTTTGTAGCGGTTGCTACGTGGTTGCTACGACCTCAAGCAGCGGCACGGACTACGAGCTGCTACGTTGCTTGCCAATCACAGATACGAACAACTGCTATAATGAACTGTTTGGCTTGTAATAGAGTAATACGCCCTGAAGAGCAGCTAAAGTGTTCTGCGTGCAAAGAATGTTACCACTACAAATGTTACAACATGACATCATCTCATTTTAGGGATAATCTAGCAAACTTAAAAAAACATTGGGAATGCCAGTCTTGCTCGCGGGTCACTCGACGCAAAGAGGACAACACCCCAGTGCGGCGACAGCTCTCCCCGTTGTCAAACGATGCTTCAAACATCGACGAAATAGTGACCGTTGAGGATACAAATCGTTCTGACATTCATGGGAATAACGATTACACTACTAACCCTTCTAAACCGCCAGAATCGGCAAGTAGCTCAATAACATATGAGCAATTTGGCAAGCTCCTAGAGTCTAAGCTGTCTGGTTTACGCGCCGAAATTAGAGAAGACATCGGCTATCTTCGCCAGTGCTTTGATGACATAAGCACACGTTTGGCAGAATATGATCAAAGAATCAAGTCTCTCGAGTTGCTGGAAAATGATAACAATATCCTCAGAGCTACCGTTGCTGGCTTGCAATCACAGCTTAACACCCAGGCTCAGTTGGCCCTAGGCAATGAGCTGGAAATCTGTGGTCTGGAAGAACTCGCTAATGAGAATCCGTTTCATTTGGTGCTTACGACTGCCGCCAAAATAGGAGTTGAGCTCCAAGATACTGACTTGAACTACGTGTCCCGCGTTGGGTCTAAAAATAAAAACTCAGTCAACAAAGTGAACTCAGGCGGGAACCGTGCGCTCCAACGTCCCATAGTGGTCGCTTTTACTCGTCGAGCGAAACGAGACGAATTCATTAAACAAGCTAAATCTAGAAGATTCCTTAAAAACAAAGACATTGTAGGCCACGGTTCCGATGATTCGGTTTACGTCAATGAACGCCTGACTAGCGCCAACCGCAGTTTATTTCGTTCTGCTAGGATGTTTTCGAACAAGCATGGTTTCAAGTATTGCTGGCTGCGAAACGGATGTATCTACATTAGGAAACGGGATATCAAAGATGGAAGCCCTGCGATCCGTATTAGATCTGAAGAAGACCTTGATGGCCTCCGCAGGCAAGGAAATCCAGTGGAACTACAAACTATACATACAGCATCGGTGGAATCGTTGCACTCCTCTCAAGTTTTGGCCTAGTGATACGGACTGTATGTTATTTTTAATTATTAGCTGCTTGTTTAATTTGTTATTTTTTATAAGTTTTATATTTTTTCACTTATTGCTTAAATGTTTAATCATAACGTCTTGGCATGCATTGCGCTCATACATCTACTCCATTTCAAACTCGCATGAACTCTCTCACTATGTCACACTTATGAAATTAATAATCACAACATTTCGAGCTTCGCTGGGAAAGTCACATTTCAATTCTATTATAAATCTGCTTAGTCTGGCACTTAAACTCACCATTCCGAAAAAATCCAAATTTATTTTTATCATGTACCCATGGCTCCCTTAAGTTTATTAGATGACATAGATAGCTCATTCCAGATTAAGTGCCATACTATTACTTCTCCCGAGGATGGTGGGAAGATACTGTCGAAATTCTCTCTAAAAATATTAAACATTAACATTAGGAGCATGCAAAAGAACTTTGATGGTTTTCTTATTATACTTGAGAGACTTAATCTTGACTTTGATGTGATAGTCCTTAGCGAGTGTTGGTTGAACGAGTATACTACCATTAGGCAAATGCAGGGGTATGCGTCTTTCTTCTCCAGTAAATATATTAATAGGTCAGGCGGAGTGACAATCTACGTAAAAGACAAATGGACTCCCCATTTTTCAGAACCCAATGTTGCAGAGGCAAACTGTGTGCTGGCAGAGGTTCCGAATCAGTTTGCTGTGATTGCCATATACAGGTCACCTAGCTTCACTAACCCAGAAACTTTCATCCACTCTCTTGATTCTAGCTTAAAATCTATGATTTCTTCGCCTTATCTTATTCTTGCAGGGGATCTGAATATAAATATCATTGGCTCTGCAGCTGATAGTAACTCATCATCAGAATATCTGGGTGTACTGGCGGAGCATGGACTTGTTCCTAGCATAGACCGCGCCACCCATGACAAGACTTGCATAGACCATATCTTTGTGCCTTTGAAAAGCAATGCGGAATCTTTCGTCTGTTCAAATGATCTAACCGATCATGACATAACGGCGGTCGGAATCATGCTCAAGACGCAGAATCCACAGAGATCGAAACCTCTGCGCTCAATAACAAAGGTAGACATTGACTCGGTTATTTCTGAGCTGGAACAGGTAAACTGGTCCCCTGTTCTGACCAGTGACTCTTTGAATGATTCGGTTACGTTTCTTTCTAACTCCGTCGCGGACTCAATATCGAAACATTCCAAAATCGTAACCATTAGTCGCTCTCAAACTATCTTACAACCCTGGATGACTGCTGGTCTCATCAGATGCTCTAAGCACCGGGACAAACTACATACTGAACTTCGTAAAGACCCCCATAATCCAGTTAAAAAGCTTGTGTTCACTCGATACAGAAACTTTTACATTAGTCTAATTAGAAAACTTAAACTTGAATATTATAGAAAAGAAATAAACGATCACAAATCCACTCCTAAAAAACTCTGGAATACTATTAAACGCCTTACAAATACTGATCGAGGCATGTCCTCGAATCAAGAACTGACTAACATTAAGACGTCCGCTAGAGCATCTCTTGATTGCTGCAATTCTTACTTCGCAACGATTGGTAACAGGTTGGCGAGTTCAATCTTGTCAGAATTGAAGGAGACTCAGGAATCTCTTGCTGGCAAAGTATACATTCCCGTTCCCCCCCCTCAGAACTCTTTTTTCATGGAACCCACTGACCCGCATGAAGTTATGAATTTCATTCGCTGTCTTGATATGATCGATCTGTGGCCTAAGCCAATTATCTTAGCAACGCACTTTTACCGTTTATTTGGCAGATCTTTTCCTAAGATCCTGAATAAACAAATAAATAACATGTCTATACTCATCATAAAGTCTCTCAAAGACTCAACAAAGGATCATTAATAAAATTAACAAAATATATTTGTTCATTCCCAAACTTTCCAATCAACAATCAGTTGGACAGTTCACCCGCTACAAAGGATATAAGCTACTTACATGCAGAGGAATAAACATTACTCATTACACTTGGTTATCGTTCAGAGCGTCCACGTTGGCACTGACATCACCTTTGGCGTCACTGACTTCAACTTTGACGTCACTGACTGCAACTTTAACGTCGCCGACTTCAACTTTGGTGTCAACGGCTTCGACTTTGTCGTCGTCGTCGGCGGTGTTCTCGTCTTTCTCTTCTATGGAGGCGTGCTCGTTACGGAGACTGGCACCGCCGCATTCGCCGGTCGGCCTCAAAACGAGGTACATTAGGAGATCGGACAAGGATATGATACCGACCACTTTGTCCTCCTCGTCAACGACTACCAAACGATGCACCTGAGGGAATAAAGTTCAATTTAGTTTGTGTCCTACGTTTGCACAGATAAACTAAGGGTTGAAAACAGCTATTTTGGTGATGTTTTAGTCCATGCTAAATAGCGATGCGCGATTATGAATGATACTAACTGAATCATTCGATTATTACATTCATTCGAATAATTCGAATGACTTTTAAAATGTATTACTAATTACTAAGCAGTACTAATCGGGTGCTAATCAGTCAGTAGTAGGAATCAACCACTAACGAATACAGAATTTTGCAACTGAATGGTCATTCATTGATAATGAATGAATGATAACGTAAGCAACTAATTTTCGATTATAGCCGGCCTCTCTTGGTAACCGCTATGAGCCTTATGCTGTGGCGTTAAAGTACTTTTTAGCTTTCATTCTTTCAATATCAATAATCGTTCGATTTTATTACTAATTAGTAATACTTATTCTATTATTGAAATTAGTATATTACTGATCTGGTATTCGATTTTTGAGATTAGTATTAGTAGCTAATTCGATTATTGAAATTAGCCATAATCGCGCATCGCTAATACTAAAGTCCGGTGAAGCTGAAAATGCCGCATGAGGCATTCGGTAAAATCTCTCAAAAGAATTCAGTCCGTGTTCGGAGTCACTAAATGGACTCTAAATCGCATGCGTTCACTTGATTTTTTATTTTATATGCTATATCAATATGTATAAAAGCTCTACAAAAACCTTTGATATGCCTTGATTTACGATTTCATTAATATTCTATTGTAAGACGCAGTAGTAAACACACATGGTCTGCAATTCAAAAGGAAACTCTCGCCAGGGCCACTCATCGGATGTGAGACCAAAAATGTATCATTTCGAGATCCTTCGTGCTTCGGAATTCACGAAGGCTGCATTAGCAGTCATTAACAATCATCATTGTTGTATCCGCACTAGACCCCCTCGTAGAGGTTTGTGGTTCGTTCGCTTTGTTTCCATCCATATGAAATAAGGCTCGTGCCTTAGCACAGAGTGAGCTAGTAAATTATTTGTTTCATTAACATAAACTAGTAGTAATAGTGGTCGAAATTAGATCCGAATTCGTAATTCACGAAATATACAATGTAATGTTACACCTAATACATAAATACCCATTAACCGTCATTACAGTTAGAAACTACATCCGGTTCCATTTTTAAATATTTAAGAAACTATGCTGATTTAATTTAGGGTATGTTCCGATATACACTGCGAGCACTGTCCAGTGCTCTTACTGGTGAAATTTGTTCCGTTAAGGACTGACTATGTTTATTATTTATTAGGTATATTTAGTTTAGTATTAGTTATATTATATTATGTATGTTTGTTTGTAGGGTTTTGGTCTGTGGCTTAATTTATTCGTGAAAATGTAGGTTATTTAAGACAGATTGTACACTGATTATTGAACACGAGCATAATATGTTGTCAAGTGCCTTTTGTTATTCTTAATGTGTACCTAGTTAATGAATTAGTCTTTGTTGTGGAATTTTTTAATTGGCTTAAGTATCTTGAAATAAGTAAGTTAAAATGTGTTTGTAAAAAAGCTGTAGAATTTCCTATTAAATAAATAAATAAACAGTATACTGCCGCAGTAATCCTAGGGAAATATATGACGTCATAAATCGTCGTCATTTTTGTACTGTAAGCACTGGCATTTTCCAGGTAAGGTGCTCTCAGTGCTTTGATCACGTGATCAACAGCGTCCAGAAATGACATGGATGACAGCATAGATGACAGTATACCGTTTTAAACAATAACCAGTATAGCTAACTATAAAGGAACGGCTTCGCAGTATACTAAATTGACGTCACACCTTACAGTCCTTGTAGTGTATATCGGAACATACCCTTAATGTATTTGTAAGTTTACTAATAGATGTCACCAATACACGCACTTTCATTCACACACATACTCCATCTAAACACTCACACTTCACTCATACACCGACAACAGATACCACATACACATAAACAATTACACATACATACCTTATACACATACTTTGCTCACTGTTTATCGTTTTATTTATTTACTTACTGTATTATTAGGCTATGAGACAGATTAGTTGGTCATATTTTGCTCTATAATATTATCGTAGATAGGAGAAATTCATAGTTAACTAAAGTGATTTTCGAAGTTTTTTGGTTTAGAATAAGATATTTTTTCTATATAAAATCAATGATATCTAAAAATTCCGAGGCCGCTACGAACTATACGACTATATAAGAGATAACATTATATTTTTTTTATTTCATTTGTTTAGAACAGTAGTTCAATCTAGGAGCTCAAAAAAGTGCCTTCGCGCATTTTATGAAAATCATTCTCTGCAATTTTGGGTTCAATTAAAAAGTTAAGCAAAATTTACAAAAAGCGAGGCCGCTACGAACTATGCCAATAGCTATTCTAAACTATTCAATAAGTCCAAATTGTTAATATATTTTTGTTTCTGAGATCAAGAACGCCAAAATTGGCCATTTTACGCTAAAAATCACAGTCAAGATGTAATAGGGCTCTTAACATAAATAAGCATTCGGTCTCACCTCGGCACGCACTATCCGCTCCATGACGTCGAACAGCGTCTCGTCCAGCGTGCACTTCTGCACGCCCTCGAACCAGTCGTTGCGGTGCTCGTTCGCTGTCTTCAGCGACACGTCTAAGTTGTTGTACGTCTTTTCGGCCGCCAAATTCTAAAATAAGAATACATTTTTTGATTAACCTTTTTGGTCCTACTACTGGATAAAGGCCTCCTTCAAAGCAGTCGTCTTTTCAGTTTCGATACAAATAGTTGTATTTAAGTTTAATTGCTATATTCACAACAACGTGGGTTTTAGCGTAGATTTTCCTGCGTTACCTGCGCTCGGACTGGCCCGAGCTGTTCCGAGATTCAGAGTCCGTGAGAGATTGTCTATGAGTGCGTTTGTATGAAGCTTACTATCTGTGTGTGTGTGTTAGTGGTAACCAGTTAGTGAGGTTGAAGTTTTCAATATAACTGCAATTTCATTTGTTATTGTTTTAATTTTTTTTTTGTTTCTTAATAATGTAAAATTTATGCTTTTATGTGTAAGTGATAACCCTATTTTCATAGAAAATTTCCAAATCCTTAGAAATGCAATATCTTCGAATCCCTAAGAGATACGCAAGTAATATTTTTAGGTAATGTAGATGATTATATAATGCATCGATATAAAGAAAAAACTTTGACTTAACGCTAGGGTAATGGAGAAAAAAAATGTTTTCTAAAAAATAATAAATTATTAAATAACTCTTAAAATACTGTAGCAATACCTATTTATTTTTGAATAGAGCTAGACCTTATAGTGTTAGGTCGATCATATTACAATATATTTGCTTTAAGTTATAAGTAGAAAGTACGCTTAAAAAAGATGTTTAATAAAATCAGAGAAAAAAAATCTTTGAACTAAGCACAAACAACTACTAGTTACTTCCCCAAAGTTTCACATCATAGTAATATTGGGCTCATAATACATGGACGGCCACAGTAAACACTGATAAATAAATAAATAAATCTGCAGTTTCCTTATTTTGTGGTGGCGGTCTCAATGTCGATACCGAGACATTATCAAAGGGCGTAAGCTCTATTGAGTCTGAGAATTCTGTACTTACAATGACGTCGAACTTGGCGTAGATATCTTTGAGCCTGCCTTCGCTGTCTATAAGGGGCAGCGCCGAGACCCGCCGGTTGACGAACTTGCGCAGCGCGTCGATGATGGAAGTGTCCTCGGTGGCGGTTTCGATGTCGTTCAGCGTGCCGATGCGCAGTTCGCGCAGCTTGCATTGGAGGTACGACGGCTTGGGCAGCTCGTTTATCTAATAAAATAAAAAAGCTTTTATTAAATAAAAGAGTTCAATATTACACTCATTATTACTACTAGTCCCTAAACTAGGTAATCCTGCTTACATCAGGTTTTTTTAAATATAACTTACGGTTTAGCACTCAGCCTTTATCTCACCTGATGTTAAGTGATGATAAGGCTGAAGGAGGAATCGCTGCACTGGCTATCTTATCTCTAGCTGCCGGAACACAACAATGCTACAAATATTGATGTTATGACGACATATTTAGATAAGATGGTGGTAGCTAGCCAGGCGAACAAACAAGCCCTACCGAAGTCAACCAAATCGAGTACACAAACATTGTACTTCCTGGTGGGAATCAAACCCGGGACCTCTGGGTTTAAACCGATGGTCTTAACCACTACACCACGGAGGCGGTTAAAATATAGTTTGAGGAAATTTTTTCAACACTTTTTCTAAATTGTTTTTGTTGGCAACTAAAGGACATTATCTTTATTTCTTTCATACATTTTTGGTCCAAATATGAAAGTGCCGGCCAAAATAAATGCTATATTATATTAGAACTTGTCTGTTTATGTATTAATCATTAAGGCACCAAAAAGCTGGAGCTCTATTACATTTTATTTGAGTTCGAACATTTGATATTTTCAAACAATTTTTGGATTGAATTGGCAAAAACCAATAACTCTTTGCCACGATAAATAAAAAGCAAACTCACATATAAGAATAGGAAGCGCAGTATTCGCTTGTGCGTGAGTATGTAGAGCACGTTGCCGGTTTCCGGGTCGATCACGGGCAGCCGATGGATGCGGTTCGTGATAAGGATGCGGATCGCGTCGAACAGCGACGAGTCCGGCCCGATGGACACCAGCGGCATCACGGACCCTTTCAGGACCTCTGTGGGGGGAGAGAGACAGGGAGAGTATAGACGGAGTATGACGCGAAGAGATAGGTAAGCGATGATTTTTTGTTTTTGGATTACAGCTTTCACGTTGCATTATTTGTATAAAATCTCTTCAGCACCTCTGTACAATGGTATAATAGGCAATACCCGACATTGTGGACTTCCACAATGTCGGGTATTTCCAATTATGCCAAATGTCGGGTATATTATGAGTGAGATATGTTGTTTTGTTTTTAGATTTATTATTGCATGCTACTGTGCGTACACAAATTATTTATACAGAAGTATAGAATAGAATATTCGGAGAGGGGAATCGGCATATTATTACATAGTTTATTATTTATTAAAAATACTACAGGAAAGCTCTTGACCCATCTGTATGTGAAGATAAAGCTTAATGTGAAAGCACTTTACCCGGAATTTTCAACAACTGAGATAATGGGCCATCTTAGCTCTTTCTCTAAAAAAAACAATGCCACTTTGTTTATATGGCGACAGACTTAAATAAGGTAACTAGTCAGGCGGACTTACAACTAACCCATTACACCAACCAACTAAACCGCAATACACTTATGTACCATTTGATGGAAATCAAGACCGGTGATGTATCCTATAGCTGAGGATGTATGAGGAGCTCGATGGCGCAGTGGTTAACGCGCCCGGTTTGCGAGTGCTGAGATTAATCCTTTATAGGGCAAGTTGCGAAATCGGTCTATATTTCGACCACTTGTATCCCCATAGATATAGGGACTAAATTCCTATGAAAAAAGCTGATTTTTATAGGAACACATGTTTTTTCACGAACATTTGAGTGTGCAATTGAAACAAAAGTGTAACGTCACTTTTTAAATTCTCTCAACCAGATCGCGGGAGGACTCAATAAAGGCCCACATATTTGTTGATACTCAAGGGGTTGGGGGGAAATATCATTTATCACTATAAATTTTTATTATCATTCAATATCATCTATTAACGAAGAATCATGTATGTTTATTTATAAAACTTGTAAGAAACATTACTTTGACAGTGACAAAATGTGCAAAGCGCACGAAGCCATTAACTAAAGGGAAAAAAAAAATGGCAACTCACGTCGCCAGGTCTCAAGCCGGTGCTCCTCCAACTCCTCCATGGCCACATTGGGGCTGGTGTAGTACATCTGCAGGATCTTGATGAAGTCCGTGATGGTCAGCATGCCGACGAATCGCTGGCGCTGCGAGTCCCACAGCGGCGCGGCGCGGACGCCTGTGGACAACAGTAAACACACACATTCAACGGAGGAAATATGGACCTTATTCCTTTGTAAATAGGGATCTTTTAAACTGTTTCACAGTCAGGGGGATGTATATTCCTACCACATTTTGCACTTTATGTAATTGAGATAAGATTGAAAACTAATAAAATATTTGGTTGGGCGTAGGAAGAAATTGTGACTGCGGAACGTTCTGAGTGGACCGGCATTGCCTCTGTCGGGCAATTATTTCGTATCGCTATTGACAATAGGGATAACAAGAAGCTGACGACTGACCTCCAAGGTTAAAGAGGCAAAAGAAGAAAAAATATTTCTTTCGATCACGGGGACAAGTCAAATACCCGATGCCTTAAAGACAAACAAAAAGTTGCCGACCAGTGAATAGATGGTGCGACGAGCTGGATACCTAAAACAATGAGTGGACACGATTGGTCGAAGTTAAATTATCAGAAGTGGAAGTGCGCGTGAAAGATCTATGGCCAACATTGGGACATTTAAGAATAGCTGCCATACTGACTATTTCGACATTATTTATTTTTTACAACTTATCTTATTCTTATTAGGAATTAAACACCTGCCAAAGGTGTCGTAAGTCGTTACCAATAAATTAAATACTTTTAAGGTACTTTAGTTGCCAATAAAGAACTTTGACTTTGACACGTCAAAGAGGTTAAAACCTACATACCTATGAAATGAGATAAACCCCAAACTTCCGTCTGGTCTTTTTGGCGTCGTGCCAAATTCCTCATTGATTGGTCCGCGATGGGGGGAGATGTTATTTGATAACAACCAGACACGTCTATAATACTGGCACAGTTTTGTTGTTTTGTAAACAATGTTTTAATGCTTGCCGAGTGTGGTGTGGGTAGTAGGGCATTACAATCACTAATTGTGACGTAAGGCACTTAGTACTTCGCTACGTCGTTATTAGTGTCATTTTAGTTATCGCAAATTGTGGTTAAACACTTTCACTTATTTATACAGAATTTGGGGGTTCGTTTGGTCTCAACGGTACAAGGAGCCACCTAGTTTTTCGCCGCTCATAAGCCCAGTTACGCTGTAAAGGCCCTACATAACCTTTAACAAAAAACTTGGCCATTTCAAAACCATGACCAAGGCTTTGATTAACGTTAAAAATTGGGTAGCGATACTTCTGTCAAACGAAGATATTGTTAAAATTTAAAAGCAAAAATAACGTTATGCTTCCAGTGGTTAACGGGAACTATTGGTACGGGTATAGGAAAAAGTGAAATAACTTTTTTACTCGTCATCGATTTTTACAGAGATTCCGAGAAGCTGTCGCATTTTACTTCCACCACCCACAATCCGTTCGTCATCGCGACGCCGACGCGACGCAGGCGCACATTCTGGAGTTTGGGCTTCAACACAGTGCGTGAGACCGGGGTCACCGATTAAAGAAAGTAGGTAAATAGCCTATAACAGTCCCACTGCTGGGTATAGGCATCCGTCATTGAAATCAAGTCATCACTACATTTTGTTGGGTTTTGATTTAATCACCGATTACGTAAGTCAAATAGTCATAAGTTGTATTACTGATTTTTCGCATTTTGATAAGGCTATATATTTTTTTTACATACTCTTTGCTATTATTTTCATTGTTTATTGTATCATCCTGTGTTCAGTAAGCTTGTTGCATGATTTTATTAATACTTCACAAAAATAAGATAGTTTTTTATAAATCTACGATTAGAATATTCCAAAAACCTCTTGTGACATAAATAAAATAAATTTTACGTTTTTGTTACATTAGGCCCGCACAACAAAAGCCTCGCGGGCTTATCTGAGTGACGGAGGGTCGTTAATATACGTTTTTTCAGTATATTCATTGAGTTATAATTTGTGACGCGTTTATTTTATAATGATAACAATAATAGTTTAAAAAAATGGAATTATTTGTATTTAAAACAGTAACATTATACATATTACTTTTTGGCTAAGTGTATCATTCCGTTATTTTTTATGACTCCATACGGCAAAAAGTCTTTATAGAAAGAAAGATAAGTTTTATACGTCCCACAATAAATGTCCTGGCCATTATTGATCACACATTGGGTGCTGGTGCCGTAAATAGCAATCGTTAAAGATACCCCTGTAGTGACTGTGACCTTGTTATTGCAGTAAACAAACAATACGACCATTTATATATGACACTACCAATACAATACTGTAACTTAAAATATACTGATATTTGAAATTTTACCGTACTCTAATTAGCCCCCGTGATCATGAATGAGTAGAAATCGAATTGTACTTGGGTTAAAACGCTCCAATGTCAAAATGTACAATATCTCATAGTCATAATGTTCTCGCGACCATAATGATCCTGTGCCAAAATGTACAATCGACATAGCGTGTATTGGTTAATTTCCCCCGGGAACTTGACAACACCCGCTCCTCCGCCACTCGCACCTATCCGAGAAATCATTGCAACAACATTATTGAAGGTAGATGGGTGATGGTAATTTGTGTCGATAAGTAATTAATTTAAGTATTGCTGTAAACAAATGATGCTGTACGATGATGATTGTACGAGCCAAGTTTAAATATATTTCGGCTAATTCTTCTAGAGACGACATGACAGCGTTGGTTGAGGTTTCAAAATGGCATCCATCGCTTGTAGATTGATAACTGATCGTAACGTTTGTACGCGTAACAAATCCCGTCCACACTAACGGTACAGACACCCGGCTTTGTCACGGCCACGGAGCCAGCACCAGAGTCCGATCCGATGCAAACCTCCACATACGTAACATTCCGCGGCGATATAACGGTGTTCAGTTCGGCGATTTGTACCTAATGTGGACCCATCTTAAGGGCCTGAGTTGGCGAACGTTCAGCGTCGCATCTGACGGGGCGGGCAGCGTCAAAGTTTTGTGCAGCGTGCATACTGCACACTCAGGAGTACTCAGGACGATCACATACAATTTTGTTTGTGTTTAACATACACCGCACGCCCCGCCTCGCTGCACATGACTATGACATATTGTACATTTTGCCGTTGGAGCGTATTAACTCAAGTACAATTAGACTTCAACTCTTTATTGTACATTTTGTCGCATGTAATGTACGTCATTACATAGACATTTTTCGCCCTTTACGAATTTTGACACGTCCATAATTTGCCATTTGTTCTTAATAACAATCACTCATTAATGAGATTTTTAACCATTGTACATTTTGACGTTGGAGCGTATTAACCCAAGTACAATTAGACATCTACTCATTCATGTTCCCTGGCGCTAATTGGATAGCAGCGTAATCTCAGAATTATGAGTATATTTTGTGTTACAACAGTATTTTATTGGTAGTGCGGTAAGTAGCAAAAAAAAAAACTTTTCTATTAATTACGTAAATTTTGCTATTGTTTGTAATAATTGGTCGTTAGAAAAAAAATTTGACAATAAAATAAGTCTATTTTCAGCACTGAGTGATTTTGAGTCTTGTATTAGTGCTATTACTCGTAGCACATGGTACTAGTTACAAACATTAAAAGAAGTTTGCTTACCTGTTGTTTTTTATCACAAATAAAATCGGAAATTTATAAGACGAATATAGTAGGACATAATGTTTACTCTCATCCAACTATTTCATAGACATTTAAATAAATTAAATTGGACCGTGAATTGATCTTGTCTCATTTTATTATATGTTAGAAACCACGTTTTACAATACGATGTCCTACTTAAGTTAAGTCAGTTAAGTAAATCTTGCTTTTTTATATTTAGCAATTTATAATACTGACTTCATTTAGTAAAACTATTTACAATCTCCACTGATAAATAAAAAAAAAACCGGTTGACATTTATTTGGGAAAATTTATAAATATTACGATGTTACAATGTATGGAGTCATTTTTCAGCCACTGACAAGACATTACCAGATGTAAAACATTCCACTTACAATATGAACAAACTATTAGCAAGGAAGTAAATAAACATCAAAACATTTCATCGGTGAGCGTGCGAGACTGCGTAAGCAATTTGTACAAACCGCATATGCTGCTTTTAACTTACTGCTTTTAATAAGTCAAAAAGAAGTATCAAACAAGGTCAGTCAGATAAATATATTTTAATGGCGAATACATTTACTTGTTTCGTCTCCTTTCCATTGTGTAAAAGCAGATACGTGGTTTTAAACTGCGCATACGCAGTCTCGCACGCTCACCGACGATTTATGACTCCATCCTTATTTCCTCAAGAAACAATACGAACCCCAGTGGAGACTGTTTCAACTCTTACTGACAGTCGAGAGACTGGAAATGCTTTTCGCTGAATAATGCGAGCATTTCTCGCAACATCTGACGAATTTGCAACAACGGCGATATTGCAAGTAATAAATTATATAATAAAGAACTATTTTCAAAAAAAGAACTTTTTAAATTATTTGCGATCAAACGACGCAGATTATAAAAGTCGTCCTGTTATATTCAACGTTCAAACGTAATTGATTAACAAGATTCAGGTCACGCTCAACCGGTTCCTGCAAAACAGACTGCCCAGTAAAAAGACATTTTATTCCTTTTTACATAATAAACCTTTTTCGTTAATAGGGCCATTCGGTAGTACGATCGGTATTTTTTGGAACGATAAACACCTTGATATCCTTGGCAATGGGCTCGTATTGTTTCTTACGGAGGACCTCGGGAGCGACCATTTTGACAGCTGTATCAAAATAAACAACAGATTTTACTAGAGTGTTCAATTGTTATTGATAGTTCGCTTTGCGCTACGCTATTGATATTTTATTCGATACACCTATGCTTTATCCGCCATTCATGCTTGGTTCAAAGCATGAATGATCGATAAAGCAGATATGAATTCGCATCGCTGTTGGATATCGCTCTGCAAAATACAAAAAAATAAGGTAACATACAGAGATAGAGACACGATTAGAACGTGTGACCTTGCAGCGAGGCAAACGCAATAAACCAAATGCGTATTACCCTGTTACAAAAACAAAATTAGGCATGAGTGAATGTTGTACATATTAGATGCGTGAAATGTAATGGACTTCACTCAATAATGTATTAATGTGCAAATAACAAACAGCAAACATAACAATGACGATAAAAATGATCGAGGAGGAAAAAACCAACTGCCACGTCCGTCGCCTCGTGAGGTATCGCTAGCCAGTAGCCAATTGGTAGTTGGAATCATTGTTTAGTTAGAGCGGCAGCCGAGCTGAGATTATTAATCGTACTGAGTGAGTCACGCGTTATAAACTCAGTGAGCACATTCGCTAGTGTAATATAAAACGATACCAGCACTAACCATTATAAACGAGCGCGAAGAACGCCTTCTTGACGAGGAGTTGCGTGTCGAAGACGACCAGCTTCGCCGAGGTGGGTATCAGATCGTAGCACTTGTGGAACTTGAAGAACTTCACGAAGATCTGGGACTCATCTTCCTCTGTAATCAACATTGTTTTATGTAAGTAAAAACAGGTTTTGATAGCGTTACACTAGACGTCAGCCTGTGTCAGTTGCTGCTCTATCTACTGAAGGTTAACTAGTAATTTCGATATTGCAAAAAATGTAGGGGACTAATCTTTGTTTTAGCAGAAATAAGAATTCTCGCCCGGGTCTGGAATGTGATTTTTTGTATAAATATATGGTTTGCAAAAATTTGCGTAAAGCAACATATCGAAGTTCACATCATATCGCATTGTGTTTTTTTTTGTCATTCAACAAATCAAGTCAATTTTTTAGGGGGTTAACGAACTTGTTTTATTATGTTGTATGTCTGAATTGTTTACATCAAAGCAAAATAATTTAAAAAGAAATTAAGGGTAAAATCGAAAATTTTAATAAATTATTATAATCTATTCAGCAAAAAAAAATTATCCTACGTAGTAATAATAAAAAAACAAAATTAAATAGCGATCCGTGTATAATTTATCACTAAGCCAAGGGATTGCGTTGCGGCCGGCGGCGTCGTCATTTCGCTCCCGCCCATCCCCTTTACGCTACACACGTATAATGGTACATGGCAAAGCAACCGCAGCCTAATCCAATTCAGACGAGCTCAGCATTGGGGAAAATGGCGGAATCTAATGAAATTTGAGAGTGTCACAAGGAGTACTCATATCGATAGCTTGAACGAGATTTTTTTAGCAGTGTATGTCAAGTAACATACGTTGTTTTATCCTCAACTTACAACATTTTTTAAGAATATCTTCAGAAAATCTTCAGGACAATGGTGCTTTGGCTAATGACCACTTTCTGGTGTGCAAAGTGGTAATTATAAAATAAAGATGTTTTATAATCCTTTTCACTGATAATGTGATCTCTGCACCACCCTATGGTTGAAGGGTAGAGAATGCCTTAGCCATGTAATTGATATTGCAAAAGTTTTAAATGAATAAATAAATAAACTAAAGTAACAGGTAATAATAACAGTAGTAAATATAGGTACTTTACAACTGTTGCTTATAGGTTTCTCGTCATATTCAATGTCACATAATCTATTTGAAACACTTATCAATAATTATTTGAACACACTCATTGAAAATAAGAGTCAATATTAATGATCATTACTAAATATAGGTACTATCTCATTATTGATCGCCACACCACAGATTAATGTTGCTACAAGTTGAGTTATCTTCAGCGACGGTGGGATGGATAATGATTGATGAATGATATTCCCGTTCCATTTTACTGAGACCTAGACATGGATTACTTGAGAGAAGTTGGAAGTTGGAATGTATGTTCACTAATACTGAACATCTAATTAAAACCCATAATTATTTTGTGAACATAATTATAGAAAAAATAAAAACAATTTGTAAAAATTCCCGGCATGAAACGAATTAAAATAACTTCAAGCTGTTGATGAGATTGATTAGTTAAAGATTGGGGATTACATCAATTAAATTAAATAAACAAGTAAAAGTAGTGAAACTAAAGTAACCAGTTAACAGATCAAGTTTCCGAACTGAATAGTAATATCATGGATCACTAAAGATGCTGTTAATCGTTCTTTATCAAGGCGAGCAACATTTGAAGGTAAAGTTTAAAGTGTAAAATGCTAAGGGGCTCATTATAAAATTCAAAAACTCGACAATGCGCTCCTAATTTTGTGTGTATTAATAGTATGATATTGTTAACAATAATCGTCTTTTTAGACGCAGTTCAATATCTCAACAAAATAAATAACAATATTAGAATATAAAGCAACAGAAACTTGGTTCGGGTAACATCAAAGGCTATTTAGCAAATATACCTACGAGTAGCATTTAAGTACCTATCGATTATTTTTTTGCGATATACTAGGCCAACGCTGTTTAATGAACCGATCCGTTTTGAACCCTTCGGAGAATCTAGTAGGGCACGGGGACGCGCACTAGTGCGCGATGCCGTTTCCTCTAGAAAACCTCTGAAGGTGATTCGTTTCACACGGCTTGAGGGACCCTTTACGTTCCTCGCCGCCCCCAAAAAAGCCCGGTGAAGCTGAAAATGCCATCTGAGGCAATCAGCAAACTCTCAAAAAAAATGTTTAATGGACCCAAAATTTCATTTAATATGACCATCAAAAATGTAGAATAAATGACGAATAACCGCGTGTTAGCTAATTCTTTTCTGTTCATCAAATAAACAAAATAAGGAGACCCCATACATGAGGTAAGCTTAATACATAAGTACCGCGCACGAGCAACGCACACAAGAACCCTCTCAAGGAAGCTGAATTTCGGACCAGGGATGCTTTTTTTTTTCTTTTATTTGATGGCTTCGTGCGATTAGCACATTTAGCCAGTGTCAAAGTAATTATTCTAACAAGTAATACATAAATAAACAATATTTCTTTCCTTTAAGATGATGATGAATGATTATGATAATAGAAATGAGAAGTGAGAAATGATATACTCCCCAACCCCTCGAGTATCACTGTAAAGATGTGGGGCTTTACTAAGTCCTCGGGCGGACTTCTTGAGAGAATTGGAAAAGAGACGTTGCACTGTTTTGTTTCATTTGCCAACACTCATGCACACTCACGAACACTTAACGGTTAATAATCCACCATTATTTCACATTAATATTCGACATAACACAAATTTTAGGAAATAAAACAAAACCGCAGACATGCCTCTTCACTTTCCCGCCAAGAAGTCCATAACTGACCAGGTAGGCTACTCTTGACGCAAACTCAATCTCAATATAATTCCAATCCCAAATCTAAAAAATTCAAATGGCACTCTTAAAAGCGGTAATAGCGCTACATTGGAATTAAATTGCATGGAAATTGAGTAAACAAATTATTATCGAGATGGGGCGTTCCGAAATTGCGAAACTTATCCAAATATCGATAGATATTAATCCCATTGGAATTGTATTGAGATTGAGTTTGCGTCAAGAGTAACCCACCTGGGATGTTATACGTACCATAATTCAGGCCTTCGTACCATGTACACACGGCTGCACATCGACCTACCTCAAACTGTCAAATTTCTTCAATAGACTTTAAACCTTATATCTGAGATACATATACGGTTGAAAATTTATTGAAAAAGTTTGACAGCTTTGGATAGGTTGATGTGCAGGCGTCTGTACCGTGGTACTTCCATTTTGGTACGCAAAAGTACCATAATTTTGACATCTAACATTAAAACCTCAGAATAAAACATTATTCCCCCGTTATTAATGTAACACACCTACATTCTTATGCAAACTTTATTAATATTCAAGAATTGGCAGTATGGCAGTATTGCTTAATGTCTTCGCCTGCCCTACAAAAAGACGAATTTTTTTACTTACTACCTACTACTACTATTGTTGATTCTCGGGAATCTTTAAATTGTTCGATCGAACTGCGACTTGTCCATATCCAGTAGTCCACAGTCCACATCCGTGTCCTTAACAGAGTTACTAAAAAAATGTGCTAGTACTTATCTCAGACGAAATAATATCCGTGTAAAACAAAGCGTACCATGCTTTTTTCTAAAGTACCTGAATTTTGACAGGCCGGTGTCATAATTTTTGAGTTGGCTTCTAACATCCCTGTCTCGGACCATCTAAAACCAGTCCGAGCGCAGCTGTTGCGCGATTCCGTATCCTTGAGAGGTTATCTATGTGTGCGTTGAGCTGATCGAGCGCATTGGTATGAAGCTTACCTTCTGCAGTCCTTACTTTGTGTCAAATACCTACAACAAACTTGACAAAAAATCAATAAAAATTACTACGACTAGATGGCCCAGTCGTGGTTTTACTCGAAGATGCAACGATATGCAACGCCCGTGTGTTACTTGTTACTGCAAGCATATGGATCCCTGTAGCATACCTCCGCGGTCAGACATATTATGTCTGCTTTATATTAAAAAGTAGTGATGCAAGGATTAGGGTTCGATTACTCCTCATACCGATTATTCGGTATATTTCCGATTAATCCTAATCGCCGATTATTACATACGATTCTTCAAGATTATTGTTTTTAAGTAAAATTGGCTGTATGGCCTAATTTGTATTTGCGTTTCCCGTAAATTGACAAAAAGGAATTACTTCGACTGACATAAAAAAATATGTTTGTAATGTTATTGCAAGCATAACCTCGTTCGTTTGTTGTGTTGTTTTTATTTGAAAATGTCGGGAAAATAACGTCTAAAAAGATCCAAGATTAAGACATAAGATGATTATTATTATTAATATCTGGTGGTTTTAGTCGATCAACATTTCCTCCTATCAATACTCCTAATCCTTATCTTAATCGGCGATATGTGTGCAGATATTCCTAATCCTAATCCTAATCGTAAAACCAGGAATCCTTGCATCACTAATATAAAGCGCATGAGGATCGCGGTAGCCGTTTTCAATCAGTCGAGACATTAGCCAGTTCAGTGATCAGAAAAATATCCTGAGTCGTGGCGCTGCGCTACAATATATACTACGAAAGGCATCTAAGTTCAACACTTCCTTCGTTCGTCCGTACGCAAGTAAGGCCATTTACCTTCGTGTGAGATTCAGCTCGCATGTACAAAGTTCAGATATGTAAGTAATGAATAATTCAGTAAATCATTGTTATGTTCACCTCATTCGCGTTAATGGATACTAACGTATGAAGAAACTGCGGTCGACAGCGGTTACCTGCTCACTATTTAAGATGCCTGTTATTTTTCTTTTTAAACACGACTGCCCAAAATAAAGGATTTTGTTGATATGATGCTGCTAGTGTTTTTAGGGTTCATGTATGTACGTTTATTTATTCCACCATAACTCCCAAACGACTAAATCGATTTTAGGTAGACATTATTAATGGCAATGTCACAGGTAGACCATTTTTTTACAAAAAAAAACGTTGGCATCTATCTTGGCATTAAATTACCTACCTGAGCCTTTGTAATAAAAATAACCAACATCAGCCTCATTATTATTTTGTGCTCCCTAATGGAAATATACATACATACATACAAAAATCCTTTACTGCTATTACAAATGAAATTACTCAATAATCAAATTTGAAAAAGTATTTTACACAATATTCAACGGAAGTAGCGAAAGCAAAAAAAGGTATGTTAAAATCCACACTACATCACTATTTCAGCCTAGCAACACTTAACAACCAACCAAACCAACCAATTCATGCTCTGCATGAATTAGCAGAATGTGTGTCAAAATGTGTCATGCTGGTGTAACGACTATTCGTATGGAACACATTTGGGAGTTGACTCGTGACGTCAGTTTTTTTTTTCATGGAGAGTGCAGATTTTCTCAGACGGCATTTTCAACGTCACCAGACTTTATTGGTGGCGGCGATACACTTAAACTCCAAGCCGTGTCATCGAAACCCGTCACCCGTCAAGAGGTTTTCTAGAGGAGATGGCATCACTAGCATTTCGTACTACATTCTCCGAAGGGTTCGATCAGATCAGGGTGCCAAGTGCGAGTTACATTCGCCATTCGATCACGTTAACGAAAACGAGAATTTGTATGGCAAAATTATAACTCTCCTCGTATGTCGCCAGGAGGCGCTGCTTCAATGCCATACTAATTTTCGTTTTCGTAAACGTAATCGAATTAATACGGATAGTAACCAAAACTCACACTAGGCACTCTGAAGCGAAAAAACTCGAGGGCGCCTCTAAAGACCTCGGCTCGAGTTGACTGGGTCGTGGGGGTGTCGTACTGTGAGTCAACATCCCAAGCAAACGACGATGAGGTAGACAAAAACGACAATTTCTCAACGAATGAGTACCTAATTGGCCGTCTTATCTTACTGTGTTTTACGATAAGATTTTTATATTAGGTCACAAGCGCGCGTATGAGTGAACCGGGTCTTCTTACTCGGGCCTGCATTGGCATGGCATGTGTATTGAATCTGGGGTATGTTGTGGCATTGGAAGGATCGCAGAGCTTTTATGGTAGTAACTTGATCTCCATATGGCCGCTACGCTTCCACCCAAGCCGAATCCGCAACCAGTACGGCGCATAGTCATCAGTGTCGAGTTACCGGCATGCCTTGGTGAACTACGCTATCTGATACCGTACTAACCGATACACGCGACACGGTAGGTTGGAAGCAATAATGCTAACCTTGCTATAAAATATAGAGTATTCATATTATATACAGAATGTTCGGTAGTACCTATATAAATCCGAATATAGCCGTTAGGGTCGTCCTGCAAGATCGGGTACATAGTCACCAGGTAAATTGTGAAAATGCTTGAAATGCACCACATGGCCTAGATATTAAGGTTGTTTGTTACAAAGGAAAATTACAAAGTGACAGCCAAAGGTCCAACTAACACATTGTTCTTGGTCGTCAACCCTATGGTCCAACAAAAACAGAAGTCATAACGGGTCATAAATCACTAAGCGGGCACAATGCGGATTGGTGGTTCTTAACGACTGCGAGTGCAACGGAGACCAACGGATTACGTGCTATGCGAAGCAAGGAGAAGCTCGAGATAAAAAATATTTGGTCCCCCATATCCGATGACCAGCCTTTGCGAAACTTGTTTAACTTCAGCAATCGCAGACTGGGCGCGCATACACTGCGCCATCGAGCTCCTAAACGTAAAGGGCATTATGATCGTTTGTATATACTTACAAGATAGAAACCGTTTCAAGCTGGGACTTAATTTTGAAGATTAATTACCAAGGAACTAATCTGTTGCAATACCTGTTCATGTTAAGTAAATTGTTTATGTACCTATTACATTAGGATTACGAAACGGGATGTTGTCCATACGGGACGAGTACCTAGCCGTGTTGTTATATTCATGCTTGAAATGTCGCTAATGTGGGAGTACCAGAAACTTATTTGCATTTAGGTATCTATGCATAAGCATAATCTCAAAATATGGCATATTTACTTCGATCATAAAAAGTAAATATGCCATATTTTGAGATTACTTCGATCAACTTTCGCAAAGGCCGGTCATTGGATGGGTGACCAAAAATTTATAATCTCGAGCTCCTCCGTGCTTCGGAAGGCACGTAAAGCCGTTGGTCCCGGCTGCATTAGCAGTCGTTAACAACCGCCAATCCGCACTGGGCCCGCGTGGTGGTTTATGGCCCGTTCTCCCTATCCATCCATAGGGAAGGCTCGTGCTCCAACAGTGGGGACATAAAATGAGCTGATGATGATGATGATGACTTCAATCATAAGATCAAAGTACATATGCCAAATTTTGGGACACAGATAATTGCTGGCTTTTTAATCGACAGATTCTCAAAATGGAAATTATGGTTCTCTTTCGTACAAACTAAGTTAAATAAGTGGCTCTCAATCGAATGTACAATTTAGCTGCATTTTATTTACATGAAGTAGATCAATAAAAAAAAAGAATTAAAAAAGTTACTTGATACACTTGATAATAACCTTGAGTGATCGACGATAGTTCAAGTAAGTAATCTTTTGTTAATTTGGTAGTTAAATGATAAGTTCACAGTTCACTATAAAGGTATTTAAAGAATTTGTAAAATAGTAGGTAAACAATAATGAAAATGGTTTATAAATGTTAATAAGCAATCGTTGCGTAAATGGAAACTAATTATTACATACCTACCTACTAACTCAAAATATGTAAACAATTCAAAGTTTGCATTTTGTAGAAATGCTTATACTAGCTGAGTTATTCGTTTGCGTCGTACAGTATACCGAGTATCAAATACTCAACTATAAGTTTTTTCTTGAGTATAAAAATAATAAACTGGCCGGTACAAATAAATTCATGATGAATACTATGTTTGTTTATTTATGTTCTGTGCGCGCGCGTCGCGTCGTTAAGGCCGCCGTTTGACGTCACTTGAAACCTCAAATAGCATAAAACAAGAGGTGGATATAGAATAAAGATTTATCGTTAGGAAGATGAAACTCTGACTAATAAATGTTTGCCGTTGGCACTCGATGAACACCGGAAGAGATGATCACAAATACGCACTGTACAAGGAAGCTATAAGAAAACATGACTTTACTATTATCTCTTTTCTTGTGAATAATACTTATTTAAAAAATTAAACCATCAAGCACTAAAGTAGCAAAAAGAACAAACAAAATAGGATTATCAAGGTCAATAGCTCTGTAATGTTAACCAACAAAAAAGGACAGAAATATTCACTTCCATAGCAACAGAGACGTCAACACTGCCGGTGCCGTCGGCCAGATTCAGGTACGAGGAAAATAAAAACATCAACAACGACGACGTGCCGCTGCGTCGCGGGCGCAGCGTGGGTGACATAAACAAACACCTTTGAGGAGCCAGTCATCGAGGAACGCCTGCCATGCGCGCCCGACCGCCTCAAACTCCTTGATGAGGTCGATAGAGTATACGGACTCTTCGTCGCCACCGGCGACGAGCGCGGGGTTGTCCGAGAAGTAGTGTAGGCGCAGCATGCACGGAGCCGAGGCGGCGCATTGCCCGACGCCACTCGGTGCGGCCCGCCGCGCCTCCCACGGCTCACTGCTAATTATATACGACTCGCCGGCGCCGCCGCCCGCGCCGCACGCCGCGCCGTACAAACTTGACACCGCCCGCAGTAGTCGCGCCAGTGCCGGCGCTCGCCCGTACCAGCCCACGCCCTCTGCCGCCGCAGGGTAACACTGGCCAACCAGGAACACCTCGACACCTGTCTCTGACTCACTCACCGAACTGTGGCGATACTACAATGTAAACTGAAAGCTAAAAACGTTGTCTCGGTCGGTCTGCTAAATTGCGTTTGATGAGAACCTGTGTAATGTTATCACGAAACCTATAAAACTTCTAGTTGTATATTTGTAGGAGACGTTACTTTATAAAATCAACTTTTAGTCAAGTACACTATTTAATAAACTTTTACACAAAGCTGCATTGTTCCATATTTCCTACCTATTGATTAGCAATCTGCTAAATACATTGAATAATTTCTGCGGAAACAATTACTTAAATGGAATTTTCGTCTGACGCTTCCTATACAAACTTTCTTAAAACTCGAGAGACAAACAGAGATCTATCAACTTAACAGACAATAAGTATATTTTAAAGGCATATTTCCTCATTCAATTTAAAAGCTTTTCATGCTAGACTTATTATACGAGTATTTTTCGACCGTGGAATAAAAAAATCCCTGCATTCTTTAGTATTAAACTATGTGGGTTAATATAGGTCGACGCCGGTGTCAGATTAGAACTAGACGTACATACAATTTGTTAAACTTGGTAATTATAAGATATAGATTTAAGAATAACCGATTCCAGCTCAGTTTCGATTGAGTTCTGTTTACGATTTCCTTTTCTACATTTGTTAACTATTTTGGTATTGATGCAGTCAAAGCGAAAGATGCTATGTTTAGAATACTAAATGCAAGCTTGCCAGTTATTGTGTGGAATAGACAGACAGACGTATGCCACGTCCGAACGTTGATCTCAATTTATAGACTTTATGGATGTTAGTCTAAAAAGGGCACACTAAAATATTTATTAGGTGCAATAGTGGTGGCACCAATCATTATAGTATATTTATATTGAAGTTTAAAATTCAAATTTCTCTCTTAAGAATTTTACTACGCCATGCTTCGGTTTGGAATACCAAACCGAAGCATGGCGTAGTAAAATTAAATAAAAAACGTTTCGTAAAACTCTTAAGTATTTTGTTAATGAATAGTTCACTAAAATTGAACTACCAATTCAAAACATTTAATAGTAAAAGCTTCATATTCGTATTCACTGCCTTTTTCACTGTCATTGTAAGATTTGCACCTATAGCTATAAAAAGAAGAAAAACAGAATTTATGTGAACTTTGTATTGTCATTGTAAGATTTGTACCTATAGCTATAAAAAGAAGAAAAACAGAATTTATGCGTACTTTGTATTGTCATTGTAAGATTTGTACCTATAGCTATAAGAAGAAGAAAAACAGAATTTATGTGTACTTTGTATTGTCATTGTAAGATTAATAATAATAATAATAAGATTAAATTAAATCAAACTTATTCAGTTTGCTTATCATAAAACTTTCTACGAAGTGGAGTAATTAAATTGGGAATTTCACGTGCCACTGTTTGTAGGCCGGGCGCAAACATCAGGCAGAAGTTGGTTTATTCCACTGTAATTAATTTAGTGAACAAGTGGAAGAAACACTGATCGATCTGCTGTGTGCGAACATGCCCTTGGGCCCCAATCACTTGCTAAACTATTCATCCCTATTACTACTAATGAGGCTATTGTAATTAAAAACAATAACAAAAAGAGAGATGACTGGGATTTACAGCTTTCTGTGACATTATCATCATAAATATTATGAAATCCCCACATCCCGACACATTATTCTTAATGTTTTACAAAATTTGTTTCCTCAATAACCGTTAAATTCTTAGGTAACACGTTATGTCATTTATAAGCCGCTGAGAATCGAGCCCAGAAGTTTTGGGTCTAAGACCGGTCGGTGGCCTTAACCACTTGACCAGACTTAAAAAAGCTGGTGGTAACTAGCCCGGCGGACTAAAAACTGCCCTTTTTTTTTGAGAGTTTGCTGATTGATTCCGGCGGCATTTTCAGCTTCACCGGGCTTTTTTTGGGGGTGGCGAGGAACGTAAAGGGTCCCTCAAGCCGTGTGAAACGAATCACCTTCGAAGGTTTTCTAGAGGGAACGGCATCGCGCACTAGTGCGCGTCCCCGTGCCCTACTAGATTCTCCGAAGGGTTCGGATCGGATCGGGGGGCGGAACCACCCGAGGGCGCCTCTAAAGGCTCAGACCTCGGCTGGGGTAGACCGGGCCGTGGAGGAGGAGAGAAGCGCCCAGGTACATGTCTGTACCTGGTATAGAGCGCGTGTGAACCGGTTCTTCGTACCCTTGTTCTACAAGTACGGTGTCTTGGACCTAAGCTAGTGTGCATGTTTGGTGTAAGTATTCTGTAAATGTGTAGTGACATTGATCAAAATTCACCGAATCTGATACCGGTCGTCTAACCACTAGACCACAGCGAAGGCATGGTTACTTACATCAACTCACTTCTTTATCCCCTTCACAGTCAGAGGGATGTATATTCCTCATTTTGAACTTTATGCGATTGAGATAAGATTGAAAATCAGTGAAATATTCAAACATGTTTTGTCTATTAAAGGGTTAAGTTTCTTATTTCTACTAAATAAGTCACGGGAGGAATGGTATTTTCTATAAGATAGCTACGTAAACAATGGCTGCAACATACGAAAAAATCACGAGTTCACTGATTCCTGTTTAGTTTCTGTCACGAACAAACACAAGTCGTGTAGCCCACGTGAGCAAAGCCGCCAGCAAAAGCTAGTACGAGTATAAGGTCCTGTGGGCACTAGCACTAGCACTTTTAAGTGCTTACAACACTTCATCAGGCAGGACCTCGATTGTGCTATTTAAACGTCTAAAATAGTGTATTGTGGCCTGAATTTTACATATTAGTTAGACTATGGTGAAAATGTTAGACACAGGTCACTAGCTTACATACACGATTGTTGATGTTATACATGCCTAGATGCAAAAGAGTTCGTCTACTATTGAACGTACTATTAATTTGTTATTATAAAAAAATAAAAAATTCTTCCACCGACGTGTTAACGTCGTATATTTATGCGTTAGCATAAAAGTTCGGCTATCGAAGTTGAACACGCAAAATAGTTCGTCTACCACTTGGTTGTCTCCTGTACTCTCGATAACGGCCTTGATCCTAATTGGCATCGTGGCGATTAGCTCTTCGCATTCTTCTGGGTGCCTAGTGTGAGTTTTGTTTACTATCCGTACTCATTCGCTTACGTTTACGATAACAGAAATTAGTATGGCATTGAAGCAGCGCCTGCTGGCGGCATACGAGAAGAGTTAACATTTTGTCATACAAATTCTCGTTTTCGACTACCTCGACGGCGATCCACTCGTGCTGACTTGTGCTGACATGAAGCCCCATATCATCACAGACCCAGGGAACTTCACTTTTCTCATAATGCAGTCTTTATGAAATGCTTCATTTTTATTTTGGATAACTTTTTTCCGCACATCACCGACAGTTACCTCAAATTTGGATTCGTCACTCCATATAATTTGACGCCACTGGTCAGCCATCCAGTTTAAGTGATCGCGAGTGGGTTCATATAATAGGCAAATTATTATTTCTATAAATGTGCAAAATTAATGTCAGTTTCATAGAGTATTAAAATGTATAAATTGTTTACTGCTAGTGCCTTTCTCGAAATGAATCAAGTTGTAAAGACAAATATTTTCATTACAATGTATGACTAGACGAACTCTTTGGCATCGGGGCTCGTATAAAATATCAAAATCAAGTCGCAGATATAAGGACAAAAGATGTTATAGATATGATGCGATGCTATAAATAAATTTATTTAGAAGACCGCGATCGTTAAGATGTCTAAGATATCTGAATTTAGACTCTACGCAGAATAATTTGCATATTAATGCAAATATGTAATAGCCTCTGCACCAGATCGCTTTGCGTCTTCAGTTTGATTTTAAACCACTACGAAACACTGTGTCAATCTTATGAAAACCCGTTAAATCATTTATCAACAGTTGGAAGGAACATTTTGAGCTTTCAGACACTTTTACCTAATTGGTGCTGACAGTATACTGAACCTACCGATAAATTGTAAAATTACGTAGTACTCCATAGGTATTTAACTCTCGTAGAAAGAATGTGAGTGAATAGAACTGATGTACCAATAGTTACACTTGGTTATACCTAAGTGTCACCGTTATATGACATTCTCAATTTAATCCAGACATCAAAACAGGACGCTTAACATGCTCTGTGGAGCACGTGATTTCCAGAGGCAGTAGACAATTAATCTCATACGATAACGTACTCGTATAGTAGTTAATAGTAAGTCCTTTTTATACTATTTTTATGTTCGTTTTAAGATAGTGTAAGCCTTCTAAAATATTATTTGTTTTATTATTTGTTTATCCCTGATTAATTATTGTTTTCATAGTTGTACTCTGGCTTATTTGTTACTTTAATGATTTAATAAACTTAATAACACTTAATTGTAAAGTCATCACCATTACTGTATTACATTGATAAAATTAGCTTTATTGTATTGTATTATTATTGTGTTATTTATAGTAAAACTTTTTTAATTATAAACGTATAGTTATAAAAGATGTCAGATTTAATTAAGACCGTGTATTGATATCGATGGTACATGTTCGCGTGGTGGGATGCTCTGTCACCAGTCGTTGCCAAAAAGTGTGCAAGTACAACGACTTTTATTTGTGCATAATTCAAACCTGAAGCTATCCCTATAATAGGTACTTATAATAAGAAAAACATAGTATTGCCGCGTTGATGTGTTCGTTAGATAGATACAAGATTATGTCATTTTGTCAGTAGTGTAGGGTTCGGGTGAACTGCGCTTCCACTTTCGATTTTATTATCACTTACCAGAGATAAAGGCCAAGTAATATACGCGATTAAATAGAAAAATGTAATATAAGAAAATAACGTAAATAGACCTAAACTGAAAACATAATAATTCGTTTTGGAGCAACCGACTTAATGTGTGCATCGAATATTAATTAACTTTTTATAGTTCATTTATTTGAAGCTTTTGAACATATCTATATACCTCGGAAGCAGTCTGCCTAAGGCCGAAACTCTGTTCCACATCAGTGCACAATCCCGATAGTTAAGTCTAATTGACGGTCGTTTGAGCATACTCTCGAAAAGATGGATATGGTTTGGGTTTTATGTCATCGTAATAAAGTCTCTTTTGTAAAATACGCCTTCACAGGGTCAATTCAATCAGAGTCAAAGGCAATAAGTAATGCACTAACTGAGTTATTGTGTGCCAATAAACGCATTAAGACCCTTTTGTGGTTCAAATTGCCTATATTTGATCAAGTGTCATGACAGCAGTAAGCCAACTGATAATTCTAGAAACTTATAGAAGCTACTGACAGACATGTAGTGAAGCGAAATGGGAGGAGTTGGGTCACTTTGGTTCATCATCATCATCATCATCATCATCAGCACATTTTTGTCCCAACTGCTGGGGCACGAGCCTTCTCTATGAATGGATAGGGAGAACGGGCCATAAACCACCACGCGGGCCCAGTGCGGGTTGGTGGTTGTTAACGACTGCTAATGCGGCCTGGACCCACGGCTTTACGTGCCTTCCGAAGCACGAAGGAGCTCGAGATGATAAATTTTGGTCACCCATCCGATGACCGGCCTTTGCGAAAGTGCGTTAACCACTGCGCCATCCAGCTCCACTTTGGTTACGATTCACATAAATATTTTTTTGGCGCAAGTTTGTCAGTTGGCACTCCTATTTTGTATGTTCAATTTGAAATTTCGACCATATTTCTTTAACCATTTAAAAATGGTTAAAAAAATAAATTAAAATTTAAAATTATATACAAATGGGATTTTGATCAAATTGCAATTTTATATCGGCCATACTAATAAACAGAGTATTGGCTTGAAAAAGATAATTCGTGTTTTGTTACCATCATATAAACAACATTTCAAATTAGAGTAAAAGAGATATAACACGGAATAACTATACGAAGCAGAGTACCTAACTATAGGTACTCTGTTTATTAGTACTGGGGTTTACATTTAAAATATAATTGTACCACTCGTGTTGCACTTATTGCATTCTTATGGTCAAAGTGTGCGTCATCGTCATCATCATCATCATTATCTCAGCTAAAAGAGGTCCACTGCTGGACAAAGACCTCCCCCAAGGATCTCCACAACGACCGGTTTTGTGCTGCTCGCATCCAGCGGCTTCCCGTGACCTTCACCAGATCGTCGGTCCACCTTGTTGGAGGTCTGCCCACACTGCGCTTTCCGGTACGCGGTCGTAGCTCATTTGAAATAAGATATTGATCGTGCGTGTTTTACGAATCACTGGTCTTACCAGCGGTCGTCAAACTGTTGCCCGTCCTGACAATCGTCTTTTATAAGACTTACCATGCAATAACCTACAATAACTAAAGTAACTGCAGTAACTAAAGTGAATAATAATGTTAAAAACTGAATTTGTGTACGATGGATGAGTTGATCTCCAATTACACTTTTATATTTTGCTTTGTAATAAGAGTGTAAGGAGTAAATACGCGGTCGTGTACTCGTGTCCCGCGCTTTGATCGATTATGTAATTGTTTAGTACAAATTTGTCGGATTGTAACTTTTATTAAACAGGGCCGAGGTCTTCTTGCGACATTTCATCTGCCGAAAAGAAGAGGCCGACCGAACTCGAAAGGGAAGACGACCCCTTGCGGAATGCCATAAGGCGTCTCGACGGGATAGTCGGAGGAGGCGACTACAATGGTTACATCACCAGTTGTAGCCGCATGCAGGAGTGGGAAAAAGCATACTTCCCAAACTCCCTGCACTAGCTCCTCAAGGTGTAAAGGCGCCCCACGCTCCAAGGGGGTGAGGCGCCTTAGTAAGAGAAAAGACCAGAGGGACCACCGTGACAGGTAGTGAACGAGTTCTCAGAGTTCTTGGGATCCCGCCCAAGCGGTAGACAGGTGCCCTAAAATTTTAGTGGTTCGACCATAAAATCAGGCTAATCCTACACACCCCGTAGAGTTGGAGCCCCACGGGATGATTCAGATGCTAGTTAAATTATGATACAAAAAAAAGGTATGGGGCCTAGGTGCCCGTCTATATAACCCCTTGACCAAAAAAGGTTTGACGACCACTGCACTATAACGATAAAGATCCTATTACCATGGAGCGCATTGAGTTTCAAATAGTCTTGGATAACTCCGTTATATTCAGGAAGTATATCATGCTCCGGACATATATCATATCCTATCCTAACAGCATATCCCTATATCCAATCATAAACCTACTTTCTCCAATCATTAGCTTTCTGCAAAGCGACTCATGGACGTAGTCACATCACTACACTTTTAGGAAGAGCGGCAAGTACGTTCTTTAAAAGAAGTGAAAGATACATATATGGATATATGGATATAAATGGAGATTTAGTAAAGATTATATTTGGTCGAATGTACTAAGAGGATATGGATAACTAATCTCACTAACGCGATTTCTTTACGGCGGATATGTTAATTGGATATGGATATGCTAACTGGATATATGTCTTTATTCGTACATATAGTTTCTCTAAGCTATTTTTCCGGAGTTACTTAGCACAAGTCTAGCGCCAAACCATAACATCTTTTACGAGGTTGAACCCTATAACATATCCGAGGGCCCAAAGGCGATGAAGTTTTTGTGATTTCAGTATTTTAGCACGGTAATTTTCTGTAGTTAACGTAATTGTTGTAGGTTGGGTGCATGTCAGTTCACGACGTCACGTAAATTAATTATATAATACATCAGCAGTACAAAGATTTAATTAGCTTTCTGACATGTTTATAAATTGCAACGCGCTGTTTTCTTTTACACTACAGTTTTTCTAAAGCCACAGCCCAAGCTTAGAAGATTGCTTTTCTTTGTTCCTCTAGTATATACGAATATGTGTGTTAACTTACATTAAAGTACTTACTAAGCACACTCACTCTTTTTTAATTTTCTTAAGAACATAAAGCTGATATACCGACAGAAACACTAGCACCATGGACGATCAGGCAAAGATATGATGGAAATATACTTTGAGTTAAAAATCTTTAAAAAAAAAATTTTTCTCTCTTTGTGCTTCACGCTCCTCTGCTAAATAATATTGAAAATTCAAGAATCCTTCACGTCACAAAAGATCAATGCTCCGCTTTTATTATTGTTGTATGAAGAAGGTACAAGAGCTCTCAACTTTCAGCAAAGGTATTGTTGCGACCTTTTGCAAATCTAAACAGATTTTACCATGCCTGATATTAATATGTCATTTATACTTGAACAATATGAAAGGAGAGCAATGCTGCTGAATGCGTCATATATATGGAATTTCCCTATGAAAAAGTGCTATATTTTTTGTTACAATCACATCACTTAGATGCGTAATGCAATCATTAAGCGGAGTAAATTTTTAATAAATCCACTTAAAGCTCACTCACTTCACTACTCTCATTCGTTATACGCGATTTCATTTCATTAACATTGACATAGTACGATAATAATAAGCATAAACTTTGCAGAGCCGAAAGCTACTTGCTGTTAAAGGGGGCTCCTTTTCAGAGCCTTTGAGGATTATGGACCGTCTCATAATGAACATGGCGTGGGCAAGCCACTTCAATAATAATTGGAAAAAGTAGCATATAGTCTAGCTAAGACTTGTCTTTGTTGTTCGTATTACTCACGATTTCTGTACTAGTGATAAATTGTATACGTGTGCATGTTCCACTTGGGTGGAAGACATGCCGTTGTTTGTGGTATATCGCTAACTTATCATAACGCCGCCGGCTGTATGCTCCCAAATGACAGAGGACGAGACCGCAGTACTTGTATATGTTAAAGTATAAAGAGGTTATATAGTCACAAATTAGAATAAAGTACAAGGCTAGTAAAACGTTGACACTGAAAACAAGAGAGATAAGTCAAAAACTATTTTAAAACCTGAATAATAGGTTGCTAATTTCTTTATTGGGTCAATAAATAGTTAGAGCCAACTTTAAAAAAATATGGTTTTTATTTCGTTTTAATATAAAAAATAACGAATAGTAAAATATAATAATCAGAGTTTCGCGAAAACGAAAACAAAACGGCTTTGTGATAAGACAATTAAAACTTTTGTATTTGTATTTTATTATAATTTCCATTAATACCATTATCAACAGCGTGTATTATGTCCTACTGATGGGCAGAAGCCTTCCTATGAACAAAAGCAAATGGTACCGATGGGTTAACGCATTTCAAGAGATACAGAGCTCAAAATATTATAAAAACTTCCAGGCAAACAACTTGCAAGATTGCAACTTCAACGCAGAAGTATCGGCACGTCAAACTCCTGGTAATTACTTATGTTATTCAGCTTATATAAGTTCAAGCATCTTTTCCAATTTCTATATTACTTTCTTGATAGACTTCAGCAGTCTCTGTCACTGCCTTATCAAAAGTAGATACTGGATTTTCTCGACTACGAAAAGTTACGTTCTCTTTTAAATAGTTTGTGTAGGAGCTCCGTGGCACTTTTCCCATTTAATCTGCAACATGTCCTGAATTTTCTCGGGTTATTTTCATGTTACTTTACTTCACTCCGCCGCTAAAGGTCGCAGTTTTCTTTGATCTTTCGCCAAAGTTAATGTAAACAGCGAATCGACAGTATTCGGTAGCGCTGAAAGGGTCTCGCTCCTAAATGCCATTTGAAGTTCATCAATATTTATTGATCACACGATACACATGCCCTTTAAAATAGCAAGAACTAAATATGCATACTGTTGGTGAATTTTATGCGGCACCCTTTTTGTATTAATGCCTGGAGTCAGCTCCTCCAAAATCAGCAATTCCTTTGCAATGCGAGGGATTTCCACGTTGAGTGAAGAATTATTTGATGTCGTTTTTAGTACGTTCATGTTTGAGTTCTTAATGTGATTTTGTGTACTGTGCTCTTTGTATACGTATTTTGTTTTGCTGTTATTGTTATTTTATGCGTGCGTGTGTACAGCATAAACAAATATAATTGTATCGCTAAGTAAATGTTCCCTAAAATATATATTCCCGACACGCATCTATTTTCCAGTGAGATTGAAGGTGAAACAAGATAATTGCTTTTCTTTAGAATTAGTACTTCGTAGTAATAACAACGCTGAATTCTCTGAGTGGCCTGGTTTGCTTAGCTTATCGAGCAAAAAAAAAAAACTAATTAACGACAGAAAATAATATACAAAATTTTTGGGGGTAAGTAATTATGCGTATTGAATATCGAGTACGACTCAAGCGCTAGTCCTTTTAAAAAAAGTAAAAACTTGAATCAACTAAGGCTTTTAGTCTTTTGGTGTAACGAGTACGACTGAGTCTTATTTTAAGACTAGAAACTCTAGTCTTCTAGTAGACTTAAGTTGTGTAAAATTAAATCAAGTCGTTTTTAAAACCTTAAAAGACTGAGTCTCTTGCATATATTCTTTATTCATTTGTAACTATATTGAAACTTTTCTTCACTAAGTGCACTTTTCAGAATTTATTTTAACATCAGGTGAGACGAAGGTCAAGTAGGTACTAACTTGTTAGCAATAAAACAAAATAAAAATCTTTATTTATTACCGTGTAATATTTATCCAATATATAAATAAAAACAGTATACTGATGAATGATGACAATACATTAATTAGCTTTGTAAATATATGTTCAGGAAATATCTATATCAGGATATGCTTTGCAAATTATTTTATCAAGTGTTGCCAAAGTTCCAACGCCTACTGCATATTTCGAACTGTATCAATATCAAAGGCACTTAGTGAGATTAAATTGGGGAGTAAGTGTAATCACTTACGCTCCGATTTGACAATATTGATAGAATACAAACAATATTGAGCCGTTTGAAGACATCTAGCGCTAAGAGATATGGTATAATACACAAACACATATAGGTTATAGGTTAAAAAGTATTATTTATGACGAAAATTAAGTACCGACCGGACCTAAGTGTTCAGCCTTCGTAGTAGCAACGAATAATTAATATTATAAAATATACTTATTTAAGCGGTAACGGACACGTTGTAATATGAACTGCATCAATCGTTGCGTTATGCACAGAATATGGTTGCCACGCTGCGTTGGCAACCAAACTTCAATTGTCACTCTAAAGACTGGGAAAAATAACTTTGAGATATTTTGCTTTTATATGTAAGTGATAATAACACTACGACCTCTATATACAAGTATAATTAGCCTTTGTGGCTATTGAGACACTTTTATACACATACGCCCAGAACTTTGTAATCACTTTGTTCTCCATTCCCGAGGCTCATATTTTAAATTGCAGTTATTGATAAATCTATTATAAAAGTTGCGATATTATTATTTGTTAATTGTCAATACTTCGTAAAGTTGACAAGTTTTATGCAATTTCTGCATTATTTCTGCTTATGAATATGCGATTCTGCATATGCGTGAAATTGAATAAACAAACGGACTCAGAAGTATATTTTTAAAAGTTTACTAGTGATCGAGCAGATTCTTTGTTTCATAAATATCATGATAATTGACCAATCCAAATACGCATGAAATGGTTAATGCGAATGACTAAGTACTTCTATACGGCTGGAATGCGAATGAAGACCTTGATGTCAATCATCATCAGACAGAGCACCTCATTTTTAGGAAACTTTAAATATATTGAAACTTGTTGATTATGAAAAAGGCTGATAGATAACCCTAGCACATTAAAATGACCTACATAGCCTGTTCAGAGCACGGCCTATCTCTGCCTAGCTTCACGAAAATAACTCGGCAGACAAAAATTCCTAGGTATAGCATATCTTCTTGTTCAGAGATATTGTTTCAGGCAAGATGTTTTAAATGAAGATCTTAACGAAGCAAACAAGCAAAGCGCTCGCTGAGGTTTTTATAGCAGTTTTTTGAGGAAATGGAAAAAGAAAATTGATTGCCGCGTTTGTTGGAAATTACTTTTGAATAGAAATTGTTGGAATGGGAGAAAATAAACCTACTTATTTGATGAGTTTCTTGCAATTGCTATTTAACTTTTTCACGGCTCGCACTGCAGCGTTAAACAGCAAACCGATGGAATAGTGACATTATTTCAAAGTATCTAGCAAAAAAATATTAAAACATACAAATCCAAGTGTGGGTTTTTTTTTTGCCTTGTTTTATTCCCAAAGTGATGGGAGATTAAATTTTGTTTGAAATTCTTCTTCTTCTGGTACGTTACGTACATTTATGGTGACAAAATAAAGTTTTGCACATTGGGAAAAAAAAATGAAATGATGGGCTATACTTCCAGAAAATATATACCCTCAGACTGGCTGTTTATATTATGACGTGTTCTGTGGCGGGAAACTCGTTCCCTGTTATAAATGTTTAGCACTTCAGACGATCATCCCAACGATGGTTAGGGTAGTAGTATATATACCCATACATATAAATACAAGTCTAACTCCGCAAGATTGAATGTTGAAGAACAAATTAAAATATATTTAAAGCAGTTAAGAAATGTATAGTGTAGGTAACTCACCCAAGTCGGATAGGTTGACCTTCTCCAAAAAAGGATCTGCAACCGGTAGCTGCAACAAAATAAAAGAAAAACCCTTTAATTTATTTAATCACGAAATAAAAAGAAGAATATTGCATTCCAGATAAAGATATCGTCAAACATTCAAACAGCTCATGATGACTAGGTATAGATAGCTGCGGGGTACTAAGCGGCGCGTGAGGAAAAATATCCACCAATAGAATTACGCCATTTCACACCGCAAGGAAAACATAGTAATCCTATTGGTCGATTTATTCGTTGCTCACCCGCTTATTACTTCGCACAGCTCAGCTTTAAAGAGCAGTATCTTTAAAACTGAGAAAGACCAAAACTTTCCAGAATGATTGCGCTATATCGCAATTTCACTTAATAATGAAATAGTAGTACATAATTTATGCTTGACAACTGATGACTCTCCGCTAATCAGTTTATCGTCCTCGCATTCTACTCGCATTATCATACAATTGAGTCGCAAACAAAATAAAGTGCAGAACAGTAGGTAGTGTAGCATTAAATTAACATAATTTGATATCAGTAATATGCATAAAATTTAAAATAAATTGATAATAGTTGAAAAGTAGACGTAAGTTCGTGATTTTTTTTAATCGATAAAATTTAATTACCTATATTATGCTTTCACTTAGTCCAGTCCCTTTCAAATATGCTGTAGTATCTATAATATTTGTTCCGTGTAAATCGATCTAGGATTGTCGATTTACCTTTATACCCCCTCTTAAAATAGTATATCTTGTGAGGACGTTTCATTTATTTAGGGTATGTGATTGTAGCTCCTCGGTGTGGGTCACGAGATTCCACTCCGGAGTTTTGAGACGACGTCTGTGCGACGTGCAGTGGGCCCGCAAGGCCAGATCGTCAGACCTGGGCAGCCGTAGCTGTTATCCTGATCGTCTGTGCTGTGCGGCGCGCAGTGGGCCCGCGAGGCCTATTCATCGGATACCGAACTGGGTAGCCGTAGCTGCTATCGGTATATCGGTATTTGACGGTTCGCGGTTTTAGCGGCGTTTACAGATCGACTTTCTTTTATTTTTTTTGTTTAAAAGTTTTTTTCCTCAGGGCGACTTGTAATTTTGTTAAACGTGACACTTTTACAACTCGTCTCCCCTCCGGACGACTTCATCATTTTATTAAACTTAACACTTTCCTAACTGGTCTCATTTTTAACTAGGCTTTTTCTTAGTTTGTCTCTTTCTTAACTTGACACTTTACTAACTCCTAATATTTTTTTATAAACTCTAAGAAAGTGGTTACGGGATACCTGTATACATAATTTTCTCAAGATTGCTGGACTGGATGCGTACCTACAATAATGAGTTTACATACATCGTTCTGACGTATGGGTAATATTATATACTAGCACTGCTCCGCGGTTTCACCCGCGTTAATTAGCGAACAATCTATAGCCTATAGCCTTCCTCAATAAATGGACTATTGAACACAAAAATATTTTTTCAATTCGAACCAGTAGTTCCTGAGATTAGCGCGTTCAACCAAACAAACAAACAAAAACTCAGCAGCTTTATAATATTAGTATAGATAACCAGGGATCGGAAATTCGGCTTGAACGGTATAGAGACGGGCCCAATTTAATTTCTCTAAAAATTTGGGATTTCTAAATTTAGTAACTAGGCCTCCACAATGCATATTTAGGTAAGTATTTATAAAGCAGGTAATAATTTACCTTTTCGCCACAGAAATCACGATAAGGCGAATATTTGCTATGCTGCCGTCATTGACTTACGTATGGCAGGTAAGAAAAGGTGAGCAACACAAAGTATATATAGCCGAGTTAAAAATGAGATGAGTTATGAAAGTGTCAACTTTGCAAAAAGACCAACTAAGAAAGAGCCGAGTTAAAAATGAGACGAGTTAGGAAAGTGTCAAATCAAGAAAATGACAAAGTCGTCCTGAGGGTTTTTTTTAGTAATTTCCGTTTAGCCTAACCTTATGAATACTTTGTGTTCGTGTACTTATTGTGTTATTAATTTAGATTGCTGCAAATTCTCAAAATTCTAAAAACCCCTTTGACGGGCCAAACAAGGTTATCCGCACGAATGTGCACTTCCGGCTTTCAACCCCCATCAATTCATTTCATGTCCATCCGTTCCTCCCAACCATGCTGTAAGCCAATATCCGTGCATTTTATTTTTTGCGCATCCGGTTATCAAAGCGCATTCGACAATAAATAACCAAGAGGTACCAGTCTTAAATTTCAATATGTTGCGTGTTCTTTTTAATTATTGTGTTTACTCTTGTCTGGTCTGGTCAAATAGGTTATGTTATATTTTCATTTATCAATAAATTCTACGCGTAACAGTGAAATGAAGTTTTGTGTTTTTATTTTATTTTCATTTTAATTTCACTACAGTGGGTATATTCACGAAATTTATAATTTCTCAAACTTTACTTCAGAAAGAAGGCCAGCATTGCAATTAAAAATTTATAACCAAACGAGATCTTATGTGAGAAGTAAAAAAATCACGAATAAGATAGTCATAACATTTAAGTAAATAAATAACTGTTGTATTGTCAGGTCAGGCAACTACATTACCTTATTAGAAAATAGATAAACAAAAAATCATGGAGTATATCTCTCTTCTCCTTCTAACATACTATGGAAAGTGTGCTCTATTAACTGAGTTCGATGTTCAATGTCAATCATCGATAACTATATTGAAGGAAGGATTCCACTATCGAAATAGCTTGATCATTGCGCGGCGAGGCGGCGAGGCGGGCGACGAGGGCCGTGTCTGTCCTTCTTTTGATCCCTCGCTACGCTAAATTTAGATGGACACCGGCTAATTATGGAGATCGTTTACCGCGACTGCCGAGTTGGCTGCCATTTTAGTTAAAAAGTCCCCATGACAAATGGATTACATCGACTAAGTATACATCAGAAGTAAACATAGATTGTGACCTACATAAATCATCTATCGTTATGAAATGCATTATTTTCATTACAACTTTGTCGATAAACAACAGTAAATTGTAAAAAATGTGTTATGAAGTACATGCAGTGAAGGTGATTTTCACATTGTTGACCTTTAATATGCCTGCCGACATAAGTATTATAACAGCCGCTTAAACGACTCGGAAGAGTATGGTGAGGGACGTATGAGGGACCTACCTAATATACCGGATGAGTGGCCCACATACAGACAGATCAACAGGGAAACGATTGGCCAAATTATTTAGTTAGACCTTATATCTATACGGACGTCTTTTTCTTCTCTTGCTTGGTTCATGTTGTTATAGTTATGTAATACGCGCTACTGTAGCGCAGCTGTCGCACAGCTGTAGTGCAGAGGCTGCGCGTTTTTATTTTTTACACAGCGGACAATGAAGCCTTTAAATTAGCAGTAAATAGCCGTGCTGCTGCCGCGTTCTAGCCGCTCGACACTTGGGGACCTTTTTTTGTCGTTCACTTGTGGCTTCGGTCGGTAAGTAAATTAGCCAGCGTCGTTAAATAAAACAAAAATGTAAGCATGACTCTTCACTTTCCCGTCAATACGTCCTGGCGACTAATTTGATTTTTGCTTGGATTTTTTTAAATATTATGGCAACAAACAGTCATTATTACAACACTGATTGAAGCGCCATGTGACTTCTTGGCGGGAAATTGAAGTCATGTCTTAAATTTGTGTTGTTATATCGAATATTACCTAATGTGAAATAATGGTGGATTATTAACTGTTAAGTGATCGTGTGCGTGCATGAGTGTTGGCAAATGAAACAAAACAGTGCAACGTCATTTTTCAAATTCTCTCAAGAAGTCCGCCTGATGTCTTAGTAAAGCCCCACATCTTTACTGAGATACTTACTTAGGGAATTAGGTAAGTATATCATTTCTCTCTTCTCATTTCTATTGTTTATTTATAATGTATAACTTTTAAGAAGAATTACTTTGACACTGGCAAATGCGTAACCGCACGAAGCCATCGAACGAGAAAAAAAGCGCCATGTGAATGTGACTGACAAACAATTGAATTTGAAAGTTCTATTCTGTCTGGGTTCTGTGGCAGTAAACGTGTTAAGATTAGCTAGTACTGCTGTACTGTGCCTCGACACTCACCCCTCTCGAGTCCCGGAACAGCATGGCGGCGTGGTGCGGGTCCAGGAAGGCGTCGGAGCCCCGGTGCCGCATAGTCGGCACGTTGCCCAACGAGGAGCGCCGCTTCTCCGCCTGCGACGCCACCCGCCGGAACTGTGCGCCTGCGACGCGAACATAAAACATCAATTATTATTATTATGAAAACAAAAATAAACCAAAATATTTATTTGCATAACTGTGTGTACCATACAGGTGTTTACAATTTAATTTAATTTTGGTAGCTTTTAAGCTCAGTAACCTTATTCCAAATTTATAAACGCGCAAACCACTGCGCATTTAAACTTGCGCGCTATTATTATAACCGAGACTTATGGTTTGCCAGCAGGTTCACTAACTTTGCACTAGCCTGCAGTCTTATACTGCATTTACGTCTATCCTAAAATACTCATCATGTTGGTTACACAAAAAAATAGAATCTATATTCTAATATAAAATCCAAAGTTCAAGAATAAACCGAGGGATAGCAACGATTTAAGAGATTTTCTATACAAATAAGGAATGTAGCTTTAATCGGCTGCTTCGTTTCGCAAGTAAACAGTCATCTGCTCAATAATAACAAAGCTGTTACTTATTACCCGGTATCTACGTAGGAAAATAATAACATTATCTTAAAACCATTGACATATTGTAAACTTTACATTGTGGTCACAAGTTGAGTGACCGTTTAAAACTTTGTCTATAACACGAGCACGAGCACCTTGCGACGCAACAAGTGAATTTCTAGTTGATTGCGCGTTGTACTTCAGAAGATGCCTATGATACTTTATATGTATGATGTATTGTACCAAATAAAGATTTTTTCTGTTCTATTCTATTCTACTTATAGCGACTAAGTATGAGATCCGTTAAAAACTTTTAGGAAAGCCAAGGAGTTCGTTAAACCCTTTAAACATTTAATTTATGATATAAGTAATGCGTAAGTTCAAAACTGTACAAGGTTAAGTAAGTGTTTACATGGTATTACCTTATTTTTAATTAACAAGTAAAGCGTATCTATAGTTAACGCTTCCTTAAACAAATTGGTATTTAAATGACGAAAGGTAGAGAGAGACATCTGCGTCTAATTGAATCTGCACGGTGTGGCTCTTAATTGACTGACAGCTGTTCCAACGAATTAGGTTTAATTGCCTCAATTTAATACCGAAAGTGCAAAGTGATGGCCAAAGTGGACGTGAAAAATAACATTTATTTTTAACGCAGCAAGTACTTATTTTTCTGAGACCAATTTGTTCGGGTGACGAATATCTATTTATAATTTTTGGTGCCAACCTACCTGTGTTTTTCCTACATTAGTCACATAATTTTAAAGATAAACTTTATATTTTAAACATCAACCTCATTGTTCGATAAGTGATTACATTTCGCCGTGTAAAGCTATTCATTTTCGCAAAGGCGCGAGCGATTGGATAAGTATTGTTCGGCTATTCTATTTAGGTGACAGGTCTACTAAGCGTGCGCCGTCCATAAAAAGCCAAAAGTGCACTCATGGTTAAGTTGATAAACTTAATTGAAAATACTATCGTATTACATAAACAAAATGTATATTTGATACTAAAGTATCAAAGGGAACGTGTTTACAAATTAGTCTGATCTATAAATTCATAACACACTATAGTTTTTTCTACAATATCCATTTAAATCGATGACAATATCATTTAAACTGTGGCAAAAATCATGAAAACGAATGGCGGCGTTTAGATGATATCTTATAGTTTATCTAAATTATTGTACCTCTGATTTTGTCTAAACAATCACCAATGTCTAAACTACAACATCATCTATACTTACATCTATACATATAAAAATGCTTTGTCCTGAATGACTGACTGACTGACGGATCAACGCACAGCCTAAACCGCTGATCGTAGAGATCTGACACTTCCAAGGTGTGTTCTTTGTATGACATAGGCATCCAATATGAAAGGATTTTCCGTAATTCTATTCCTAAGGGGGTGAAAAAGGGGGGCAAAGTTTGTATGGGACAATGTGATTCCTTAGTCCAATTTACTTAAAATTTTGCATAAACCTTTTTTAACAGAATAGATGGAAGGCGTGTTTCCTATTTTATTGAAATTCACCCCCTAACGGGGTTCAAAAGGGGTAGAAAGTTACTTTGGCGGTGCTTTTGATTTAAATTACATTTTATTTTAACACATGTTTGAAAACTCAATCCGATTTTATTCAAAAAAGGTTGAATCAATATATAAAAAAAGATTTATTTCGCTGATAAGCTCAACAATTTTTAGGAGAGAGTTTGCTGTTATCTGTTAACGGCCTTCACAGCGACACCGGACTTTATTGGGGGCGGCGAGAAACTTAAAGGGTTCCTCAAGCCACACTGCTTGATCACGATCAAAACAACGTCAGAAGGTTTCTAGAGGAAATGGCATCACGCAAGCGTGCTTCCGCACTCTACTAGATTCTCCGAGTAGTTTGGATAGGATTGGGATGGCCTTTACAGGGTTACAATAGTGGTGACGTTGTAAGCAGATGTGTGTCTAAATCAGAGTTTATACCCTAACTATCCTAACTAATAGTAACCTAACTTAATATGCGAAAGTGAGTTTGTTTGTTTGTTTGTTATTTGTTACGCTTTCACGCGTATACTATTGAACTGATCATCATGTTTTGTACATATATTCACAAGAGAATAATCCAAAGACTTATTATTAAAAAAAGGGAGTTTGTTTGTTTGTGTGTTACCCTTTCACGCGTAAACTATTGAAGGAGTTGTTTGTTTGGTTGTCATAGAATCTGTTAAAGCGGTACGAAGTCCGCCGGGTCAGCTAATTTCAAATAAAATATATGACATTTGTCACTTACGGACGGCACACCCTTAATTTGAGAGCATTAGACGCAGATTGTCCTAAAGTCGTAAAATATTGTAAACGCAAAATGTCCTAAACTTAAAATACCCTAAACTTAAAACGACCTACACGCATAATGTCCTAAAGGCACAATACCCTAAACATATATTGTCCTAAAGTCGTAAAATGGTCATAAACGCATATTATCCTAATCGCATACTATCCAATGAGGAGCTCGATGGCGCAGTGGTTAACGCGCCCGGTCTGCGTTTGCTGACGTTAAGCAACTTTCGCAAAGGCCGGTCATCGGATGGGTGACCAATAATTTATCATCTCGAGCTTCTCCGTGCTTCGGAAGGCACGTTAAGCCGTTGGTCCCGGCTGCATTAGCAGTCGTTAACATCCACCAATCCGCACTGGGCCCGCGTGGTGGTTCATGGCCCGTTCTCCCTATCCATCCATAGGGAAGGCTCGTGCTCCAGCAGTGGGGACATAAATGAGCTGATGATGATGATGATGATGATGATACTATCCAATACAAAACTGCAGCCTGCGAAAGGAACGGACAAGTCCCTACTCCCCGGCCCGTACTGCAGTCGGATACGGCTTTACGGCCAAGGATGACGTAAAATAAAATAAAAAAAGGGTCATGAGTTGACAGCCACCCCGCACGGCACATGATTAACCAAGATTTTATTTTACTACTTTGTCGGCGTAACAAATATATTTCCGATTCCTGCCAAATTTCAGCTTTCTAGTAATCAAAATCACTGAGCTAAGCTGCGGACAGACAGACAGACGGACGGACGGACGTGGCGAAACTATAAGGGTTCCTTGTTGACTACAGAACCCTAAAAATAAAAGATGTAGTTATAGATCTTTAAGAAAGGTTTATTGAAAATAGACCTTATACATAAGAATTTTTTTTTTAATTTTTTATTTCTCGAGTCAGTTTTTCGAAAGTTAAAAAAAGGAGATATGTGGGTTGAAATTATAATGCCGTGTATGATATGCTTAGGTAATTTTGCGTTTAGGTCATATTGCGTTTAGGTCATATTGTATTTAGATCAATTTGCGTTTAGGTCAATTTGCGTTTAGGTCAATTGGCGTTTAGGTCATTTTGCGTTTGGGTCATTTTGCGTTTAGGTCATTTGGCGTTCGTAAAATAGATCATTGTGCGACGGATCAATTTGAGAGCAGGCCGCAGTGATTCAATAATGTGGTGGATAAACTTAATATTGCCGTTTAAGTGTTTCGAGGGCTTTGAAAGTAAATAATACCCTCTAATGACCAAATTTAATCATATTGACCATTATATTTCTATTCGACGACCTCCTTGGTCGAGTGGCTTGCACACCGGTTTTCATGGTGTCGCTATCTCTGAGGTCCCGGGTTCGATCCCCGGTCGGATCAATTTAGAAATACCTGTTTTTCTATATTGTTTCGGGTCTAGGTGTTTCCTATATATAATAAATATTAATTTAAAAATATTTTACAAATAAAATAAAATAAAATAAATAATATAAAAAAAATTTAAGTATGTTTATCCGTTGTCTAGTTAACCATATATCAAGTTTCTTAAGGCAGCTTTTCTTGGAGCTAGATAATTGGTGTAAGTGTGGGATTTTATTTATTTATATTCAAGCATTTCAAGATTTCCAAACATTCAATTAATTTGAAGTGATGGAGTGGCGCAAATGGAGTGCCCAGGAGAGTTTCTTATCGATGGTTATTAAATGAGAAACAGAAACAAGAGCACATAGGAAAGTAGAAGGGCTCTAGATGGTAACCAAAAAAACTTCATTACAGTTATGAGATTTCTACACTGAACACCGTGAAGCGCTTCACCCTCATCTCACCTAATGGTAAGTAGCAATAAGGCTGAACTTGAAAGCACCTTTCACCAATAATTCTCTAATCAGAATATAATATAATAAAAGCGTTGATGGACGGAGAGAGGATGAATGAAAAGGGAGTGACTGATCCTGTGATAGAAAAGAGTGGAAGAAATGGTAATTTTGCGCCGAACCCAAAAGTAACAAAGGACCAAGACAGGTAGAAGAAGACTAGATAATATGGTGGTAGTAAGTAAGAGCCAGTTGAACTTAAAACAAGAGCTGCCACCAACGGTAATGTACCCTCTGAAGTTCAGTGGTTTAACTAAATTAGACCACAAGACAAAATAACGTAAAGACCCCAAACACAGTTAGTGTAAAACTATTTCATGGTAATCACATTAAAGATGAAAACAATTTACCAGTAAGTATAGATAGAGGCTTTGTCAAGCTTTAGATTGTTGTGGTAGCTTGTCAATAGTTAATAGTTATATTTTTGCTGTTATTTTTACATTTATGAGCTATTAGCTATTCTAAAAGAAATAAATAGAACTAAATAAATTAAACCGTTTGGGTTATGCGTCATATGCAACTCTAAATAAGTATTGAGATCTGAATATAAAAATGTTTCAATTGACTAGAAACTCAAAATTGAATACAGACTTCATAAAGAAAATAAAATGCTTTTTTTTTCCTTTGGCTTGCCTTTTTATATGGTAATACCTACCAAGAGTTGAACAAAAGCATCGGTTTTAACAAAACAGTGACTCAGATATTGGTCATCATATCCACTATGCGTCGAGAGCGTAAAAACTTATAGGTACCTATAAGTACTACTGGTACTTACTTCCAGAAATAAACGTCTGTTCATTTATTTTTAAAGTGATAAAAGGTAGAGCTATTAATAAAATGTCATTTACATCTACCTACACAGATATATTTAGTGACTTTTGACGTGTTTTAGTAAATTGTCTTACAGTTTTGGTTTGGTTACTTTTTTACGATATAATTTAACGTATGATCAGTCTTTAAACGTCCACTTAGGCTTTCCTAAACATTTGAACGGTAGCACAGTACAGTAAACTAATGTTATTAATCCACACTTGATTGATTACGAGATTCCCTTAATTGTTATTTAGTATAAATTAAACTATGCTTACAAACACACATTTCTTGCTGGCTGACGATAATTATTATTGTAGTGAAGAACCAAAACAATTTGCTTAAAATATCCGTCTTGCCTAGAAGCACGGAATCCAGATCTCAGCCAAAAAATTGTTTATTATATAACACCTATTTGTAAACAACTTTAAAATCATTATTGAAAATAAACTTTTCAAATTCGCTGACTAAAAACAAAGTTTAAAAAATATATATACATATATGACAGTTTATTTACGCAAAATCCATAAAAATATTCACTACCTGCATATTTTTAAAATAAATAGCTGCTGTGACAACAGTTTACCTAAAATGTAAACCTGTAATAAAATTAAATAAAACTATAAAACTGTCTTTACTTTAGGGTCACAACCTACCTTATACTGACAACCAAAGTATCAGAAGAATTGAATACTTTAGAATGCAACAACTATGTTAAAATAGCTTATTGTAATAGTGACGTTTATAATGTGCTTGATGAACTATAACGCCTTTCATTATTATATCATATCCACACATTTTTTCCGCATATCGTCGCTGTAGAATGATAACCCTGTACGTCAAAAAAGCATACTTTTTTCTTTTATACAAAGAAAACCACGTATTTTATAATACCGCGAAACAATATACCCAATATAATGACTACTTGTGTTCATTAAACATAATTTTTTTAGTCTACCTCAGATTCTTTACTTTTGAAAACCTCATAACTATTACATATAAAAACAGAAAACCTCTTAAGTCATTTAACCCGTCCCGCGCCGTAGGTATAATTAGCGGGCCACCTTACGTACGACCGTGCGTACATATGGCGCGCGAGGACTTAACTGTTATAATCCACTTAAGTAAGGGTAAAGTATTGGTTACAAACATAATTAGACCCTTTTTATCATTCAAAACATGATACAAAAGCACATAACAATATTTGAAACATTGACGAAATGATCCATTTTTTTCGTTTCCTGTAAAGTTTGGATATCTGGACTTACGAGGTTATCATTCTACAGCGACGATATGTCTCTGCAACGTCATGTCAGTTCCATTCCAGTTTATACCCCTTACTTAATGAAAAATAATAGGACTGGCCGAGATGCGGTTCGTGGGAACTTCTTTTAGAAGAACATGTTTCTTTTCAATACTTAAAAAAATGCGAGTGTACACAATTGACGGAACGTAAACTGTAACCTTAACCTAAAAACTACTTCAGAAATCCGTGAATTTTCCAAAAATCCAAAACTATATATTTTGCTTTGAAAATCTTGAATCGGTAATTTGGGAGAAGGTGGTGGCTTCTTGGAATCCGGGTTAGGTTTACTTATAACAAACTAGGCACATGGCACATATTTGGACAATAAACGATGAAACATTTTAAGCGTGAAGCATTATAAATGAACTAACAAGTAATAATAATACAGCAACAGCTGGTCGAAAGGAGCAAAGAAACCGGTCTGTCAATAAATAAAACGCAAAACTATTATTGCTAAACGACGGATAGCACAGATGTTACATTAAAATAAGTTGTAAGATACGGGTAGGAATACCTGGCACAGATTATTTCTGCAAGAATATCATAATATCAATTACGTTTATGCCGACGGGCATAGTAATATTATGTTTCATTGAGTTATTTATGTGCTTTCACGCAGACGAATTTTTGTAACTGAGTTTTCTTTAGTCGATTTTTATACACACACCAATATAACATTTGTTGACTAATACTGCCATAGAATAATAAGAACACAAAATTAATTCCTCAATAGCAATAAAAAGTTCAAACAAAACACACTATTTTTATATTTTTGATAAGGTCGTCATTACTAAATGGTATCAAATACATGATTAAAAAGTAGCTAGTAATTATTTTCGCTTTAAACAAAAGAAAATGTAGACAAAGGGGCAATTAGTACCCGAAAGTAATTGACGACTATTTAAACAGAAAGATCTTCCGGACTTAATCTTTGGTTCATCTCCAATCTGTCAAAATCACTATTTTCGCTATGTAAAAATTGCAGTTTTAGTTATCTTACATGAAAAATATATTTTTATACTTACACACATGCAGGTTTTTAAAAATTCAAGATAATTTTAAATAGTCATAACGAAACAGACGTTGAAGATTTTGTTTTAAATTTTCTATCATTATTCGTATGATTCGGCATAAAGGTAATCGATTTAGTAATGGTATTTCAAAAAGTCATCAATGTGGATAAGTCACAGTAACACACTGATAAAATAACAATGATATCTTATAAAATATATAATAATTAGATTTTTAATATTACCTTCTTTGAGAATAGTGTCGTAAATATGATAGGTGGCACCACAGTCTTCAAGGAGAGGCCTCCTAAGAACTCTGTTAAGATGGTCACCATCCAGAGATTTCGAGCGGGAGCGGAACTCTGCAGCCTCAGCCTTAGCAGCCTCATCGGTGATGACGGCGGAGGGCACCGCGCATGAGCCTCGTCGGCTTTCACTTGAGTCGTGCCGCCAATTTCCTACTTTTTTCCCAAAAGTTCGTATCAACTCATGGATGGAATGGTGTTTATGCTTATGACCGCTACTACTTGACCCCGACCCTCGTCTTTCTGGAACATGTTGATCTTTGGTACTACTAGCAGACTCAGTCAACTTTTGAGAAAAACTCTTATTGTCAAAACGACTTTTAAAAGGAGCGTGGTTTATCTTTGTATTACTGATTTCTCCGTAACGCTCACATTTGCTATATTCGTTTTCTTGTATGTCGTCCATGGCATCGTTGTACAGAGGTGACACATAGTGTCTATATTCATGTCTAGGAGCTTGGTATGTATTGACTCCTATTTGGTAACGTTCGCCGTCGCTTCGTCGCCGGCTATCCACGTGGTGTGTGTGGTAGTGATGCTGCGACGGCGATCCTTTACTTTCCATGACGTCTCGGAAATAGCTTGCAAAATTTGGATAACGGTCACGAGGACTCGAAGCAAACTCGAGAGGGCTGCCCGATGTTCCCCGAAGACTTCTTTGAGCGTAAGAGCCCCGTTGATTAATCGAAATAGATTTTGATTGATTTTCATCATTGATGGCGTTCCGCGAGTCCACTGAGCTCAATGTCGAGTACCAACTTTCGGTGCTATCTTCTTTTTCGAGAGGTGGGGTGGATTCTCTTGAATGGTGTTTGTGCAAGAAATGTGTTAAGCCGTGCATTTTTATTATTAGTTATTCACTTCCATATTGTTTATTGGAGAGAGATTGAGTTATAACTACATTTTCAACACTCTTGTAGAACTTCTAACAGCTTTAATTACCACTTGATAAATTAGTCAAATCGCGGCGTAGCCTTCGGCACAGAACCAATAACAATACAAATGCGGCGCAAAAACGTTTGAGGTTAGATTTATATCAACTGTTCAACTTTATATATTGATCAACGACGACAATAGTAGGTGATTATTGGGCATTCTACTTCACTTTTTCTTAATCGTTCGCTCACTCCGTTCGCTCACTGGAAAAAGCGAAGTAGAATGTCCAATAATCGCGCGATTGAAAAATCAACGCCACTCGTGTTTTGGACAATAATCGTTGAGAAAAATTAAAAATTAGTTTACTAAAAATGCTACTCACTGATTAGAATCAGGACGTTCACTTGACTTCACATTACGCATTAGGTAACACCAAAATATTATAATAAGAAATGTCTTTTACTTTAAGGTGCGTATCTGATGAGGTATGTGCTGTTGAACAAAAATCAATAGTCATTCAGAAATGAAACCTTCACAATGCAGATTACAGATTAACCAGATACAATAAATTATTTTATATGTTTAAAGGTACTTAAAACCATTGAGCTATACTTAAAACATATTAAAATAATTTTTATGTTATGTGGTAGATTGCTCAAGATTATTTCCAGCCAGATTGGTCGTACCATCGTCATAAGTCATAAGTTATTTTAGGTACCGGGAAATGAAATCTTCACATGGTTTTAAAATTATTTTTAAAACATGTGGCTGATTGCTCAAGACTCTTTCCAGCCAGTTTGGTCGTACCACGTATTAAGATTTTTTAAATATAGGTACCTGGAAACGAAATCTTCACATGGTTTTAAAATGATTTTTAAAACATGTGGCTGATTGCTCAAGACTCTTTCCAGCCAGTTTGGTCGTACCACGTATTAAGATTTTTTTAAATATAGGTACCTGGAAATGAAATCTTCACATGGTTTTAAAATGATTTTTAAAACATGTGGCTGATTGCTCAAGATTCTTTCCAGCCAGTTTGGTCGTACCATCGTATTAAGATTTTTTAAATATAGGTACCTGGAAACGAAATCTTCACATGGTTTTAAAATGATTTTTAAAACATGTGGCTGATTGCTCAAGACTCTTTCCAGCCAGTTTGGTCGTACCACGTATTAAGATTTTTTAAATATAGGTACCTGGAAACGAAATCTTCACAAGGTTTTAAAATGATTTTTAAAACATGTGGCTGATTGCTCAAGATTCTTTCCAGCCAGTTTGGTCGTACCATCGTATTAAGATTTTCTAAATATAGGTACCTGGAAACGAAATCTTCACATGCTTTTAAAATGATTTTTAAAACATGTGGCTGATTGCTCAAGACTCTTTCCAGCCAGTTTGGTCGTACCACGTATTAAGATTTTTTAAATATAGGTACCTGGAAACGAAATCTTCACAAGGTTTTAAAATGATTTTTAAAACATGTGGCTGATTGCTCAAGATTCTTTCCAGCCAGTTTGGTCGTACCATCGTATTAAGATTTTCTAAATATAGGTACCTGGAAACGAAATCTTCACATGCTTTTAAAATGATTTTTAAAACATGTGGCTGATTGCTCAAGATTCTTTCCAGCCAGTTTGGTCGTACCACCGTATTAAGATTTTTTAAATATAGGTTCTAGGATCTACTTTACACATTTTCAAGGTCTTCGTCTATTGGATGCAAAGGTTTTTAACAACATGGAATTACAGCACAACTTAAACTGGATGGGGCTCCTGGTCTCCCAGGACTGGATCCCCGAATAAGTTAGTACTATGAATAACATTTGTCAAAGTAGTACCTCGACCCATAGGAAAACACTTGTGTATTTTGATTAGAATCAGTTGCCAATTGTCTTTATCGACTCCGATCTACTCAACACATTTTCAAGGTTTTCATAATAGATAAACACTTGTGTTTTTTGATCTAAGTCAATGCAGACAACTGTGCAGGGAATTATTAGTTACCTTATTTATATCAATCCCACCAACAACGACGTATGCAATCACTACACACACACACACTCACACACGTTACCTACGAGTTCAACTACTTCCCATTTCAATGCTGACAAAAACAATTTTAATACGGGTTATTCCCAAACGCCTCCAATCTTTTGTTTGGAAAATATAAGAAGTTCAAACATTGATTCCTAGACTCCTCCAAAGACTATTATAAAAAATATTATTTAAATATTAGTATAGTAGCACGATAGCGCAGCGGCTAGCGCGTTCGGCTTGCGATCTTGTCCGCTAAGCAACTTTCGCAATGCTGAGTCGCTGGATGGGTGATCAAATTTAAAACATCTCGAGCTCCTCCGTGCTAAGGCGCGTTAAGCCGTTGGTCTCGGTTGTTGTCGTAAGATGATAGTCGCTAAAACCCATCAACCGCATTGGGCCAGCGTGGTGGGTTATGACCCATTATCCTCACGTGCTATTGTCCACGTGGGAGGTTTGTGCTCAGCAGTGGATCGTTTATAGGCTGATGTTGATGAAATATTAGTATAATTTTTTAGTTCTATTGTCCTCAGAGTAGCTAAAATTAGTATTTTCTGAAGTTGTCTGCGGAGTTTGAGATTAACCCGGTTACCATTTTTTTAATTACGGAGGAGAATGAAAATCGATTAACAAATTATTATATTCGTATTTTTTCTGTGGAGGACTTTGGGACAATTTCTTGGAGGAGAATGGGAATAACCCTTTAATATAAACAAAATTAAAAAGATAAAGCTAAGTTTATACTGTTTAATTGACAAACGCATTAAACATAAATTTTCATAATAACATAAACATCACGCCATATTCCCACAAGTGGGATAGACAGAGCAACAGGTAACAATTATGTCATGCTGAAGCCACGTTTAGCAACAAGTCATCAGATAGGATTTCCATAACAGTACCTTTTCATGGTTTAACTTATTAATGCAAATGTCTATTTTAATACGTACCCATTAAATATGGTTAGATTTATTTATTGTGGGAATAAGTCATCTTTTGTATTCATATACATAAACACAGAAGTTATAAAAATAGACTGCCTCACGGTAATCGAACCTGCGTCTCTCGATATCCGAGCGGTTAACTTTAAAGTTACCGAGACATTTGTCTAGTTTAGTACATCGAAAATAATTTTAGAGTGTGAGGAGCTCGATGGCGCAGTGGTGAACTCGATCAGCGATTGTGGTGGTTAAGCAACTCTCGTAAAGACCGATCATGAGATGGAATGTATTAATAAATTTCATGCTTAGTGAAAACAGTCCTAATGTTGCACATCCGGACAATCGCTGTCAGCGCTTTATCGAAAGGTTGCTGACCTTTTTTACACAGCAAATGTTAAAATATGTATGTTATACTTTACTTACGCTGCAACTTTTCACACTAATCGATAAACTATATAATTTGCTGAATATTAAAAAAACCAGAGGTTTTCAACATTGCTTCAATTTTGTAAATACTTCATTGCTACTAATAAAACCTACATATTTATTTATATTGCAATACTTGATTAAATACTTTTGCTTAAACGTAAACTCGTTAAAATATAACTCGTAAAATATAACTGGTAGTTAATGTAGTGGTTAGATACTTGACTATAACGCGAAAAAGGCTCAGTTCAAGTTGAATGCTAGTAGCAGCATTTTGTTTGATGAATGCAAGCATTTATGTGTATATCGTATACGTAACTGATTGTAGTACAGAAGGTCAAACTATCGGCTAAACCTGTCTTACTTAGAATTGATGTGTTTTATAAGACCAATAAGTATTAAGTACCTATGTATTAAAGGTAAAAATAAAAAAAAAGTATTTGGAATTAACAGTTTTTACATACGGTGTATGTAATCTTGAAATTAAAAACTAGCACTGGTAGTTTAGTTGTATACAAACAAATGAAAAAAATAAATTAAAAATAAATTAAAAAAAAGTTGATCACTCCTGCCTAGTAAAATAGCTTGTTAAACACTTTTCTCCAATAAATACCCGAAAAATGGTAGTGGTCGTATCAGTGCTTCCTAAGTCAGATTGACCACTAGTAGACACGCCAAGCCCAGTAGTTCGACCACTAGTCAGTGCTTCAGTACTCCGACGTCGCTCGCCCCGAGAATCATCCAGAAGATATACACCGAAATAATGTTCGTAAGTTTTGAATATTATTATTATTTTTTTATTAATATGTTGTGTCATGCATGGTCAGTCATCTGATGGGTGGTCGACCATTACCATCTCGAGTACCTATTTGCTTCGGAAGGTATATCAAGCGGGTGATCCCAGCTGCATCTGCAACCGTTATCACCACCAAACCGCACTGGGTCTGCGTGGTGGGCTGTGGTCCGTTCTCTCTATGTGTAGAGAAGTCATTATAGAAGGTCTGTAGAGGAGCATTGACCTAGATCAGCAAATGTTATTATTAAATCATCCTAGCATTTACTATCATGTTGGGTCATGTCGAGTCATGTCAAATGTTAATATCGAGTCTCTAATATTTATTGTTATTTCAGGTCTGAAACCAAGCAAATTAAACGCTCTGCCAAGAAAAGCTGTGTGTCAACCAATTTGTTTGACTCGGACAACGAAAGCATAAGGTAATTTGCGTTGACTACTTTTAAAACTAAGTATTAAAAATGTGTCAACATATTGTATGTTTTCTTATTTGTATATCGGCGATATTAATAAGTAAAGTAATGTATGTTTTTTAATTACATTTCTTATCTTTCTAGCACTAAGAAAAAATGCCTGTACTCGTCGTCGTCGGTGCCTAAGACCTCAACGACGATTGCGAAAAAACAAGAAGCGTCCAGCTCCGCTTCAAACTGGCTAAATGATTCGGAGTCAGATGACGAAGTTTTGCCGCCACCACGCGAGACAAACCAGGTCAACGACAGCGTACTAACGCGACGTGTACCAGGCGGGGTAACGCGTCGGACTGCGAAGCTCAGCGGTGAACTGGTGGCGGAGCTGCGTCTCTACAACGCTGAGGAGGTGCACAGTCTCACCGGCTTTGAAAGGTGTGAAAAGGCAATAGTTTGGGTTCGACTACAAGGCGAAGCCGAGTCTCCTGAATTATTGACTATAAAAAAATTTGTTAAATTAGCCAAATCAAAATTTACTGAAGAGGGGGTATTCTTTAGTGATAAAAACAAAAAATAGTTACAGTCAGCTGGGTCCATTATAATTAGTTACACTCTCTTCGGAAAATTTTGACTTAAATGGTTTTACTTTTATATTGTGTGTTAGGTTTTAGATCATTTTATATGTAATATTACATTTTACTTAAAAACGACTTTAACCTCTTGTAAATTTTTTAACACAGTGAAAAAATCATAATGGTTAAAACTATATTTTGTTCAACTTGCAACTTATCCGTTAAAAATAATTCTTTCTCTGCTCATTTAAAAAGTATTTTACACAAGAATAATAGTTCTGTCGTTGAGAGCGAAGGTATCGAAAAAGTTCATAGCGCTTTTCGCGGTCGCATAGCGTCGTACCGGATTCGATGCGAGGACGTCATCGGTGACGATGAAGAACGTATGCGTGTGTTTACTCCTGCTGAGTTTTTAACGCAATTACGCTCCCGCGTAAAACTTTTACTCTTAGCCCGAATTGAGGCTTATGCAAACCTTAAAGTAAATTTTGAATTGTTTTGTGAATTTTTTCTGCATAAGGATGATTCACTTTCAATTAAATCTTTTGCTACTGAAAACACTATCTTACATCAAAGTTATAATTTTGATGAAATGTACACAAACATTAGCCATAAAATTTGTAAAAAAGTTGAAGAATTTGAGGAAAAAGATAGTGGTTGGGCTTATTTACGAAGCTTGTATCTAGAAGTAAATATAAACAAATATAACCCGTTGAGAGCCTCGGGTTACTTACATTTACCTAGCGTCATAAAAAACAAACGTGCATGTATCAACATTAAAAATTCAGATGATTACTGCTTTTTGTGGTGTGTTATGGCAGCACTTTTTCCTGCAAAAAATAACGCACACCGAACGACAGCATATCCGCACTTTGAAAGTGTACTTAATGTCAAAAATATGACATTTCCAGTAGGGTTCGCGGATATAAGAATTTTTGAAAAGAATAATCCCGACATAAGTATTAATGTTTATGGCCTTAAAAATAACACTAAGGTTGTTGGACCTCTGTACAAATGTGAATTTCGAAAAGGACATCACGTCAACATGCTTTTTCTTGAAAATGGAAAACGCACACATTACTGTTTAATTAAAGATTTATCTAAATTACTTCGCAAGCAGTTAACTAAACATCATTCCAAAATATTTTTATGTGAGGATTGTATGATATTTTTTGACGACAATCTTAAACTCGAAGCTCACGTTTGCAGTGGTGTAGCAACAACGTTACCTAATCAGGGAACTCTAATACAATTTGAACATTATGAACGTATGCAAGACATGCCCTTCGTCTTATACGCAGACTTTGAATCTTTGTTAGAGCCAGTTGAATCAAATTCTGGAACAAGTTGCACAACGATTACGCAAAAGCATGTACCAGCTGCATTTGCTTACTATGTTGTATGCTCCTACGACAGCTCCCTTAATAAATATGTGTCTTATCGAGGACCTGACTGTGTGAAACATTTTTTTGATAACCTTCTATCTGATATTACTGTAATTTATAATATTTTACATTCATCGATCCCTATGTTCTTAACAGATGAAGATAGAACCAATTTTGTTCAAGCTAAAAATTGCTATCTTTGTAACAAAATATTATTTGACGACAAAGTAAAAGATCACTGCCATCTTACTGGGCGATATCGTGGTGCAGCTCATTCTTATTGTAATATTAAATATTGTTTGCCTAAGTTCGTTCCCATATTTTTTCATAATTTAGCTGGTTACGACAGTCATCTTTTCATACGACAGTTAGGAGAATTATCCGGTAGGATACAAGTGATTGCAAAAAATAAAGAAAATTACATATCGTTTACCAAATTTTTTCAAATCAATAACAAAGCTATCATGCCTGTTCGTTTTGTCGATTCTTTTAAATTTTTAGGCACAAGCCTAGAGAAGCTAGTTGCAAATTTAAATACAATTGATTTCAAACATCTGACATTTTTTTTTCCTTATCAGGAACATTTTAATTTACTTAGACGTAAAGGGGTTTATCCTTACGAATACGTCACTACTTGGAATTCTTATGATGAGGAAGAAATACCTCCTCTTAAATGTTTTTTTAGTAAATTGCATAATTGTAACATATCAAAAGCAGATTATGAACATGCAAAAAGAGTATGGCAAACCTTTGAATTACGGAGCCTTGGAGAATACACTGATTTATATCTTAAGTCAGATGTACTTTTACTAGCGGACGTCTTCGAAAGTTTTCGAAAAACTTGTAAGACGAATTATAAACTGGATCCTTCTTTTTACTTAACAGCACCTAGCCTGAGTTTTGACGCTATGCTATTAAAAACAGATGTTAAATTAGAATTAATAAATGACTTGGAAATATTAAGAATGATACAAAAAGGCATTCGCGGTGGTATATGTTTATGTTCTACAAGATATTCGAAAGCCAATAACAAGTATTTACAAACTTATGACCCCGCAAAAAGTGATAACTTCCTTGTTTATATTGATTGTAATAATCTTTATGGTTATGCTATGTGCGCTTATTTACCTCATTCAAATTTTAAGTTATTAAGTGAACTAGAAATTTCAAATATAGATTTTCAAAATATGCCTATTGACGGGGACATTGGTTATATACTCGAAGTAGACTTAGAATACCCTAATCATTTGCATAATTATCATAACGATTTTCCATTCTGTGCTCAAAAATTTGCTCCTCCAGGATCTAAAACTTCGAAATTGATACCAAATTTATACGATAAGTTTTTTTATGTCATTCATTTTTCCTACCTGAAAACATGCCTAAAACATGGTTTATTATTAAAAAAAATACACAGAGTAATTCAATTCAATCAGAGTCCATACCTAAAACAGTATATTGATATGAACACTGAGTTACGGAAAAAGGCAAAATCTATATTTGAACAGGATTTCTTCAAACTTTTAAACAATAGTATATTTGGTAAGACATTAGAAGATACTGAGAAAAGGGTTAGCGTGAAGTTGGTTAATAAGTGGAATGATGAAAAAAATATAACAAAGAAAAGTTTCGGTGCTGAGCAACTAATAGCTCGACCAAATTTCCATAGTGCTACAATTTTTACAGAAAATTTTATAGCTGTTCAAATGAAACCTGAGACAGTTACTTTAGACAAACCCATATACATTGGCTTTTCTGTATTAGAAATATCCAAAAGTCACATGTTTGATTTTCATTACTCTATTATGAAACCTTTTTATGGGGAAAAATTAAAGCTTTGTTATACGGATACTGACAGTTTTCTTTATTCAATAGAAAGCAAAGATTTTTATACAGATTTAAAGTTGAATTTCCTTAGATATTTCGATACTAGTAATTATCCATTAAATAACTGTTTCGGTATACCAAGTCTTAACAAAAAAGTCCCGGGTCTCTTCAAAGATGAACTAGGTGGAAATTTGATTTCTGAGTTTGTTGGTTTAAGATCAAAATTATACTGTATAAAAACAGTACAAGAGGAATTAAAAAAGGCTAAAGGTATACAGAAACAGGTTTTAAAAAATGTGCATTTCGAAGATTACTATAATGTATTAGACAAAAATACTTTTTTAAGAAAGAAAAACATTATTTTTAAATCTTTAAAGCATGAAATATTTACCCAAGAACAGAACAAGATAGCTTTGTCAGGTAATGACGACAAACGCGTAATATTAAAAAATAAAATATCTACTATGTCTTGGGGTCACTGGGATTATATATTTTAACAACGATTGTTTTCACTGTGTTTTTAAATCTTATTATACTTAGAGCTTGAGAAATAAAAAAAATGTAATATTATTTATTATCATTACTAAGATTCATTGTTTGAATTAAAAATAATATGAACTTGTTATAAAGTATTGTAACCCGTATTTCAATATACTTAAGTACTTAGATATAATCAATATTTTGATTAAAAAATGATAATTAATTATGTAGTTGCTTTTGCTCAGATTCATTGTTTGAATAGGAAATGTAACTAATATTATGAAATGTAATGTAAATTTACTGTACCTACCCAGCTGTTTTAATATACCTAATAAAATATAAAAGTAACAAACTAACTTGCATTTTTATTTAATTTAGTATATACATTATTATAATAAAACATTGACGGTAAATAAGTAAGAAAATTCTAACGCAAACAAGTTTGAACAAGTTAGTTTCAGAGTAGGTTGTGTAATACAACTCTTCTGACTATAAGGTAATATGAAACCTATTTAATACAAATCAGGTCACGTTATTGCTAAGTTAATCATTTTTTATTAATATCAATAATGTTTTTTTATTTTGCTAAATTGCAAATTACATGTTGTTGCAAAATCTTATAATTTTCGAGTAAGCAACCTACATTGTACCTACATACAAGTGTTGCTGTGTCATCATATACCTACATTAATATAAATGGGTTTCAAATTAGTTTTAATTTCAATTATCAAAGTGTAGGCGTCAGTAGTCCAGCTAGATAATATCAACATGGTAAGTAGTTTAGATAGTTTTATACGATTATAAAATAATTTTATTCTTACTGTGATTGTGTCGCTATTTGGTGAAAAGTGGACTATGTTAGTCTCTGACTAACCCTTCGAGGATAATTGTTGTGGTTATATGTATGTAATTAATTATTTTATTTTATTTCATTTTTTAGAATACTCAAGAGAACTCGTTGTCGTTCAACATCAACAAGGAGGTCGTGCAATCGACATCTCCGACTTTTGAACAGAACGCTCAAGATATGCTCGAGGGATTTACAGAGGAGTATCCGAATTGGAGAGCAGATGAATTGCGATGCGATTCCCCGCTGTATAACAAGGTGATGAGAAATATCACAAAGAAGAGACCTCAAAAAAGAAGTTATCTGAAGCAACATCATTCTTACGTGATGAAAAGTTCGCTGATTCAAGGTCGTCGATTAATAAAGATTGAAGTGTTAGACTTGGAAAAAAATCATACTGATCCATTATTATGTGCGCAGTATGTGGTAACAGAGCATATTGACCCCATAATGGATCAAACAGAGGCTATCACTAGCAATATATCAAAAAAAGTTTGTGGATATAGTTATAGTTTTTAAGAAATTTTAAAATAAATATAATTTAATTGAATACAAAGATCGTTTCATTCAACCCTTTTTCCTTTAGTAAATAAAACAAAAAAATACTTAGACACATTTTATTGAGGAAAATACTGTATTACAATTATAAATCAAGTAACATTTAAAGTGTACCACTTTTTTAGACACAGAACATTTTTTAAAGCACACATTTTTTTATGATATTCACAATTAAATTTATTTACATCTACATGGTAATCACTATATAATTTTAAAAAGTTAGGACAACCTTTTTCTTCTAACTCCATTATTTCGCAATCTTGACATAGCTCGCGAACCCACATTCCTTTTTCCAATCCCTTTACTAATACCTTCTTACTGCTTAAATAAGGAACTATTATTCGTCTAAATTCGCGGTAATCAATGAATCCCTCGCTCCATTTGAGCCCGCGATTCCTTTCTAACCAACGGACTTGCTTCTTTTCTTCATCTGTTAGATTTTTAAAAGCATATGGTGGCTTAATTAAGAACGTCTGCGTATGATTTTTAGTTGCTATTGATAACTCTTTTACAATAAAATTATTTTTCAAATCCTTAAATCCTTGCATATCCACTATAATAGTTTCGTTATTCATGATAGCTTTTTCACAATGCTACTCAGCGGTTTGTATTCAAATATGCAATCGTTCAGTATAAGACAATATGCGGCGGTCTGATCAGGTATCTCTTGATCTGTTTCGATTTCTACTCTTACATCGATTGATCCCTTTAACATTTCTTGTTGGCGAGAACAGTCAATAACAAATAAAGGAGCAATATCTTTAAAATCTTTTAAACTCAACAACGGTTCTGATCGACGTCCGTGATAATACTGTTGAAACCTTGCGTACTGTTCGTATATTAATAGAAACTTGTTGTCAGAGAAATTGATGTTAAGTCCTTCGTAGGGGTAATATGATGAATTTAAAAACACTCTTACGTCACGAACATTGCAATGGTCGAACTCCGCCATTGACATTCCAGCATTATGTTTTCGGTTTGTTTGTAAGGCAATAATAACAAATCGAGGTTTCTCTGTTTGCGATGAAGTTTTAATAGACCAAGTATGCTTACGTGTTTTGGGTAGTAACGGATATTCATACAAGTCCCAATTACGAAAGGCCAGTGTGATGGCCCGATCTTTTTCTAAATGTTTTAATAAATTAATTCTCTCTCGATCTGACACTTTAATATGCGGAACACGCCAAACGATTTTATCTATAGCTATATTTTCCACAATTTGTTCTTTACTCAATTTTAATGCATTGACATTTGTGTTGCTTCTCAACAGTACTAACTCATGTTTACAGTTTATTAAAACTTTTTCATAATCTTCTGCAAATCCCAATATTTTATTTAATGGTATTGAGACAGAAAAAACTCCGCTTGTAACATTGGTTATTCCTGCAGGAGACCAACCCCAAACTTTTGCACTTTTGGATTCATTTTCATTCAGCGACAAATAAGACTTCATTGTCGTCGTGATACCTGCATTTTTTATTTTATCTATTTCTATTCCATTTAACTCATATCGAATATCTTGAAATAGAAATAACATTGGATTGTTTACAAAATGCATACTTGTTACCTTTTCTTTAGTGGTACTGTTATATACATCAGCTTTACCTTCAATATACAAAGTGCTGCGTGACGGCAACACATACAAATCTTGCTGATTGATTGGTATTCTTATTTCATCATTATTGTTGAAACTTGTTACATAAGGCTTATACGAATGATATTCAAAACTCTCGATACTGTTGTCGTATGATGTCGGCTGAGATATATTTAATATATTCATTTTAACAAGCCTACTAGCTTTAGGAAATCTTTATTATTTTTAGTAAGTTTCTTTTTTAATAAAAGCGGTGTTCTTTTATTAAATGCACCTTTGGAACTGACTTGAACACCTGATGGGGTAGGGTTTTTATTGAAATTTATCATTTTTTTCTAAAGTGCAAGTATAGTTGTACTTCTTCACCTCGTAAATTGATTTGCTTATTATGACCGTCTAGTAATCTAATATTAATCGCACTGATTGAATTTTGGTTGACTGGAAAATATATTAAGTTTTTGGGTATCTCAATAACTCGATAGCCTGGTGGCACGTTAGGTACAAATTCGTAAATTATATGGCTTGCTTTTCCATTCACGAATGATCCTCCAACTACGTCACATTCGATGCGCACGATAGTTGTAGATAAAATGCTGACTGGATACCGAGATTCGCAACTTATATTAGCCTTTATTGTTTCCCTAGCAAAACCTAAAATTTTACCGATGGAATTACTTTTCTCAAAGTGAACATCTTCTGAACAGAATATTTTGGTTTTGAGTGTATTATTATTACAACTCAATTTTAATGCAGTATTCTTGACATTGCCTTTTAAAAAATCACAAATGTCTTGAAGTTCATATGATCCTTCTGGAATTTCAATGACCTCATTATTACCATAGTAAAACTTATTATTTCTTTCGTCTATATTAGGAATAGAATTAAATGTAGAAAAGTACAGAAGTCCACACTCATATTCTCCACGTAATTCTAAAGTAGGTGAGTAGTTTGTTACGAGGGAGGCTCCCTGCCCAGTTATGGATACAGTGAAAGACATAATTATACTGTCAAGTTATTTTAATTTTAACCTTTATATAAATGATTTTTCCAATACTTACTTAAAAATAATAAACAAAGATGACCGCAGTTCGTAGTGCCAAAAGTTTGATACTGTTTGTAATTATAATTTATGTGTATATCTTTCAAATACTTTATTAATTCTAACGGAGGTTTTAAGTTACCAAAACTGTTAAAATATTCACAGTATTCATTTTGCTTGACATAGGCTACCCAGTGAGTTCCCGGATTTCTGGAACTATCTAAATTTAGAATAGCACATTCAATTTTTCTTGGTTTTGATGGTAACGTATCTCGCATAAAAACGCCACGAAAATATGGAATATGAACTGAGTGCTTTAATATATCTAGATTAGTAAGTGCTCGTTTGGGTAACCGTTTAATTAGTTTTTTGGAGGTTGTAAGTACAAGCCCGCTCCTTTTTTGTGAGACTTCAAATACAATCCTTTCCCAAGTGCAACGGCTTCCATCATCTTGTTATGACGTTCAGATTCTTGAAGATTTTTTTGAGCAACCTTGTAATCGTTAACAGCCTTTGTTATACCTGCAGCACCTCCAGCGAGTGAACCAAGAGCTGATAAACCAGCAAAGATTGGTATGAGGGGTAACAACCCACCAGTTTTCGGAACAGGAATGCAGCGTGGGAAGCGTATTCCTTTTATATTAGAAAACACTTTTTTTGCAGCTGCATGCGCATATTTTATAGTCGTGCGGTTGTCATTACATTTTAATTTTTTCATTTGCTTTTGAATTTTTTTAACACCTTTCATGAATGACCGTACTCCTGCTCCGGCTTTAAGCTTTGTTTTCATTGCATTTTTTACTATCCATGATGCAATCTTTTCTCCTTTCCCAGCATCTTTCGATTTCAATCTTTTCTTTGCCATATTTAAAAGTTCTAAATCGGCGTTATGTCTAACGTTCCAATCTTTATTATTGTAAGCGATATCGTGGTACATGCAAGCTTCATCCAATTTATTTATACCTCGTTCGCCCCTGAGTAATCTTCTCTTAAGTTTTGTGCCTGGACCACAAAATTGATATCCAGGTAAATGTAACTCAAACGGAATGTTATTTATTAAGTTGTTAATAATACCACTTCCTTCCGTCATCGATGATTATAAAGTGAGCGTATAAATAATAATGCTTAGTTTATATTAAAACACCAATGAATTTTTATCAACCCAACTGTTTTCACCATCACTGAGACCTAACCATTTGACAAAGAGTTTGTTTCCTTTTCTTTTTAAAACCTTTTCGATAAGATAAATATCTGGAAATTTGGTTCTCTGTAATTCATGCTCGTAAAAAGATCCTAAAATTCTCTGTTTATGTTTGTCTTCCAAGTGATAAGTAACTGGGTTTGTATGATTGACTTTAATAACATAAAATATTTCTGTTGACCAGTTTGGAGTATAACCTTTGTAGAAATCCCCTTTGTATTTACTTATCCGGACTTGATCCCCAAGATGGAACTTAAATTTTTGATGTTTTCTGGTAATTTGTGATTTAATAATGTTAGACCTAACAATCAACTGGTTTTCTTTGCTAACATCAATAGGCCTAAGTTTTGTTACACGGTGAATAGTATTATTGTAGCATAGTACAACGTCTTCCAAATTTTTTTGTATCCATTGATATTTACCGCAGATGCTAAATAATTTGTAAAGATGACTTTTTAGAGTTCTTATTACTCTTTCAACAATTGCAGCTTTTTTTACAGAGTAAGTGGAGTAATGATTTATGTTATATTTTATCGTCAATTGTTTAAAATTTTCATTGTAAAATTCTTTGCCTAAATCTGTTTGTAAATTTTTGGGCTTTCGAGATGAAGTGGTTAATATATTTTGCATTGCATTTGTAACGCAACTTTTATTCTTTGACTTCAAAGGATTAACCCACACATATTTTGATAAAGTATCAATTACGACTAAAACATATTTATATCCTTTATTAAACTGTGAGTACTTTTGAAAATCCATAAGGTCTGCTTGCCATAAATCATCTATTCTTTTTATAATTGTACTTCGACGTGGAAAATTTCTTCTCGCCGCTCTGTGAAGTTCGTCTACAATTTCTTTCTTACTCATTTTTGTTTGGCTTGAATCATACGGTCTATTTCTATTTTTGAGTAAAACATAGAAGATAAACGGTCTGTTCTCGCTGATTCCAAGTTCTTTAAATAAATTAATACACGACTATTTACTTGGCTTATTTCGTTTCTCAGCTCTTGAACTGTTTTATCCAAATATGCTTTATTTACAGCTTCATCGTCCTTGTCTGGAGACGACAAGCCTTTTAGTTTGGATGATTTTAAATCGTATTCTCCCGTTTCAGACTTCTGTAACGTATCGTTATAGATATCAATATGTTCAGATAATCGTAAACGTTTATGAACGTGATGACCGAATTTATCTATATTCATTGCGGTCCCGATGCTTTGTTTACTGTAAGTATACTGCACAAATTTCCCGATGCTATTTGTTTTTATTCTTTGTTTATGATACCGGCTTCGTGAAGTTCCTCGATGATTGCAATAATTTCATTATCTAACCCAGTGTTACCAGCATCTCGTGATGCGAACAGTAATTGCAGTCGTTTTACTAACTCGTTAGGATCATCCCAGTAAACTAAATCTGTATTTCTTTTTACTTTTTTTACAAGTTCAATACCTTTTCCTCGAGGAATACTCACTGTACTAGTGGTTGGTTTTCTAGAGATTTTGAATAATGGCTTTATAATATTCATGTATTTAAATCCCTTGTTGCTATTTATTGGTTTAGATGGATCATAATTACGTCTGTGTGCATTAGTATCGATAAGTAGTAGTTTATAGTTTTCAAGGTCGTTATCTGTGATATCATCTAGATTTGGTTTCTTTTTATACAATAGTTCTTTTAAACCGAGAGTTTTTCTCAAATTATGATTTCCAATTATTAGAGTGGTGCCGTCATCATAAACGCGACTTTTTCCAAGCATAAGTTTTCCTTGTTCATTTCTTATTCCAAAAGGTATAGCACTAAATACTTCAGATGATGTAGACCATGATAAAGATTGACTTTTAACGTTTGGCGATGATTGTAGCGATTTGAACGAACCTTGACTCACATCATGGTCTTGAGTAGGTGATACAGTAAGGGTTTTGTCGGTTGTTCGGAATTGTTCATGATTTTCTTCCTCATCTTCGCTACTTAGTTCGTTAAATTCTTCAATAGACGAATACGACGCTTCGCTTTCATTATTCTTTATTTTTTTAAATACGGGGTTATAAACAGTCTCTTTGTCATGGTGCTTTTCATCATTTTTATTTGCTATCATATTAAGAGGGTCAACTATGGGTTTAAATATTGTTTCTAACGTATTATTTCTTGTATTTTTTGCATCCTTTATCATGTCAAACTTTCTTTTAACAGCTGATGCTGATTTAATGATTTGTCTCTTTAGATCTCTTTCCATTTTATTGGGTTTCCTTTCACCTCCAAATCTCATGTGGAAATGATTTATAAATATTATAACATCCGTATATGTAATTATTAATCTACGACTATAAATGTATCAAACGTCATTCTATAGCATCCTTTATTTCGCTCACAATCCTTATTTATGACAATATAATTGTATGGTGTTTTCCAAACAGTTGAACACATTTCACGGAATTGAAGCCATGACATATCAGACCCTACATGCTCATCATAAACATGTTTTAAATTTACGTCGTCTTGTTTAAACAATATAATCATGTTAGAATTGTCTCTTACGAGTTGTTTAGGTATTTTGGTGTAAGTTTGATTGATATAAAAACAATCAATATTCCTATGACGCCCCATAGCAAAATAGTTACGGATGTTGTTTTGATTTTCACAAGCAACATCATCGAAAATAATAATGGAATCCGGTGACGCTTCGTGAGGGTTCAATATTTCGCTATTATGATTATATTTGTGAAATGATGTACCTGGAACCAATTCTAAAACTTTTTCGAGATAAATGTATTTAGGTTGATACAAAGATTTTGAATACACGTACAGGTTTCGAAATCGTGGACCATCTTTATGTAATAATAAACTTATTACTATGTTGGTTTTCCCGCAATTAGATGGACCGCAAACAATACAACGAATTGTATTTGGCAATAACTTTCCATGTCGACTTGCCCCTGTCAATGAAGTTGGACAAATACATTCCAATTTTAACGATTCTTTTTGTTTTAAGAATTTCATTATATTTTATGATTAAAAATTAAATTTGACTGCAGTGTTAAAAGGATTTTTCAGAAATGACTACATAAAATGGTTGCTACGCTTAAATAACGGAAAAGCTAATAATCCATATCGATTATTGGGCGTTCTAATTCACTTTTTCGAGAGAGCGAACGAAGTGAGCGAACGATTTAGAAAAAGTGAAGTAGAATGCCCAATAATCACCTACTGACAATTACGACTTAGCTTTGTTTACTTTCATTAAAATGTTTACTTTACATTAGGATTGCACTGCTTTTATAATCGAAAATATAAAACCATGTCAAGTTACATAAAACTGCTGCGAGAGAAACATAAAAGTAACTTTGCTGTGAATAAAACCGGTTTTTGAAAGATTCAAGGTCGCCATGCCCCAAATACAGAGGGGAATACGGACGCGGGAACGAGGGTGGCCTTGAGCCAAAACAAAAACTTTTTGGGCAGGAGCAGGACGCATGCGTGCTTAGGGTCACCTTGGTGCCGCTGAGCACTTCCTTATACCCAAGTTCAATAACACCGGCTCATTACGTGAATTATGTTTACAATGCGCGACTTCCTTACTTAATTTTTATGCAATAGTTACAAAATAATTCGATTTCTAAATTTTACGGCACTACACATTGAAATCTTAATATGGATCTAATCGCGTTTATTTTTCATATTATTTGAGGCATCACACTGTTTGGTTTTACTTGTGTCTCTCTGATCTGTAATCGCAGAGAGACGTGGATATATTGATAGTTTGCACAAGTATATTTATTTCGATTTTTTATAAGCTTACTTATAAAAGTTATTAAGTAAACAGCCTTTTTTACTGTCCCAATACTAGGCAAAGGTCTCCATCATTGAAAGCAAGTCATCGCTAAAATGTATGGGTAGGTATTGGCTTAATTATTACGCTTGCCAAATGTGGCTTGGTGATCACTAGCCCGGGTTAAACATCAAAACCTGACCTGGGAATTAAACCTAGGACCTTCGGGTACCGGGCCGAGCGCTAAGTTAGTTTGCTAATAAAATAAATTAACTTTAAATATGTGAGAGTTACTGTGTTATTGGTATTAATATATAATATCAGATATTGACTTTTTATTACTTTCAGCCAATTGAAAGTAATAAAAAGTCAATATCTAATATTTATTAATTCATTACCTCATTGAACTAATTTAAAAACCTGACATAGAAACATAAATAAAGTGGAAATAGTTTAATAAGTAATGACAAAAGCAATAATAAATCTTAATTACAGAGTACATTAATACAAGGCGAAGATTCTAGTTCAAATCTAAATGACCATACTTTTCTCAATTGGAACTTTTTGTATCATAGAAACGACTAAGATATTTAGTGAAACTAAAGAGAAAAAACTTCGTTTATTTATATCAGCAAATTGTCATTGACGGCCTATTGATTTAGATATCGATAAAAAAGGCTTAAGACGTTGTTAGAGATTTTGATTTCATAAATATAAATAATACATTTTAATACCTACATTAATATTTCTGAAAATGTTGACGTAAGACTATATCTCTCTAAGGTGGCGTTGGATTTCTGAAAATGTTGACGTAAGACTATATCTCTCTAAGGTGGCGTTGGATTTTCTAAGCCTTAGTCAAGCAAATAAAAGAGTTATTTGCTTAGTTAAACAATGTATTGAGCTTGTTTTAATTAAAACACACACACAAACACACCTATTTACAATTCAAATGATTATGATGACGATGTAGACTGATGCAGCAATGATTTGCTGAACTTACGTGAACGTACAAATGAAATTCATTCGGGCAATGTATGTAAGTAGTTGTTTTAGGCGCTTCGCAGACAGAGCAACTTAAATGGCAAAAACAATAAAATTTGTTGAATTATTAAAAAAAACAAATGTTGAAAAAGAATTCCACGAGCAGGATTTGAACCTGCACCCTTCTGACATTCCGGGTCAGGTGCTCTTCCAATTGAGCTATCGTGGTTTGTAATTTGTTCGCAACAAAATTAGCGTTAAAAATTATTTGAACATTTAGTTGAAATTATTGTTTATCGTTTTTCTTAGACAATTTTTGACCTTACCTACTGTAATAATAATATAATGTGTAATATGTACTGTATGAAATTGTGGCATTATGACATTTGTGTGTAAAATTTTGACTGACAGATCATAAAAAGATAGGGCATTTTCCAACATTTTTGACGCTGTAAGGGAGAAAAGAACTTGGTGCTTGCGGAGTTTCTTGCCGGTTCTTCTCAGTACAAGGTTTCCCACCCAGAGTAGACTTACGAACCGATAGCATAATGACGTTCATAAGAGCTATTTGTAGCCTAAACTGAATAAATGATTTTGAATTTTGTAAAAGGCAACTTTTATCAATTGCAACAACAAAAGTGTTCAATTTACGGTTGCCGCTATTTTCAATAAACTTTTTAAATCTATGGTCGAAAATTGCCAGTTGCTGAAACTAACAACCTGACAAAACTAGTAGGTACATATTTGACAGGTTGCTAGTGATTATATCATTGAGTGCAATAGCAATTGAAAACTGTATTCGATCATTGAAACTCGCAACTAGGGTTGCATTGCATGTCTGCGCAGTTTCTTTATGGAACTTCAGCTAGTTGCAAGTTGCCTGTTGTTGAAAAAGTTGGTCTGTCGGAGCGCCAAAAGATGGAGTGAAGTTCAAAGTGAAATGTTATATTTGTGAATTCCAACTAAGTTTCTATAACCTCGTCGGAAGTCTTTGATTGAACTTAACTAAAAACAACAGCATAAAATAAACAATGTCATTGTATTATTTAAGCACAAAACCAACAAACATATTCATGTTAAATTAAAAGGAGAATTATACAGCAAGTTCAATGAAAAAATTAATTTACTCGTAATTATTTAAAAAAAACTAAAATAATTTATATTAAGATAAATTATAATAAGATAAATTAATTAATAACAATTGAATCGTTATCTCAAAAATCTGTAATGCTACAGTAATTTAATTAATTCGTTACACTTGTACTCGTACAAAGAACTTTCTTTGATTACAAAATGTAGGTAATTACTTACTTCAAAAGCTGGACCTTAAAATATGGACAGTAGGTAAGGCTTCAATTTCATATTATTATATTAGTTAGATTTTAACTAATTACTTATTCAGGTTTAAATTAACTATTCAAACAGAGTGTGACGAATATTATATTCAAAGTATTTTCAAAGATTCTCGCCTCTTCGATCAGGGCCTAATAGGATTTTAAGAAATTCAAATGAAACAAAAAGAGAAAAATGTTTTTTAGATACATTATTTTTTAATAATTCTTGGAGAGGTGATTCTAATTACGAATATTCAAAGTTTAACATTGAACGAGAACGCTATTATTATATCAAACAATGGTAATCGAGACAGCTAGGTTTCCTACATTATACCTATCGCGATGTTAATAGTTAAGAGGTAATTGCGCCTGCAAATGGTGAATGTGTAATTTGAGCCCCATTCAAGTAAGTTCAATGGGTAAGAACTGTTTCCGTTCTAAATACCCAATAAAACTGCTAGCGAACGTATTTTATCTTACACCGTCGACTTGCTTTAAAAAAAAAAATTAATTCTGTGGCCATATGCAGTATCAACTTATCATTTTCTATGCAATTTTTTTTATTTTTTTATTAGCCTATATTGTGTCCCACTGCTGAGCAAAGGCCTCCCCTCTGCGGCTCCACTCTTATGCATACTACAATAAATTTAATGCTATACTTATACACTATGTATCCTTGGACCACCCTTTATTTTTCGACTATTGAATTATCCCCGGGGCACTTTCTCATTTGATTATTACTTGTATCTATAATAGCCACGCGATTGACGTTATCCGATATTTTTACGATAACAGCTGTTATTGTATTTACCTTTTCATTTTGGTAACTTTTAGCAGACATTTAGAGCACAGTGGCACCACCTTAACATACATACATTGCTTACATTTAAATATTTCGTAAAGTGACTTAAAACGTGAAATGACAATTCGTAAGTTTCACTTTCCGATGTAGATATATATACTTTTGACAGGTTTTCTTGAATTCGTACAATAATCGTAAATGCGAGAATTGATAGAATAAACTTGAAAATAAAATCTTAAACCTGTCAAAATATTTAATAAAGATACTTTTCTAAAGCCTAGTTTCCGTATTATTACTAGGCAACCGTATTTTATAATAAATTATTCTAACTACGCATTAAACCTTGAGCGGTTGTGGATTATAGGATCGAAATTCATATCATAAATGATAAACAGGGCCGCCACACAAACAACTTGACCTTATCAATCACTCGTGTGATTCTAAATCCCGAGACGACCATCAAAATAAACTTTATCAAAGTTTAAAACACAATCCATCATTTGTAGAGATGACTTGCTATAATGATGGAGGCGTTTGCCCAGCAGTGGGACAGTATACGTGATATTTACTTTCGACTTTACGTGCAAGGTCTCACTAATCTAGGTACCTATCCGCACTGATAATGATGTGTATGTAACATTTTAAGTTTTACTTTCAGTTTTCATCTCTTTAAAATCTTATGCTGAGGTCCACTTAGGATATTATTAACCTATAGCTTTGAATTAAGTCAGCCAATAAAATTTTAATCTCGTTTTAGTTATCATAATTTTATTAGAGGACATCATTAACATAATTGTTAATCTGTAAAAATGTTTTTTTATAAAACATGAGTTCTTATGATCGAAACAAAACTAGCATATTAAGCTACGTAATACCTAATAGGCAGATACTATTAACACCTACATCGTGTTCGTTTAGTGATTTATCCTATTCCATTAAATAAATAAAAATAAACCATAATAATGTCGCTGTCAAGTTCACACAATTTATGATCATACAAGGATATTGTATTGTGTTTAGCACCAACAACTACCAAGCTAATTACGACAATAACGTTTATGTACAAAACATAGTAGTGTTTATCATTTTTTAAAGGTTATTATTAGTACGCTATTGAGACATTAATAATAGTCCGTTAGTCCGGAATGCTTTTTTTTGAGAGTTTGATGATTGTCTCAGACGGCATTTTCAGCTACACCGGGCTATTTTAGGGGCGGCGAGAAACTTAAAGGGTTCCAAGCCGTATGAAACGAATCACCTTCGGAGGTTTTCTAGAGGGAACGGCATCACGCACCAGTGTGTGTCCCCGTGCCCTACAGATTCTCCGAAGTCCAAAATGTGCTATTTATTATACATTCATACAAACGTAAGTCCTCTTCTTACGCCCTTCTCCGAAATGGGATCGATAGAGCATCAAAATCACCAATTTAGTAGTGAGTAAACTCGCCTTTAGTGACCGTGACCGTGACGCCGCATTTAGTATTATCAAAGTAGGGCTCCGAGGTGGAATAGATAACATCGGCGATGGGTTGCAGCCGACTGCTGATGTGCGAGCATCTTGGAATCCTTGTCCCTGGTCGGGTCTTACGACATGCACAGGATGTTAAGCATTTGATACATTACTTTCAAGTCCCAGAACAGCATGGGTTTATAACAACACATGATTAATACTCCTGTTGTTGTCCTGTAAAATCAACACTTCTTCCCGCATTCTCTTTTTTGTCTATGCGTTATCCTTTTCATTATTCTACAATCAATCTAACTTTTTTAAATACCTACATAATTTTGATCTAACTATACAATCTATTACTTATAGACAAACACAATAATTATGCACTAACTTTATACTCTAAGTAAAAAACTATATATGACTAAAACTCCAATCAAATTACATGTAAACCTTGCTATTTTCAGTAAAATATAGATTATATAAAAACTCTAATTTACTAGCATCAATTGTCTAACGCATAAAAATGCGTTACGACTACCTACTGATGCTTTTTAAATTACGTTTCCGTTGTTTAAAACAGATAAGTGTTTCCAAATATGATAAGAGCTAATCGTGATTACAATGTTTTGGTGAATTCCACCTTTTATCATGTTTATCGCTAATCTTATTAGTGAGCTGTGGAGCAAGCCAGCTTTAGTCCTACCTAAGCATCTATCGGAAAGTAAATACAACATTTTATTATAGCAGCATTGTTGAAACAGGTCGTTTCCAACATTAATAAATAACCTTAGAGCAGCGGTTTGTTCAAACAAACTGAGGCAACCGTTGAAAAGGGGCACGCTGGCAAATAATTTGAATAACAATAATATTATTGAGAATCCATTCTCTCAGCTTACTGGTAAAGTGTTTGGAAAATTTATTGATTGATTTTATTGGTTATCTTTAAGTTTGTGCAAGCTTTTTTATGTTTATCAACAAAATGAGTAGCTAAATTGATAATAATGGATACCTATCTGATAAAAGAAAACATACTTGTAATTAAATGTAATGTTAAAAAGACCTTAACTATTAAAAAACCTATATTAAGATTGATAATTTCAATCACCATGTAATGTGCTCGTAAACTTTAGAAAACTGGACGTAGATTTATGTGATAGTTTGTTGCACAGCGAAAGTGAAGGGCCCAAAAGTGCCAAGGGCTAGGTATTTTTTACCCCATAAATACAATGTGCTCGGCGGCGGCACGCGATGGATTGGTTACTTATGTAAGTATTGTTTGATGTTTTCAGACAACAGTCTGAAAATGTTTGAAAATACCTTAAAAGTAAAACAAATTGTCAAGTGCGTAATGCCGTAATGTTAGTGTGAAGGCATTAACGACCAGACACAAAATAGTTGTGCAAATATTGCGTTTTTATCACAGTGATAATGTACACGGGCATAATAGTAAAACTAGTTAGATGGAAATAAAAAACATAGTTCCGTGATATCAACCACAATGTTTACTATGTAGCGCAATGCGCCAGCGTAACAAATTGGTCGCACAAGCACCATGTGCTGCTATGGCATAACATAAACACGACGCTCCGTGCCGGCTCATCCGAGATTTGACTAAGGGCGTACGTGTAAATTAAACTCCCTTTTCCACCGTCAACATAACGAAAATATCACTTTACATTCCGATATATTATAGTAATCCACTGTCCATCGTATTATTTACGTTGCGCGGGCCGCGTCACTCACTCGCGACAGTCGTGGGAGCACTAAGTTAGTGGTGAAGTAAGCAAGAAGAGTGGGAACGAGAGGGCCGGAGGAGGCGAACCGCGCGGCGCGTAGCCGATGCCGGCGGACGCGACGCGACGCGACGCGCGTGGCCCGAGAGCGCAGTAGCGAGCGACCGCGTGGCGGGCACGCGATACTCTGCCTACAAAACAAGTAGACTGCAAAAGGTAAGCTTCATAAAACGCGCTCGAGCAACGGACACAGACAACCTCTCAAGGACACAGAATCTCACAACAGCTGCGCTCGGCCTGTTTTGAGTGTGGCGAAATTCCGTGTCCGTGAAAGGGTCTATCAGGGTGCCTAGTGCGAGTTCCATTCGCCATTCGATCTCGTTAACGAAATCGAGAATTTGTATGGCAAAAACGTTCTCGTATGCCGCCAGGAGGTGCTGCTTCAATGCCATACTTACTAATTTTCGTTTTCGTAAACGTAATCGAATGAATACGGATAGTAAACAAAACTCACACTTGGCACCCTGTGCGTCGCTCGATCGCGATATGTGTTAAGCTTACCTTCTGGGTCTACTTATTTTGTGGGGCCTTTTTCTCTGGGGCCGCGTAGTCTCAACGCACGTAGACATTTGTGTCCAATGCGAGATTTATATGTCATCCGATTACGTTAACGAAAACCTAATATTTTTTCCTGTTTAATTTTCTGTATTATGACAAACGTACTACGAGTATACAAATTATTTCATTAAGGACTGCTACAATTATATTATTGCTTTTTATTACGCATTATCTAAAGCGCTCAGGGAAGGGAGATTAAGATGAAAGGCCTAACAAACGAATAGGTTTGGGACTTTTGGAACCCACAGCTTTAAAGTTTCTTCAAAATGTTATGTTTATACAATGACGGTTACACTTTGTTATCTATCCAGGAATCTGAACAAAACTGGTGCCTAATGCGAATTTTATTCATCATTCGATCACATTAACGAAAGAGAAAATTTGCATGGCGTTTGTGCGGCACTTCTTTGTGACACACGAAAATTTTAGACAAAAGAAAGAGAGTTAATCAAAATTTTGCCATACAAATTGTTATTATTATTTGCGTGATCTAATGGCTCATATATCTCGCAGTAGGCATCGTGAGGTCGGTGTATTCTGTTGTCGCCCAGCAACTCGCACTACAACCAAATACTTAGCGTGTGGGCTGGATGACTGGATGGCTGGGTATAGTGGGCTGAGGCTACGATTTTTTCCGTATTTGACTGGCTCATCTGACCGGCTACAATGCGGCCACATGTCCGTGTGACATGCTACATTAATGCAAACAACTCATAACAAAAATTAAATGACGATTTAAAGACATTTACTGCTAAAATCAACAGATGCTGTCACTTTTTAGCTAAATTTTTAAACAGAGACACAATATTTTAAACAGGCATTTAGCCATTGTTTAACTTTAAACACTGTTTTGTAGTAAGAGGATAAGTTATTAAAAAGAGCTTAAAATATTCACTAAAAAGAAAACCTGAAACATATTAACACTATTCTATAAAAAAAAATCAGTTCAAATTTTTATAATGTACCATTATAAACAAGACTTTAGCGCATAGTCTATAAGGTTATTTTTTACAAATGACTATGCTTTAATTCAATGCGCAGTAAAGGCAAGGCAAAAGGTGGTACACGACTGCAGAGTTCCCCTAAACGTAGCATTAAATTCGGTCATTTAAAATATAGTACTATTTTTTACGGATAAAACGACGTTTTCTAATAATAAAACTTAGCTAGATCGACTTATCGCCCCCGAAACCCCCCGCATACTAAATTTCATGAAAATCGTTGGAGCCGTTACCGAGATTCAGATTATATATAACATATACCTTTACAAGAATTGCTCGTTTAAGGGTATTAGATAAACGTAAGTAATTGATTTGATTCACTGGCGGTAGTCAAGCGGGGAACTCGCTTGAAGCTTGAGGGACGCCCGTGAGTACAAAAACCTCTCATTACTGAATAAGCAGAAGAAAGTATTATTGGCGTAGGTATTAAGTCGTCGATATCGGTTATGAATAATACGAGGAATGTAAGCGCTCTTGCATAACATACATGTAAAACTGATGATTGAGCATCCATGAAAGATACACACATGCCAAACGTAAACTCACTGACATGTGTATCCTGCCTGTCCGGACCTACGGTGCGCAGACACCGTCTTTGACCGAACTTCAGAAGACCAGGCTCAAGGTTTTCCAGAAAGCAATGGAACGCAGTATACTCAGTTTTAAAGAGAATTGACCAGAAAAGCGCAGTGTGGGCAGTCATCAGCAACGAGGTGGACCAATGATCTGGTAAATGTCGCTAGAAGTCGCTGGATGTGAGCAGCACAAAACCGGTCGTTGTGGAGATTCTTGGAGAGGCCTTTGTCCAGCAGTGGATGTCTTTTGGCTGAGATGATGATGACTAGGTACGAAACATCATACTGCGCGCTGTGTTCTAAAACAGGTAGGCAACAAAACAGCTTGGCTCAAGTGGAACTGGGCAAGCCACACTAACCGAATACCGCCTAAGAAGTGGGCTCACGTCATCACATCTTGGACGCCTCAGGGCCGGTGGCGTAGTCGTGGTCGTCAGAGCAAGCGTTGGCGGGATGATCTCGATGCCTTTGTTGAGGGATAGTGGGAAAATGCTAAGGATTGAGAATAGTGGAAGAGTTTGGGGGAGACCTTTGCCCAACAGTAGGACGATATAGGCTAAAAGTCACTAGGATATGAATTCGACACAAATAAATATGCTTACAGGGTCATTGATTTGTTGTAGTTATTTACTGATAAGTTGCGGGAATGACTGACAAGAAACCGTTCTTTCGCCTCGCATTCTTCAAATAGCATTGAATATACAGCCATTCTTATGATAAGGTTGCAGAATTTGAAATTCTATGTCAGTTAGTAGCTAGTATATTTGTTCAGACCAATTACATAAGGTGCATTGAATGTAGAAATTAATAATAATTAATTTACGTCTGAATTTAAATAAATATGAGTTCCAAGAATAATAAAATATGACTGTAGTTTTATACGCAAGTTTTCGCTAAATCGACATTTCAATAAGTTATACGGTAATACAAAAACATAACAACTGTACGACCCGATTATGATTGAATTGATACGATTGTTTGTGTATATTTTCCATTAATTTGCGCAACTTTCATTATAAATTCGAGCGTGTGAATGTGTTTTTTGAGTCACCCAACACATTTCCCAAACATACATACAAGTACACCGAACATGTTTGATATAAAAGATGTCTACATGTTTTTGCATTGCCCTAAAAATATGACTTGCCTCAGATGGGGCTCTTATGACCTTGGTGAGTCGTGTTTTTTCAGTTATATGTAAACGTTGCAGGTTGGCACGTTGTTGTTCTTATGTATGCACTCATTTCATTCAGAGCCGCAGATCGTGCTCAGTGGCTTGCACTTTGAGAAGCCCATGTCCAGCAGTGGACGTGTTTATGCTGATGATGATGATGACATGTTTTTATATAAATAGCTATATTATTAAAGAAGGGATCAAACTCTTGGTGGCGGAAAGTAGGATCTGGAGGAAGATTCTGGGGCCAGTACGCACACAGGACGGAATATGGAGGAGGAGGAAAAATTTTGAGCTGGAAGATCAGGTGGGCGAGCCCAATATCATCGGGGAGATAAAGGCCCAGACTTCGCTGGCTCGGCCATCTCGAGATAATGGGAGAGGATCGTGCGGTAAAACGAGCGTACATGGGACGTTCTAGTGGCCGACGACCGGTTGGACGACCCAGGTACCGCTGGGAGGACGAGGTCTGTAAGGACTTGCGCGAGCTCAACGCGGATGACTGGCACCAGGTGGCGCAGGACAGACCCAGATGGCGACTCTTATTATCGGAGGCCAAGACTCACTTTGGGTCGCTGCGCTATTCTAGTTAGTTTTTTTTAACATAATGCGGTTAATGTCAGACCAGTAAATATCCGCCTTTGATTTATAGACATCCAAAATAAACATGAAACATTTCAAAAAGCCAACCAGTAACCTAGTTTTATAGAATAAGTTAAGGATTCATATTCGCAACGATGTTGGTACAACTTTTATAACTAAAACTCATTACGAGAGTAGAGACAAACTATAGTATTGTTTGGTTCATTTTGAAAACGCGCAGAAAACTGGAGAAAAACTGGGTGGGATGAGGTCAAAGAGCACTTCTGAACACTCGCCATTCTATAAGTTAAACTGTTCGCAATCGTTTTAGACAAACATACAGGGTCAGTATTTTATTCATCTGCATCATCATTAACTTCATCATCTTTATCATAATCACCATCATTAACCCATAAACATCCTACTGCTACGCTCATGTCTTCCTTCTAAAACAGTAGCACATGAGAAGATTAAGCCGTAACTTAACCCACTTCTCTGACCCAATGTGAGCTGGTGGGTATAAACGACTGCTAGCTTACGACGAAAGGAACCAACGACTTAAAGTGACTTCCAAAGCGCATCAAAGTATTTTCTCCAAGATGAAAGATGCTATCATATAAGTTCTTTTTAATAATCACTTCTCTTACCTGCGACAGAATATTTAAAATCTTATTCATAAGTATAAAAGTCCACTGATAAAATGTTACTCAAAATATTTTTACCAAACTAATTGAAATAAATATACTGAAAAGATAGGACTTAATTAATAAATTTGTTTTTTGTTTGTTTAAATAAGATTTCACAACACATTGAATCATAATCAATCATCAATTATTTAGAAGTTATCACTTTAATAATAGCGTTAGAAGCGAAATGAGTGCATGCATGAGAACAACAAAGTCTAGTAGTCATAACTGAAAGAAAACCACACTCCAAGGTCATAACATCGAGTTCCATCTGAAGCGAGTCATATTTTTAAGTACTATTTTTAATTTATTACGATATAAGTATAGCAACGTGGAATGACAATTAATATTTTAAGTATATTTATTTTTTCTTGCCTCACGTTCATAATTTGTTCTTTTTGCATATTTATTATTTTTTCCTTCATCATCATCATCACCATCATCATCATCATCATCATCATCATCATCATCATCATCATCATCATCATCATCATCATCATCATCATAATCATCATCATCATCATCATCATCATCATCATCATCATCATCATCATCATCATCATCATAATCATCAGCTCCTTATTTCCATATATTTTCTTATATTTCCTTACATGAAATAATTTGAAATGATTTATACGGATCTTTTTCATATTAAGAACCTCGTATATCCAAACGTTTCAAACAAAAAAAGAAAGTGAAATGTGTGGTAATCGCGTTAACTTTAAAAATCAATATGATATCTTACATTTTATTTTGGATATTTGTGTAATGTGTTAATAATGACAGTGTGGGACCTTTGAAGATATGCAACGACTGCATGTATGTATACTTACTACCTATAAAAACATCATCAGTCATCACAAACATTGTTCTGATCCCAACGCAAGTAGCTAAACCATTCGTTTTATGGAAATCAGAAACAACGACGGTACCACAACCACCCAGACCCGACACAATATCAAAAATATCGTTATCGTCATTGACTCGACCGGGAATCGAACCCGGGACCTCAGAGTTAGTGCCCAAAGCCCCAGCCCAAAGTCCGGCGTGCGAGCCATTCGGCTACGGAGGTCGTCAAATAATAATATAATATACTATCACTTTGGAAATAAGCCTAAACGCAGGACACCCGTTACGAGCAGACAGCGATAAACGGTCACAGACATACGATCATAATATTATTGTGCAGCTATAATAAGACACATACACATCTGGTTGGCACATTTATTAATACTACCATAAAATGATTAACCAGCATTCGATAAACATTCTTCACATAATATATCGACATAAATGAAAAAAAATGATTCGGTAATTTAACTATTAGTTATGACTTTATTTTTATCGCACCTGATGGCATATTTTACTATATTTTTACTATTATTGCGACTATCAGTGAAGGATTTAAATAAGATGAGGAAGATAGCCTTAGGGTCTTAAAACTACCCTAATGGAAATCTAACTCTGAGACCGGCGGTGGTAGGTAGGTAGGTAGTTAACTAGTTCACAGCCCAGTTCGTAAATAGATAATAATACTATTGAATTGGATTAATCGAATATATTTAGCTTTTTTTAAATATATTTCCATTTCTATTTTCTTTACAGTCATTTGATTTGGGAATTTGAGAATATAATCACAAGTGTAGTTTTATCGATAGTGCACATTGTACTAGCTTTTCTTTATCGTAGCTCACACAGAATCTATGCCAAACTGAATCACTCGTAGCCGCTCTAATTATATTATGTCCTTTGAATATGGGCCAGTTGAGAGAACTATTTAGTCAGTAGACGTGAGCATTCAAATATAATCGTATCATATATACAGTTTCTTACGTGCAAACCTGCAAAGCTCAAACAACAATTGTTTTTTTTTGTGTCATATTACATGTGGCAGTGGGCAGGGTACATCGCTCGTATGACTGATGGCCGCTGGGGCGGAACAGTTTTCGAGTGACGACCGCACACCAGACGACGACGCAGTGTAGGCAGGCCTCCAACAAGGTGGACCTACAATCTGGTGAATTCTACCGCTGGATGCGAGCAGCACGAAACCGGTCGTTGTGGAGATTCTTGGGGGAGGGCTTTGTCTAGCAGTAGACGTATTTTGGCTGAGATGATTATGATAATAATAATTTTAGAGATGCCAGCATTTGAGCTAACTGCCCGACATGGAAAGCGAAACGATTACACTGCATAAGCGTAGCATAACACAACAAACAGGGACGGACTGCGACTGCGTAAGAAACATAACCAGCCTACGCCTACGGAGTGAAACCTCATGATATCACTCCGTAGGAGTAAACTCATGTTTACTAATGGATTTTACTTGGACTCAAAAAGAAGTTATGACTTCTATGCGGGAGCATAACTCTCAAATCAAGAACAGAATGAGAAACATACAGTCTAGAACGAAATGTCTAGTCGCGGCCCAACAGCAAGATTACAATCACGATCGTCGACATTAAAAATAAAATAAAAACATACCTGAACAGAATATTATGAAGTCGCATTGAAATGCAGCTTATGTTTCTGGATCGATCCTCGAAACTCGTGCGAAGAACTTATAAGATAAATAAGCGAGAAATCCTTCGTTGTTAAACATTAAACGAAAATCGTTAGTGTTGCTGAATTACATGGCTCTAAAGATAAGGATAGGCGTTGATATGATGAAAAAGAAGCTATAAACGTAATAAGTGAGGCAACGTAACATCTAACAGCGATAGAATAGACTGAAGACTCGGCATATACAAACCAGATGCTGATCGCCCGACGAAAGTTTTCTTGGACTCTTCCGAGATTACAAAAGATATAGTACGATGAGAGATATACTACGGAATAAGATCAACTTTTCAAACTAGAACATATGAGTTTTTTCGGATCAGACTTTCGCCCAACAACTGCACCCAAAAAGAGCTTCTTTGGAAACAGAAGAAAATATGTAAATGGATATCACGGAATCATCTTCAAAAAATTATAGTGCCTTTGCAACACCTACAAACAACGACAAAAGCTACAGTCAAGAGAGCACTTAAAAATCATGGAAACACAACCACCTCAAATCATTACAAACATCTATGGTTTTTTTTGCAGTAATATAAAGAGCATCATGAGGCCAGAAAAAAACACTCGGTTACGTTATAAAGACCATAGGCAGACAACAACAATAAAAATTTAAAAAGACCAGGAAAACTTATTAACTCAAAGTGTTATTGAATCCATTGACACGCACATAAATGGAAACATGGATTAAAACTGCAGAAACTGAAGAATAAGCTATATATATCATATATATCAATCACAAAATTGTATTGTTATATTGTGGAGCGACGATCTTAGCAAGGTGGCTGGGCAGGAACTGGATGAGAGTAAACGCGGATCATGCTCGGTGGTGTGCACTTGGAGAGGCCTATGTCCAGCAGTGGACTAGTAGACTGATGATGATGATGATGATGATGATGATGATGATGATGATGATGATGATGATGATGATGATGATGATGATGATGATGATGATGACAATTGTGTAAAACAAGCAAGAGGCGGAGACGCTTAAATTTTTGTACACAATGAAGTGAAACTCTTAGCTTAGCTACATCAATAGAAACAAATACCTATGAATTAACATGAACGTGATCGTGAGATAAAACATTTATATTCGTAAGATATTTCTTTTACCTGTTTTATGATTTGAACAGCCATACAGTTTTCCCATAATGTCTTAATAAATAAGACATAATATTAATATTAATCTATACCTACTATTAATAAAGAGGTAAAGTTTGTGACTTTGTTTGTTTGTTTGTTTGTTTGTTGAGGGTAATCTCTGGAACTGTAGGTCCAATTCCAAAAGTTCTTTTACTGTTAGAATGCTACATTCCTTGCGGGTAACACAGGCTACACTTTATTTTAAAAAATAGGTTTTTTTTAAATCTCAAATCCACGCGGATGTAGTCGTGAGTGAAGTGCTAGTATATTAATAAAGAGGTAAAGTTTGTGACTTTGTTTGTTTGTTTGTTTGTTTGTGGAGGGTAATCTCTGGAACTACTGGTCCGATTCCAAATAATGTTTCACTGATAGAATGCTACATTCCTTGCGGGTAACATAGACTTTCATTTTTTTTAAAGATCATTTTTATAATCTAAAATCCACACGGACAAAGTTGCGAGTAAAGTGTTAGTATTAATATATTTCGAGATGGACATTTCAAGGCATGGCTCCATCAATGTCAAGATAGCGGTAGTCGTAATTCATAAACATCATGTTCAATTTTATTTTTAGAATACTAAAATAACTAAACAAGTTGAACAGTTTGTTTACAATACTTATACTAGCTATTTTACATATCGATAATAAGTTTTACTACGAAGTAGCCGTCTACATGTTTAAAAAAAGTAAATAAGTAATAATATAAAAATTAAAAATTAACTTACCATGTTGCTGTTGCAGAGCTAAAGCTCTCTGAAAAGAAAGAAAATAAACGAAATTATAATAAAGAAAACAAATAATAAAAACAAAAACAAAATAAGAAAATGCACAATTAGGAAGAAAATATATTTTGTAAATGAGAAGGAATAAAATAAAATAACAGGTAACATGAATTTATTATTATGAAATCCTTGTTTGTTCCTGCGCGCGTGTGTGTGTATGTAGATGTGGAATGTTTTAAAAAACCTTAGTGGATTAGAGTTATATTGACATAAAAAATAAAATCTTGAGTAATTCTCAAGATTAAAATTTGAAATCTTTATTGAAATTACCCAACACAGTGTGAATAAAATAATAGTGATAAAACTGACGCTCAAGAAGGTTAAGTTTTTGTTAAACATACATAGTTATTTTATGATGAACAATAGCATAGTATTACCATTTTGATAAAAAAAATTAACAGTAGATCAACAAAAATATATATAAAAACAATTAAATTATAGCTACATTATTGTTCCGCATTTTAGTAAGATTGAAAGTATTGGAAAGTAAGATCAGGTATTGTTGTTGGGGTGTTTGCGGTTTTGTGAAAGGACCGAATAAATATTATTGTTTCAATTAATTATATTAAATGTAATTGTTGCGTTCTTAAGTTTTATGGTAACATTTTTCCTTATAATGAATCACAATGTTTTGTCGGCATCAATATAATCGATCCTCTTCGTAGTTCAACACTCTCGTTTTCTATTACATGATCAAATGGTGAATAAAACTCACACGCAGCACTCTGTAGTTGCGAAATATTCTTGTAAGAGCAGTTGTTAATAAAAAGTCGTAGTAATACTAGTAGTCTCCCGATCCCGGTTTTCATAAATAGTTTAACCCTTTATAGGGCAAATTGCGAAATCGCTCTATATTTCGCCCACTTGTATCTCCATAGATATAAGGACAAAACTCCTATAAAAAACAGCTTTTTTTTCCTATAAAAAACTCCTTAAAAGCTCCTATAAAAACAGCTTTTTTTAAAGAAGTTTAGTCTTTATATCTATGGGGATACAAGTGGTCGAAATATAGACCGATTTCGCAACTTGCCCTATAAAGGGTTAAATCATACTGAGCTGGAAAAAAAACGACAGCTGCATCGTGGAGGGGGGAATATGCGTCAGCTGCTTACATGCACTTGTAAAAAAATACGCAAAATAATGTTATAGTACGCCGGATGAAATTTAACTAGACCATTGTTTAAATTATTAAAATTACAAAAACAACAATCAGCTGCATGTGTAGCGGTGAAAAGACCGTCAACTGACGCAGTAAAGATACAGATTATTCGAGCAATGCACAGTATCTTTCAGGGTCCAGCTGACAGAACTCCCCTGCCCGCACCCAGTCGACTGATAGTTTTCGCAGACGTAACTATTAAAATATCATATTGTCAAATTTCAACCGGAATAGTGACAATTAAATTATAATCTCAGAAAGTAATAATAACCGTACGGAAACATTTTGTGTTTTTCTTGTTTTGTTTTATATATACGAAGGAAATGCATAATATAAAATAATATAGAGTGTGAAATGGTGGAAATAAAATTAATTAATATGAAAGGTAATAAAAAGAAAAAACCGGCCAAGTTCGTGTCGGGCCACGCGCAGTGTAGGGTTCCGTAGCCCATCTCAATAATTATCACTGAGATCCTCTGATACAGTGTGACTCAGGTATTTAAACCGTAACACTCTATTTAGTGGCACACCGAGAAGATTAATTTTATGAACATTTACTTAACGTCAAGAGGTTCACACACCTGACAACGTTATTTAAGTAGTTCCCAATGAGGAATTTGTACTGCGCCAAGAACATTTTATAAGTTGGTCGACTGTTACTCGTAAACTTGTAAAGCCTTCTTAGCTGTGATAGTTTTCCTTTTAACTTCGTCATATATACAGCTACCGTGATTTTTTTCACGTATCCAATAACAACTGTTTGGCTGGCAGGGGGGGACACATGACTCTAACAAAATTTTGCACTTTAAAGCTATAGTTCACAAACGAATGCCTCAATCAAAAAACTGTTTCCACAACCCCGCAATATTTTTGAAATTGCTATCCAACGACACTCCACACTATGGGGTAGACAAGAAAAAAAATTACATCCCTACTTCACGTGTAGGGGAAGTAACCTAAAAAAAAATATTTTTCAAAATTTTACTTCACCACTTTGTCGGTGTGATTAATATGTATATCCATGCTAAATTACGGCTTTCTAGTACTAAGAGTCTATGAGCTAGGCTGAGGACGGACAGACAAACAGACAGACATGGCGAAATATAAGGGTTCTTTGTTGACTACGGAACCCTAAAAATAGAAATATAAACATTGATAATATTGAAGAACATATTCGTTATTATGATTCATTATCCAGGGTATCGCTATCATAATCGGTGTCTGATGAATAGTCATCAGAACTGCCCTCTGTTGAATCATTTTCTTCATCTGGTTCTTGTTCAGTTATTCTTCAAAGGCGACCGAGAAACTAGACGAAAAAAGACTGTTTTTTCAACTAGTATAATATAAACGATAAAGTCTCGTTTCGTTCATCGAAAAAGCGCCGACGACCCACCATTAGCACGCACACGCAGATGCTGTTTTGAAATTTTAGGGCGACAGGCTTAGGTAGCCCTAAGGTCGCGTTATATGGGTTCAAGCAGCTCCAGAAGCAGCTCGAAATATGTCTATAAAAGGAAACAGCGTAGTAGCAATGCTCCAATATTTTTAATCTTTACTGCGTCAGCTGACGGCCATTCCACCGCTACACACGCAGCTGATGGTTGTTTTCGTACTTTTAATAATTTAAACAATCGTTTAGTTAAATTTCATCCGGCGTACTATAACTTTATTTTACGTATTTTATTTACAAGTATATGTGAGCAGCTGACATAGTCCCCCACGATGCAGCTGACGATTTTATTTCAGCTCAGTATGATTTCAACTATTTATGAAAAAAAGTTTCAGTCGGCGTTGTACGTATTACTAATAAGTGAACCAAGCGTCAGCTTCAGCCGCCCGGATTGCGGAAGACCCAGGTTCGATTCCTGGCTTGGTCGGGTGGGCGTTTAATTTTTTCACTGTATTTTATATAAATATTTAATTCAGCTTAAGTATAGCAATTAGCACATAAAAAATAAAAGTAAAAAACATCGTACAAGCTCGATTTTTGTCGCTCTACAGTCTGTGTTTTCTCAAACAACAAGGTCAATCAGTGTGCTCACATACATATTTACTCTTATCGTTATTCTTGTATCTGCTAACGATCAACAACGTCGAAATCAAGCAAAGTAGGCGCCTGTCGGATTTATTTAGGTATAACTTGTTAATCTTTCGATCAACACAAAAGATCGTCTAAAAATACAATGTCAATCGTGCGTCGCTTACAGATTTATAACATTTTGTTTAATGGCACGTGCCGGCCGACCAAAATCGAGTAGGTAGATCTGTAAGTAGTCTGTAAGCGTTAATGCATGCTCCATGCTAAAAGGCTACCTACGATCTCAGTCGTACAGAAAATAACATTTGTTTCCAGTAAAGTGATTGATGATTGCAGCGCTATGTGATCCGAGCTTTGTGTTTTCTCCCCGTTATCTTCATATATATTATAAATCTTCTGTGCGTGTGTATGTTATTGAACTCCTTCTAAACTGCTGGACCGATTTGGATGAAATTTTCTGTGTGTGTTCTAATGGATTCGAGAATGGTTTAGATTTACAATTGGACCCGGTAGGTGGCGCTGCTATAGGGGTCCATCATGGGATACGGGTGTTCTTAAGCGGACGAATGATTTGTTTGTTTTGTTTTAATGGAAACTGTCAAAGCGGTACGAAGTCCGCCGGTCAGCTAGTGTATATATAATTGTCTGTAAGACAGAAAGAAAGTAAAGAAGAAAGCAAGACAGAAAAACCGAAAGAATGAATAAAGATGTATGTAAGATGATGTACTCGTATGTAATAAGATTTTGTTGGCCTCGGTTTGAAAAGCTCTAAAATGAGACCTACTAAAATTATTGAGCATATGGACATTAAGGCCACGTGGTTGAAAATACGAATGTTAGGTACATCCTATCCGATCCGAACCGAACCCCTCGAAGGAGCTAGTAGAGAACGGGGATACGCACTAGTGCATCCCCTCTAGAAAACCTCCGACGGTGTTTAAAGAACCTATAAGTTTCTCGCCGCCCCAAAAAAGCTCGGTGACGCTGAAAATGCCGCCTGAAGCAATGAGTAAACATTTGTACGACCAACCGTATCGTCTTAATTCATATAAGTAGGTATTTATCTAATCGTATATATATGAATGTATGTACATATCTTGCGCAAACCCGTATCTATTACAGACTCATTGTGCAGAGCCCCTCAGCCATTTTGCATAGGAGTAGGAGCGACAAACAACACGGAGATTGTCGTGGGTGTGTCTACATCTAGTATTATCTTAATAAGCAAATGACCGTATCCCGCAAGGTCGGTGCTCGGATTATCACTGTATTGTTGTAATTTACGAGCAACCGTTGTCTTGCATTAAACTCTTATAGGACAAAGGAATCTGCCACAAATGATTGGTCCTAGCTAGACGCATGCTTGCCTAGTTATGCATCTTAGATTTAATGTACATAATATGTCATTGAAAAAATACAAAACGTATCAGGCTCAGTGGCATGTCGTTAGGGGAGAACTCTGTCCAGCAGTGGACTGATGTGGGCCAATGACGATAACAACGATGATAAAAAAGTAAGAGCACCTTTTTTTAATTCTTTAAAAATTTTAGTCGTCTACCGAAATTGAAAATAGCGCTTGAAAAGAACTACTTACTTGCCTCAGATGGAATTGCCTTGAACCCACGTACTCTCGCTTTTTTGCGATAGCTCTTCAGACTGAGCTACCTAGATACCTATTGGTTGGTCTGTCGACTTTTTTGTGACGATGTTTCATAAATATTTTATTTTACCCTAGACCTTGACTATACAACGAAACATATTTTGCATAGTCATTCTGTGATATTGCCGCTTCTGGGAGTAAGAGTCCCAACTCAGGTAAGTCGTCTTCATTGTATATGTAAAATAACAATTTAAAATATTAAAATAAACTTTACTACATTCTTATTTATACATAAATTGAATTATGGTTATTTCATGCAATAGCATAGCGGTAGTTCCACGTTAATACTTTTTAACTGTAAAAGTTATATGTCGCCTCAGTGGTGTACCTAATGTTTAGGTCACCAGTCTTAAAACTGGTACCAGATTCGTGTTGTTTTATTACAGTAAAGCAATATAACACAGAATATGGTAGATCATCTATAACTTTGATCAATTGATCGAAAAAAATAATGAAAATATATTAATCAAGAGGTAAAGTTTGTGACTTTGTTTGTTGTTTTTTTGCGGAGGGTACTTACTTACTCTACAAAAATTCTTTCACTGATAAAATGCTACATTCCTTACGGGTAACATAGGCTAAATTTTAATCAAGCAAAAGTATATTTTTAAAATTTAAACCAAAGAAAACGAAGGCACGCTTAAAAAATAAAATTGAACGTCGACATTTAAGTATTGTCGTACGAGTACAGTAACGAGCATTGCCATGTATACACTTTTGACTAGTTTTGGCTCTTATTTCATTGTACTAGTGGTCGCCCAGTGGTCGAAATTCGACCGTAATATTCCTCCGATTCCATTTTTGAAACACTATTTTATTAAGGCTGCACGGACTGTATCCTAAGCAATGAAAAATTTAAAAAACATAGAATGTGAGTTTGGATGGGCATTGACAGATTTCGGCCGCTCCTCTTCCATACATATTTGAAATTTTTGAAAAATGTATATGAAACAATGTTTATTTAATTTAATGTAAGTATTTTTTATGCATAATTTTTTTTCTATTAGCATTCTGCACTCTTTCTCTGTATAAACTATAAGTGTGCGAAATTTTATACTCCTCCCTCCGCGCAATTTTCGTAAAAAGGAGTAGGTACAAAGTTTTTGCTTCACTTTTGGTCACTAGCTGACCCGGCGGACTTCGTACCGCATTTTTATTTTTTTATTTTTTTTTTAATATAGCCTATGTTACTCTGCGCTAATGTAGCATTCTAATGGTGAAATAATTTTTTAAATCGGTCCAGTAGTTTTTGAGTTTATTCGTTGCAAACATACATACATACATACATACATACATACATACATGCATACATACATACATACATACATACATACATACATACATGCATACATACATACATACATACATACATACATACATACATACATACATACATACATACATACATACATACATACATACATACATACATACATACATACATACATACATACATACATACATACATACATACATACATACATACATAAATACATACATACATACAAATGTTTCCTCTTTATAATATTAGTATAGATGAGTTACATAGTTTACTTGTTAATGTCATAATCGTGAATGTACCGCAGATTTTTTTTTACCAGTATACCACCGCTGCACTGGGGTTAGCTAGACGAGAGCTCGGCATTGTACAACGTGTTTTCATGTGCTTCTCTTTTACACGCCTGCGCATTAGACTACGAGCACCACAAACTGTCACAAACTGTCAAATTTTCTCAATAGACTTTGTTATATCTAAAACATATGGTTGAACATTTATTGAATAAAGACAGTTTTGGATGGGTCGATGGCGTCTGTACATAAAGGATTACAGTAACAGATATCGCGCTCAATCCATCTGCGTAATAGTCACAATTCTTTTTGTTAACTAATCTTAAGGGACTGCGAAATCTTTTTGATGCTCCTTTGTTCAATTTGACACATCCCAAACGATTATCAGGAGCTGTTCCCAGTCCATTTCGACACATTTGGCTCAAAAACGCCATTAGGGAATATGTAATCCATTAAGAAGTGATGTATTAGGGTACAGTGACAGTATAATCGAACAAAAAACATCGATTAACGCGAAATCGTTTGGAGTTTTTGTAGACAAGTAGTAAGATTGTAGCGAATCTTAAGATTTTTATTTAATTATTTTGCTTTCAAGTGGTTTTCGTCCATCAGAACTTGTATTACTTACTACATAATAACCTTATAAACGTAATGAAGTAACATAGTTTTTAATTGAATATTTAATAGAATCTGACAATACCTACTACCTAGACCTACCTACGTTGAATCAACAATCAAACAAAAATCAAAAGATTAAATTACTTTAAGTCTTATTTCCTTACACAATCCATCAGCAAATTAATCTTCAGATCTTCACATTCACTTAGTTGGACGGATATAAAAGAAATAGCAAAATAGCAAAACATTACGGAAGCGAGTTTGCCAACTTGATTTGGTGAGGTAAGTACCACTTGTCATGTCACATCCATTGGCTGCGGCATGGACTAATTAATAGTCCATGGCTGCGGTTACCTTTGTGGGGCGTAATTGTACTAATTTTAAACGTATATCACATACGTTTAACCGTATCTTACGTCAGTGGGCTGATTTAAATTTTTTGCTAAAGTCCAACTGGGCGTTGTATGCAGAAAGTACCTAATACCTACCTAGTAGAACTTTTTGTTTCAAGACGACAAAATGTATATTCGAGAGATATTTGATGAGTTAACATCTTTCTTAAATCGTCTTGCAAATATCGGAGGAGCTGGATGGCGCAATGGTTAAAACGCGCCCGGTCTGCGAGTGCTGAGGTTAAGCAACTTTCGCAAAGGTCATCGAATGGGTGACCATTATTATCTAGAGCTCCTCTGTGCTTCGGATGGCACGTAAAGCCGTTGGTCCCGGCTCGGCTGCATTTAGGGACATAAAAAGAGCTGATGATTGCAAAGATCGCAACAAAACATGAACAAAGGTTGAGGGCTTGACTCAGGTGGGATGAGACTCAATCTCACGACGAAAGCTAAGATAAAGATTAAACAGCTACCAAACAAAATGGCTACTATTTATCGCGTGCTATTTTCAAATTCAAATTCAAATTCAAATTATTTATTGCATATCACATTACAGCATAAGGTGGAATATTTATAAAGGTATTCATGTGACACCCTGCAAGGGCACAGCAACAGTATCAGAGGGTTGTTTAAAAATGTACTTACTTAACTAGTTATGATTATATAATTGAATTGCAATTTATTTATAATATAATATATGACCAACCAATTTAACACCAAATATATTCTAAGCAAATTGGCAAAAAAAAATATTGGAATATTCTGATTTAAGCCTGACTTACTTACCCAATCTAGAGCTGTTAAAGTATCGTTGTGTGTGAGTAAAGTGTTTATTTAAACTTATAGTTAAAATATTCATTTAGAGTATAAAAGCATTTTCCAATTAGAATTTTTTTCAGTTCGTTATTAAATGAAGTTGATTTCTCTATGTTTTTTATGTTGTTCGGTAAGTGGATATATATTTTAATTAGCATATAATGAGGGCTCGATGTTACTAGTTTTAATTTAGAAAAAGGTAGATTAAGTTTGTTTAAATTTCTGTTATTTCTTTTAATATCAGATATCGGTAAGTATGAGTATACAAATGTATTTTCTGACAAATTTACATGATTCTAAGATATAAATGGAAATCATTGGAAATGGCATGAAATGGAAATTTCAGTTTCGTATTAAATATAGCATTGCAAATTTTAAACAAAAATTGTTTGCAATAAAGTTACACAGGTACAGTTTAAAGGTAAACGAACAAAATTACTTTTACAACGCCATACCACTAATTTATTGTTAAGCCCGACAGTCCTTTTCTTTTTTCTGATGTATTTAACCTTAGCATCGCCCTATGAGAAATTAACAATTGTAATGAAGAGGCACCCATAACCTCTTCAAAAAAACGGTAAAAACTAAAGGACATGGTAAAAAAATTATGGACGCTGATGTATTAATAAGCGTTAAGTTATATGCGAAAGAATAAAACCTAAATAAGCTAATAAAGAGCTAATAAAAACTAAAAAAAAAATGCCTCAAATTTATTGTTAGAAAAGAAAATGGATAGAGGTATGTATGCTTGCCACACTATATTCTACCTCTGGCAGCATGTCTGGCACCCCATATTAAGTGTTTGTCTGACTTCTTGGCGGAAAAGTGAAGAGACATGTAAAATTGAATTAAAATTTGTGTTAAGTCGAATATCAATGTGAAATAAAGGTGGACTATTAACCGTTTAGTGTTCGTGAACGTGCGTGAGTGTTGCCAAAGAAAACAAAACAGTGCAACGTCTCTTTTCAATTTCTCTCAAGAAGTCCGCGGGTGGTCTCAGTAAAGCCTCACATCTTTACTGATACTCATTTCTGTTATCATTCATTATATATACTAGCTGACCGGCGGACTTCGTGCCGCTTTGACAGTTTCCATAGCAACAAAACAAACAAATCATTAGTCCGCTTAATCCTTTATATATTGCCACCATATTTTGAACTTTATACAATTGAGATAAGGTCGAAAACCAATGAAAAATTTGAACATGTGCCCGTTAAAGGGCTAAGAACACCCGTATCCCATAACGGACCTCTATAGCAGCGCCACCTACCGGGTCCAATAGTAAATCTAAACCATTCTCGAATCCACTTGTACACACACAGAAAATTTCATCCAAATCGGTCCAGCCGTTTAGAAACAGTTCAATAACATGCACACGCACTGAAGATTTATACAAGATTAACAAAGTAAATATTGTTTATTTATTTATTACTTTAAAAATATAGCACGAAAAAGACGCAGGCTGAATGTGTGAGTAAATATTATTATAGTAAATATATTTACTCATGTGATGTAGGTATTGATGAATGCAATAAAAATGACATTTAAACATTAGAATCGGCAAACTTTATTGATATATAAAGTGCTTCTAATTCTAGTAAAACATAACACTAACCCAAATAAAGGAATATGAATGGCTTTACATCAATTAATTGTTTAGAAAAATTTGTCTTTTTTCAGAAAATGAAGGCATTTAAAATATTAAAAATAAAATCTTACTTAAAAATAAGTAGCACTTTTGTCTTCTTTGATACTTTCTGTTTCCACGCCCACCAAAACATGTTATAACGAACAGGCTAGATGACTGGTCTCACGTGGTACGTACGAGAATTTAGAGTGCTACTTAGAAACTAGGAAATGTGAGTCAGATAAAGTATTCTTTAAGCATGTAAGATTAGGAACTAGTTAAAAACTAATTACAAAAATGGATACTTACATTTATTTCGAGTTATTTTAGGATTTGTTTTTCAAACTCAATAATATGAGTCTTGTATATTATTTATTGCCAAGGCACCCCAGCCGGCAAACATTTAGCTTGGTTGTTGTCGTTAAAAACAAACGCGTTTTATATGTGCTGTTAGAACCAAGGTTAACCTTCAACTGGCTTTGGGGGTCAAAAATTACTTTATACAGAATACGTTTGCATTAGTGAATGTTTATGAAGTGTCATTTTCATTAACCTGTTGACCAGATTTTGAACGACGAATAGTTTGATTTTGGAAAAAAACGCAAATCGTACACAATTTTTTTGTATAAGTACAGTGATTATATTAATTTTTAAAATAGTGGCTAGAACAAAAAATACGAAGATGTTTTGTTTCCAGTAGATAAACAAAACAAAGTATGAAAGATTAAACCAACAAAGTATTATAATAATTATGTTACTACACAACTGTACACACGCCTACACATAAACCTACCACAAACTGTCAAATTTCCCCAATAGACTCTGAGCTTTATGTCTTAAGAATAAGTTTGAAAATGTATTGAAGAAATTTGACACTTTTGGATAGGTTGATAAGCAGGCGTCTGTACTAGTATAATTTTATTGTGTAAAATACCTGATATTATAATATAGTTATACTGTTAGAAAAAAAGAGACTTTTTAAATAACTACCTATAATATTCTTGAGCATAGTGCGTCATCCATCTAACAATTAACCACATTTGTTTGTAACATACATTATTTACGATGGAACAGATAATTTATTTAATAAATACTGGCGAGTAGCACTTGACGTTTATTCTAATTAGCATCTTCAGAACACAAAACATGCAAATTGAAGTGGATACTCGTACCTATATGGAATTATATACATTACTAAAATGTGTCTGAACGTTGTTCAATTATTGGATGCGCAGCCAGCAATTCAATCAAAGCGTTCAACAACTCGCTAAACAAATGAATTATGAAGAACTGAAACAGCATATACGCAAATGGAAACAAAACACTTTATATGTATATTTTTGAGTTTATTTAACATATTATTCCAGCCTTTTTTGAGTAGCTCTATGGCGGCAGGCATCCGGGTCTAGTTCACGAAATCGACAGTCACTATATCGAAAACGTTCCATCGGCGGGTCACTGTAGCAAAAGTACACTATATCGATGGTATGCTACATCGACAGAACACCATATCGATGGTACGCTGCATCGACAGTACGCCATATCGAAAGTATGCTGCATCGACATTACACCATATCGATGGTACGCTGCATCGACAGTACGCCATATCGAAAGTATGCTGCATCGACAATACACCATATCAATAGTACGCTGCTTCGACAGCCCGACCCAAGTAAAAAAGGTTTATAATGACCTAAATTATAAACTTGAGGAGACATTACCGAAGAATAATAGTGAAAACATAAATTTGAAAGAATAATTAATGAAAAATATAATAATAGTAACAAATATGCCAATCCTTTTGTAAGCCGGGCATTTCTCGTGACTCCAAATGCTTAAAGGAATCGCATTGAATATAATTATCAACTGGGTGCTCGTTAATTTATGTAACTAATATTCTTCTTAAAAATAGCAAAATCAATATTTGTCATTATTTTTGTCAATAGATTTGGTTAGCATTTTTATTTGTGTGATTATTTTAGGTTTGCGTTTTAGTTGTTTTCTTTATAGTAGTCTTTGTTTTCATCGTATATGTTTTTTTTAATTCTTTATAGTTTGTTTTAACTAGCTCTCCGTATAACTAGCTCTCTGCCATATTTTCTTGTTATCGTTTTTACAGAAATTGGGCTTGATTTGTTATTCTTTAATATTTGTATACCATCCTATAACCGCATATACCGATATTTAATCGCCTCTGTGGTCTAGTGGTTAAGACGACCGGTTTAGACCCAGAAGTCCCGTGTTTGGTTGGTGGGAGGACTTGTTTGCCCGCCTGGCTATCTTACACCATTTTATCTAAATTTGTCGTCATAACATGTTTATAGCATTGTTGTGTTCCGGCAGCTAGAAATAAGATAGCCAGTGCCTCAGTAGTTGAGGATTCCGGGTAAAGTGCGCTTCCACCACTGGCCTTATCGTCACTTAACATCAAATGACATGAAAGCTAAGTGCATACCCGTCAGATATAAAAAAAAAAATGAAAACTAATTAATCAAAATGCCCTCCAGAATAATCCGATAGCTATAAGGCAAAGTGAATAGGTACTGTATCCACTTTGCCTGTATTCGCTTTGTCCATTTATGTACTTGTTGAATTTAACCAAACTTATAATCCAGAAACTAAAGCCCAATAAATCTAACAGTAATTCAACACGATAAGATGCATTTTAAAGGTATTATCAAGTAAAAACAGTAACACCACATGAACATGAGTAATTCATGCTTTCCAGTTGGTAGGTAAGTATATCAATTCATGCCAAACATAAATGATAAATTGATAACCTATAATTAATTACAAAAATAAATTGGCAACCAACTGTTTAATCAGTGTAAAACGATATCAGTTAAGTATAGGTATCGAGTGCCCATTTTTGATACGCCATTGGTTTCTATATATAAATAATACACTACAGATTGCTTTCATATTGTGCAGTTTGGCAATCAAATTATACTTTTGTAATAAAGCTAAGTGCTTCAAAATGATAAACATGGGACATCTGATAACAACGGAAATAGAAGACACGATGAATACTTGGTTTATTAGCAGTAAGATAATAAACTGTACAATATTTATCACATTTCATTCAGATATTTAGAAGGTTGTCTTGCATTGCAATCTAAACAGCCACAAGGATTTTAGAATAAACACTGACAGTTCTTGATTCACGATGATAAAATTTTTATTATTATTATTAATCACACACAGCCAAAAGACGTCCAATGCTGGACAAAGGCCTCCCCTAAGGATCTCCACAACAACCGGTTTTGTGCTGCTCGCACCCAGCGGACATACTTCTTAGTTATTTAATTTTAAATTTTAACTGTAACATTTTATAAATAAAGAAATAAAATTCTACAGGATAGCGGAAGAAACAAAGGCAAAGCCCTCGAGATTTATTAGTTCCATTATATCAATAGTGGCCCTGCTGGTGGAAAGTGCGAGTGCGTTGAAGTACCGTCTCCTGATGCAAAACGAGGAGAGTTAAATATGTCAATATAAACTCGCACTAGGCACCAATTTCAAAAGGTTCCCCTAATCACTCCTAATTGCACGTCAACGGTTCTCCTGTGACTGGCTACAGCATTAAGCCAGCTGTGAATTTGGGTTCGTTTGCATTACGAACTGCCAGACGTTAATTAGAGAAGTACTGTAACAATAAAGTCACATCAAAGGTAAAATAATGATAAAATGTAAACAAGACAGTCTGGAAGAAAAGATTCCATTACCTTAGAAACAAGCTATTCAGGACAACGAGTACTTGTAGTTTTATGTAATGATGATCTTCAAACTTCAATATGAAGATGGCACTGGATAAATTGTAAACTATAGGCCTCCATTACTTGATTATTTTATAATGAACTAGTTGACCAGGCGGACTTCGTACCGATTTCTTCTTCTTTTTTTATATAGCCTATGTTTCTCAGCGCTAATGTAGCATTCTAATGGTGAAAGAAGTTTTTAAATCGGTATAGGTTATAGTTTTTGAGTTTATTCGTTGCAAACATACAATACATACATACAAAAATACAAAGCTTTCCTCTTTACAATATTATTAATATTATAGATAGATATAGATAAGTATAAGTATAGATTCACCGACACTATTGCACTATTATTTCTTCTGTGCTACGAGTATTACCTAAATAAAGGTCAACCAAACGTACAATAGGGTAGTCAACAGGCTATTCAATAGATTAACAGCCCACACGCAATTTCACGGCATTATTAATGCACGTAAATATTATATGAAACATCACTAATGGCGATGAACGAAGGAGATCGCGCAAGAAGAATCGTCAACTAAACGCTTTGTTCGTTCACAATCGCACAAAGAGGAGGTCGTCTGTCAGAAGTAACTTCAGTGTTTAGGTAATAGAATTTGTGTTTAGTTCGGTGCAATTTTGGTGATTCGGTGTAATATACTGTTGAAATATTTCATAGGTTTTCAATCTTATCACAATCACATAAAGTTCATAATGTGGGGGGAATATACATCCCACTGACTGTTAAAGGGTTAAGATGTATTACTACTGGTCGCCCAGTGGTTCAAATTCGACATAATCAAAATATTAAGTGTATAGTAACACAATAACATACACATTTTCATTCTGCACTCCTTCTCCATACGAACTTTAACTACTTATGCCAAATCTCACACTCCTCCATGCGCGCAATGTGCTTAAAAAGGGATAATAAGTTTTGCCTTTACGTATTCATTTATACTAGTGGTCGCCAAGTGGTCGAAATTCGACCGTAATTTTATTAAAGCTGCACGGATTGTATCCTAAGCAATGAAAAATTAAAAAAAGATAGTAGGATTGCCATTGACAGATGTCGGCCGCATTAAAGACAAACAATACGTGTGTGTCAAATACATGGTAGTGTGTGTAATGTTGTTTTTGTTGATTTAATGTATTTTTATGCATAATTTAAAAAAATATTAACATTCAGATAACCTTCTCTATATAAACTATAAGTGTGCGATATTTCATACTCTTCCGTCCGCGCAATTTTCGTAAAAACGGGTACAAAGTTTTTGCTTCACGTATTAATATATACCTAGATATAGATATGAATCATGGCTAATGGCGATGAACGACGGAGACCGCCCAAGAAGAATGTCAACTACCTAAACGCTTTGTTCGTTCACAATCGCACAAAAAGAAGGTCATCTGTCAGAAGTCATATCAGTGTCAGATCTTTCCCCCTTATTCATAAAAACTATTTATGCATTATTTAGTTAAAGTCTCTTTTTCTCAAATTCAAAATGACGTTTGTGTGACGTTGACAAAACAATATTTAACTAAATAATGCTTAAATAGTTTTTATGAATAAGGGGGGTTTGTGTTTAGTTAAATGCTATGTTGGTGGGAATTCTCAAATTCAAAATGACGTTTGTGTGACGTTGACAAAACAATATTTAACTAAATAATGCTTAAATAGTTTTTTTGAAGAGTGTTTGCTATAGCTGCCTCCTACGGCATTTTCAACGTTACCGGATTTTTTTGGGGGCGGCGAGAAAACTAAAGGGTTCCTTAAGCCGTGTGATCGAAACCCCGTCAGAGGTTTTTAGAGGAAATGATATCACGCACAAATCCCCTTCCTTTCTAGATTTTCCGAGGGGTTCGGATCGGATCAGACGCGAAAACTAGGACCTCGGCTCGAGTTGACGGGGTCGTGGTGGTAGGTATTTAAGGTAATAAGGATAATAATACCGAGCGCAGGCATGTGTCTATACAGCGTTCGTACATACACTACAAGGCTAAAACAAAATACTTTGGAAACATTTTCGATGATGTAATACCGTACTATAAATAGTTTAGAAATATTTGTTAAAGTTGTCAACACCCCTCTTACGTTATTTTTTATCTGAAACTGTATTGAGTACCTCTCCATTGTGTTTGCGACGTTCGTCACCACCCAGGTGTTAAAATTAGTGATGCAACCAACCAGTTCTATACCTACTGTCACATAAACCAATTCTGGGAAGGTATGTACCTAGTGAGTGAATGAATGAATAAATGAATAAAAGTACACAACAACATACGATATGAATTAAAAAACAAAGTCATATAGGTCCTCGCTGGTTTTTTCACCACTCGGTCACGTTAACGAATGGCAATAAATTAAAACCCTCACTAGGTAGGTACCCTGATGTTACTATTCAAATACGAATATACAATCATATATATAACTTGTAAAAACTTTCCAATTTCTTTACATATATCAATACATTAAAGTCTGCAGATTTCTAGGACAGAATTACCATCATTTTTTTCAGTCTGAATATTGCCTGCAGTTTTACAGTTACTTATTTCATCATAAATGGCAAGTATAAAACAACAAAAGGTAACTGAATATGCTACTGTCAAACCATTCATATTCTGCTTATTACCTACGTAGAAAAGTTGTCAAATAAACCACACTAATCTACAAAGTTCTGTTATATTCATAACGTTCTAAATGAGTGACACTGTCAGTGGTAGAGACTAGAGCCACGCTGCGTTGCAGCACGAATTGGGCCGGCTCGCCCGGCGTAATACCACCCTCTCACAGAATATCGGCTTGAAACAATGGCACTCGTTGCTGTTGTGTTTCGTCCGGTGAGTAAAAGTACCGGATGCCTATCTCTCACCCCTCCCCCCTACCAATTCCTTCCCCCTCCTCAAGATCCAACTCCTTCCTCAAGGCCGGCAACGCATCTGCGATTACTTTGGTTTTGCCCGCCGCCCATGGACACCCGTCCATGGGCGGCGGTGATTACTTTCCATCAGGTGGCCCGCCTGCTCGTTTGCCTCCTTTTAACATATTTTTTTTAAAAAGGCGCCTCTAAATACGTTGTACGTTGATGCGCAAACAAAGTCCGTTATCTATTACACTATAAAGTAAATAGCTACCTAGATATGAAAGAAGGACAAAGTATCGACAGACTACAAACCAAATTAATTTCACCTATGTAACTTTAATATGTACCGTATGGCCAGATGGCCAATTATTAACCAGCCAGACTGGGAGATAAAAAAATAACAGCGTTAGGATAATCATGAACACATGTAAGTATGTGATAATTTAATTTTGTAACATAATTGTTACAAACAATTAATTTATATACATTACAGTACATAAACATGTGATAAGATACTAAGAAATCAATCTTAGTGATCATTTTGCGAGTTATTTTAACAGTTTGCCTTTGACACGAATTGTGTTTTACTTCAGTCTTTTAAAATAAAGCATGGCATGGTCATGAACTATGTAATAATAAATAAATATGAAATCGTCAGTCAGTCATCGAAGTCAGAATAGGTTAACAGTTTGAAAATTCTGGCTTGAGAAATTACACCTGAATACCAGAACGTAGTGAAAAAACCTTTCTTTCACTGCCTCCGAGCGAGTGTGACTAACCTTGACACCGTGTTACGTTTACGCGCACGTTTAAGGCGAGAACAACATCAAACACCGTCATTTTGATAGAGACAAAACCATTGAAAACGGCAGCTGCCTTTAACATTGTCCGTCGCAATTAAAACAACAATGCAGACGTACACTATAAACGTGCAAGCACACTACTCGTATTACACGGATGACACATATACGGGACGACAATGTGACATGCTATGCCATTTGAACCATTAATCACAATCATATTATGATAATGCGCATACGTTTCGATTAGCACGCCACGAGTGGGTAAGGGGCACGTTTACCTGTTGCTGCTGATGTTGCTGCTGCTGCTGCTGCTGCTGTTGCTGCTGTTGGTACTGCTGAGCGACCACCTTAATCCCGCTCAGTTCCAGCGAGCGAGGATCCAACGACCTGCTCCTAGGCTTCTCCGAATAGAACACGACCTCGTCTCGTTTCCCTTTCTTCCATCTGAAGTAGTTCGCCATCGCGGCTGTCCGTAGTAGCACTCAACACATCGCTTTTAAACAACCGCTAGTTTAACCGCCGTTCGGATTCACACATTTTCGTAATAGCGCCGAGGTTGGTTCGCGGAGGCATCTCTGTAAGCACTGAGCGATAACGTCGTTGTCACGAGACGTAATTGTTGTTATGCAACTACGTAGTACACAGCGCAGCTGTTATCCGAACCCTTAACTCCTCAGGGTAACAGGGAAGTGAGGAGAGCGTAGTGCGGCCGTTTCTTATCGAATTACGGATACGGTGAGTGCAAACTGATAATTATATTGCACAATTTATATCGGCGACGTCACCTCGTCATTGCATGCCTGTGGTGTGATTGACTCTGTGCTGCGAATGGATGGCGTGCGGCATGGGCACATCGCTAGTGGTCGCGTCGAGTCTGGGCGTGAGCGATTGCTCCTCTGCTGATCCGCTATGTCGGGCGAACGTAGGTACACCACACATACAGTCAGCGTCAAATTCATCAAAACAACACCAGAAACAAAAACATGCGTGACATTGAAAAGAACTTACTACTTTTGATTAGACTATCAATTTGATAAACACTATCATTTATTTTGTTTTCAAGTAAGACCGATTAAATAGTCCATAGCCTTTTGACGTGCAGGCGGTTGATGATGGCGACCTCATTATGACAAACCAAATACGTCCAAGTCGTTGCTATCGACCACCCATGACTTCAGAAGTTAAATGACGCTAACGTTGGCCAATAGTAATAAGACTTGCTTAAACAGCCGTGTCCGGCCAAATTAGTATAGACTTGAATGGGATCAGAAAGTAACAATTATTGTTGTTTGTAATACCTATTGTATTTTATGTAAATCTAATGTGCTTATAAACTAAAAATAGTTATTCAGTGTTTTGTTTGTGTCACTAATATATGATTTTGAATCAAATGAAGAGAGACAATTTATTTGTACGAAATAAAGTACAAGTTTTGCAAAATACTTGAAATAAAACTGTGTTTATTCCTACCTTACATAATATTATAAAGCTGAAGAGTTTGTTTGTTTGTTTGGTTGGTTGAACGCGCTAATCTCAGGGACTACTGGTTCGAATTGAAAAAAATATTTTTGAGTTGAATAGTCCATTTGTTGAGGAAGGCTATAGGCTATATTACATCACGCTATGACTAATAGGAGTGGAACAGCAATGAAAAATGTTGCAAAAACGGGGTTTTTTTTTACAGCTTTCCTTGCGTGCGCTGCGTGGATTCTTCGCTAATTAACGCGGGTGAAACCGCGGGGCAAAGCTAGTTTATTATATATAGACATACAAAAGCAACCTAACATTAATATGTCAATGTTTCAATTATTTTTAGGTTTAGCTTTCTTTTTAATCTTAAGTATCAAGGAGTATATTATAGATTTTGTATGCCGACTGTACAACATCGTTTAACATGCCACACCGATAGATAAGAGATATTATGCGTGAACTACAAAGTTCGTCTACGACACACAAAGGACTGAAAGGTAATGTTCCAAAATTATATGTTATCTAGATGTAAGAATATTCACTACCTAAAAACCGTTTGGGGCCCGACAGTTTATTATTATTACTATATCGCAAATATTTTGATCTTCTCTATCTTGACAGTGGCAATACATTAATCTGTTAAGATAAACCGCGATAAGGATAAGATTTTAGATTATTCTATGCATAATACGAAAATGTTTTCTTTAATGACTAACTGTTTGTTTTACAATTTTTCGCCGGACTTTTCTCGATAAAAAACTGCGTTCCAAATTAGTGGTAAAATCAAGAATATTTAGAAATGCTTTCGAAAGTCTAATAAGATAAATTTTTTACTTTCTGTTTTTAAGTGTTAATTGCAAGCTGAATTAAATATTTTTATATGAAAAATACAGTTAAAAAATTAATCATTATTAAAAAAAAATTAATTCAGCTAAAGTGTAGCAATTAACACTTAAAAATAAAAAGTTAAAAAAGTACTATAGCGTTGTGTTATCAATTTGTGGTATTCATCTGCAAAGATGAATCTGCATGTCCATCGGTTGCAAATACCTTTGGATAGATGGCACTAATGTCGCTCTAAAGCATTTCAAAAATCAAAAAAAAAGCAGTGACAAAATTCAGCGCTTACGTCAGCCTTCCCGGTAGCATAATGGTCAGTGCAGCCGCCCGAATTGCGGAAGACCCAAGTTCGATTCCTGGCTGGGTCGGGTGGGCGTTTAACTTTTTCACTGTATTTTTATATAAAAATATCTAATAAGATAAATAAAATCTTTATTTTATTAATACTTATATTAAGACTTGTTGTTAGCATAGCCATATTTATTAATAATTATGTTAATTTGACAATTTTGCTGTAAGACTCCCGGATACAAATAAATAAATAAATAAATAATTTACTTTTATGCTAGTTCTGAACCCAATGTACACGTTGTAAGTAGACCAGTCATAAACTAGACTGTCTTAAGGAGTGCTTAGTTTTTGTAGTATTGGAAAGATATTGCTGTTAGCCGTCTATGGCCTTCAACATCACAGCGTAACTTTGCTTTGCTTATGCCAGTTGAAAACTACAACTAAGAGAATGAACTAAATATGTCATTGGCACACCACTAAAAAATGGAATTCGCTCCCAGCACACGTATTTCTTCCTTCTTACAACATGGGGTCCTTTAAATGAGGTGTGAAGAAACAACTTGTGGGTAGGCAAGGTCTACTAGCTGTTCTCACAGACTCTGCTTCTGCTTAACATCAGGCATAGCAGAAGCATTTGCCTAACTTTCTACAAAAACATATACATATTTGGATAAGAGTTTGTATATGATATTAGTGGACTAGACATAAACAAGTTTTTTGTCAGGAGTACGCAACCTTTTTAGTTTTCAAAATGTTGGCCTCTTATGACCTTCACAGAGTAATGCTTGTGGGCATTGAGAATCTTGGTGTTCTTCATGTTCAGTAACTATTAATTAAAAACATTATATCATCATATCGCTCGCCGCTGGGTGGTACTCGGTGTCTGCTGTTCGTGATCCCGAGCCACCTCCGCAAATGCTAGAATGGTGCTGCTTTTATAAGTGGTATGCCACTTGCGCCCTGTCGAACTCCTCGAAGTTAGGTACGGGGAGAGCTCCACATAACTCGCGGGTTATCCCAGAAACGCGAGTATGTAATAGCAGCGTAAAATGGAAGACAACAGTAAGTTACTAACTAAATAACTTGCATTAAAAAAATTCACATTAAATAGCGCTAAGGCGTTGAAATGGTGCCAATCTGCCGCAATTGCGTCTCGTCCAACGACATATATCGCGATTTCAATGTTACGTAGGCTTAACACTTTATAAGGCCGAGCATGTTTGGATATTTCATTGGTTTTATCTGCTTCACTGATTCAGTGATGCCAAGTGTAAGCGATCACGATTAAAAGTTTGCAAGCAAACGACAGAATACCATTTGGGATTATTTTAAAAAGAGGCGTACAATCGCGCTTACGACACTTCACACGTCTCTGCCCACATACATTATTATTTTTAGAACAAAATCATGCCTATCTTTACAGAAGGGTTATGTAATGTAATAAGACCTATTTGATAAATTGTTATATCGCGATGGGGAAAATCAGTGTTTGGATATTACGATTAAACAAGTTGGGGTGCAAATCCCATTCGAGGCAGTATTCGCTTTTTATTGTTCATCATCATCATCATCATCAACAACCCATTTTATGTCCCTATTGCTGGGGCACGACCCTTCCCTATGGACGGATCCATGGATGTACTAAGTGTTACACTCATATAACTATTGACAGAAATATAGCAAAATAAAAGATAACATAGTATTTATTTTTATTATTTAAGTACTGCAGATAACATACTATGTTAATAAAAAATATATAATATTATTTGTAAAACATCCCAATGATTAAACATTCACACCATAATTCTTCATTAGTATTGATATTCGCATTATGATTATCGAGTTTTGGTGTTAACATGGAAAAAATCGAGAGAGACATCAGGATTTATTAAGCAATTATTACAACAACCACAATAATGTGTCAGCAATATAAAATAATACTTAATTCCTAAAACGTCATCTCCTATTTTAATAGTATTTCAGAAAAAAGTGTATCGCTTGTTTTTAGTTCAGTCAATAGCCTAATTACGAATACTGATATTACCGACATAAAAAAACTACGCTCCCCTTGAGTGTATGGATCGTCAACATCCGTCGGTTGATTAAATAAGAATGATACCAGTTAATGGTATCACAACATTCCCGCCATATGTCACACGTAAATTGTATAAATTACATTGTAATTTTGAGTTGAGAAAAAAATAGAGAAAAACGCCTCATGCGTTTCTTGAAAGCTCTTCTCGGTTGAAGGCTTTCCCTTAATCTGACCTGGTGGTAGATTCAGTAGGTTAGTTTAAACTTCGGCAATTTTAATAGTTATTGACGTCAATAAGTGCTAGTGAAGCCTTAAACATGGCACATGTATGACAGTCATACACAGACAGACTGACTAAAATAAAAAAGAGATACAAGTAAATATTACGTATTTGCGTTTTGAATCTTGTTTAGTTTAGTGACCGTTCATTACAGAGGGACAAAACCAAAATACGAGTATATGCCTATTTCTACAATTCAGTCATCAAACCTTCTCAGAGTGCCTAGTGTGACTTTCGTTTAGAATCCGTAGCTATTCATTTTATTACGTTTACGAAAACGAAAATGTATATAATATGTTCAAATGATTTTCAACGCAAATTTTGTTGCGAACAATTACAAAAACACAAATGTTGTACCCGGTATGTCAGAAGGGTGCAAGTTCAAATCCTGCTCGTGGAATTTTTTTCAACATTTGTGTTTTTGAAAATGTATATGACAAAACAGTGACTTTTCTTTCTAGCCAGGAGGCGCTGCATAAATACTACACTAATTCTCGTTGCGAGCAGCACAAAACCGGTCGTTGTGGAGATCCTTGGGGGAGGCCTTTGTCCAGCAGTGGACGTCTCTTGGCTGAGATGATGATGATGATGATGCCCTCTGACCTTTGTAACTTGCAATGTGTAATGTTTGAGTCCCAATAACACCGGCGCTGTACCAATTTCAATATCGTTTTACGCTAGCGACTTTTTCGTCACAAATTTCAGAACTGTTCGTGCAAGCACATGACAGAGTAACGTTTTGTTAAATAGGTGTTATTAGACTTTTGACCTTTTGCATCCATAAATACGTGTATAACAGAAAAATAACACAATTCATAAGGTTTTTCCGACACTACACTACATGTTTTATAAACATTACCTCAGTCTATAGACAGTACTGAGTATAATATTTTATTCAAAAACCAATCAGTTGAGCGCTACTCCAAACCACCTACTATACCGACGGCGAAGTGTCAATATCTCATATTTATGTCAATAACTCTTCATTGTTGGAAGAAAAAACATGTTTTAAGCGTTTGATCAAAAATAAATACGCCAATTTAGTAAGGATGTATTTGTAATTTGGTTTTTTGCAATTGCTACTTAATTAATATTTAATCGGCTTATACCCTATGCCATGAAACTTTTGTTCTTAAGGTAATAAAATTATATATTTTTAATTGAATATTGAGTCATTTGCACTTCGCCTTCGATGTGCATTAGCACTAGAGGGCTCGCGCGAGTAACATGTGTCATGTTGAACGAAACACGCTACAGTGCTGCTCTTTCACGTATTCGTCGAGTACGAATCGTTCCATAAATCAGTAGTTAGCCAGTTTTCTAGGAGCGTAAGCTTCACTACGGTGCATTCATAAAATTTTATTGTATTTTAGTGTAGAAGATTGAGAAACCTATATAATAATGGGAGACACATGTGACCCGCGCGATAACTCTAGGATTATTTTGAAGCGCGAGCACTCTAGTGTAAAGTCTAATGCTAACAAATCTCTAGGCCATTTTTAATAAACCTCATTTATTATGTCGACACAACGTACTTTTTCAATGTCTCTTACATTGAAAAAGTAATAGCAAACGAGCCGGACGGTCACATTACAGAAAGTAATCATTGCCACCCATGTACAGACATTTGCACATAAGACTATCCAAAACTGTAAAAATTCTTCAATAAATATCCAACCATATGCCATAGGCATAAAGTTCAAAATTGGTAGTTTGATGTGCAGGCAAAACCAGAGCAGTGGAATCGCCGATCCGCTTTCCTGTTTAAGATAAGAAAAGATAAGATACGATCACTTACCGCTTTCCTCCTCTCCTGCCCTTCCACTGGCACCGTCTGGCCCGGGATGGACGCCCTGCCACGGAATATGTCCATCACCTTGGCCATCGCGCTCGGCCGCCGCGATCCAAATACAGTTACGGTGTGGTAATACTGTTGAAAGGGTTACATTACTGTTCGAAAATAATCAAGATTCTAAAAAATAAACTAATACAATAATTGGTGCACCAACGCTACGAAACACCCACTTTAAAGGTAAATCTTTTTTGTCCATCCAAAAGTTGTCCTGAAGAGATCCCTTTGTACATATATACTTTTATGTAGTTTTTTGTCAAATATTAATTTTTATTTTTGGTGTATAATAATAAAGTATATTTATTTATTTTTAATCAGCCTAGCTTCTATCGGTTCTATTTTTTTTTTCTTTTTTATAGTTAGCTCGGCAAATGACTCCATCCCACCTGATGTTAAATGGAAATGGAGTCCAGACGCGAAGATAACTAGTGCAGCGTGAAAACAAACGTAGCATCAGTTAACCTCACTCTGCCGGCCCACAAGGTGCTTCTTCACGCCTCTTTTGAAGGACCCATATCATACTCATACAGAAGGAGGGAAAACGTGTGCTGGTTGACTATTCCACCTTTTGGAGGTGCGGCAAAGAAACGAGTCACCAAATTTCTTTGTGCGCGATGGGATATTTGAGACAGAATTGAATTACGTATTGTTTTGTTGTGTTTTATGTTAAATTGCATTGAAACTTGTCTTTCTATAGATACATTCCAGTATATGAAAGAAAGAAAAGGGAGAAAAGAATTGCACTTGCTGTGTTTCTTCTTAGAACAAGGTCTCCTGCTCTATAGACTCATGAACGGATTGCATAGTGACATTTATAAGAGCTGAATAATTATTGCCTAGAATAAATTTAACTTTTTGCACCTTATTAATATTATCTAATAAACAGAGAAAATTCTTCCTCTTTTACACTAATTCAAAATGAAATTTAAATAAATGGAATAGCAAAAAAATTTTCAAGCTTATACTGTTTATTAGTAAAGCCTTATGTGATTTTTCAATTTAGGCTACAACAGTTGTGCTCTTTTGAATGTCACTATCGGAGACCTTGTACTGAAAATAACCGGCAAAAAGCTCAGCAAGGACAAACTCAGCAGCTCTTTTCTCCATTTCCTTTATAACTTACGTTAGGCACTATGAGATTAGTTGAACAAATTATATAAAGGCACATTTTATCAACCGTAAATATTTTGACAAAACATCTAATTATATCAGAGAAATAAGGCCCTAGCATTAAAAAAAAATCAGGTTTTTTTTTAACTTTTCCTGACACAAAAATTGTAATATTTTTAAGAGCGGCCTCGCCGTTGGCATCTTTGAATGAAACTACGGGCACGTGTAAGCGGTGAAGGTGAAATGATTTTTTCTTGAAAACTAACGTATTTTAAGTTTTTTTCATAAAAATAGTTTATATATTAATTATGTTGTTGAATTTATTCTCTAAATATTTGCAGTTGATAAAATGTGACCTTATATTCTTGTGACAACCGCGTGTGATACGCGCAAGACTAGATTTAACTGTGAGAAAACTATAGCAAACTGCGAAAGGCAACGAAAGCTTAATGGTGAACTCGTCAATACTATAAAGATACACTATCTTAGACAAATTGCATATGAGATTACACAATATGATGTAAAAATTGCACGTTTCATTTACCTTTTTATTGATCGTAAACAAACCTTATTCTATTACGGATGAATATTATTTTGTAAATGGCTCATCATGGCCGTAACCCACCAAAATAATTGTGTTAGTGGTTGTTTACGACTGTCACCATATGACAAAACATGCTTACAATCAATGGGTTAACGTGCCTACTAAACACACAGAGAAGTTTCAGATATGGTGACCTTTAACTCAGAAGATCGCTACCCGAACGCACAAGCCACATTTCATTTATTGTGAGCTAGATGGCGCAGTGGTTGACGCGTTAAAAATGTAGCAGTCGTTAACAACCACCAATCCGCACTGGGCCCACGTGGTGGTTTACGGGCCGTTCTCCCTGGGAAGGCTCGTGCTCCAGCAGTGGGGACATAAAATTAAGCTGATGATGATGATGGTATGTTGTGATACTGAATAAATGTTTTTCTATTTCTATTTTTTTATACTCACTTTTGTATGACTTCCAGGGTGCGGATGCGCCGAGCCGTCCTTGGCCTTCGCGGTCGCAGCGGCGACGCCAGTGGTATTCCCTGCTTCCGGCTTCACCTCTGGCTTTGCTGTTTCTGGTTTTGGAGTCTCTTTAACCGTCGGAGAGGATTTGGTCATACTCTGGAAGATTAAATAGGGTGCATAAATATTTTTATTGGACAAATATTTAAGAGGGACAATATTATTGTATACCAGATTCGTTCCACTTAAGCTGGTATGTCTGAGGCAGTCGGAGATTAAAAGAAATGGAAGTAAATGGGTCAGCCTTGCAGTAGCAGGGATTAACTAACTTAATATAAAAAATGAAGGGTGGGACGAAGAAGGCAGTCTAAAATAGCTAATAACGTATTTGTAATTGTTTTATGATATTTTAGAAATCCATACTAAGCTGCCCGATTTTGACATTTTACTATAGTCTGACATTTCTTTAGTCTAAATAATTGTCAAAATCAAACACCTGAGAAACTTTAAAATAGCAGAATCGACGCCCAGGATATTTAAATCTTACCGAGTGATCTCGAAATCAAAAGTGACATGAAATTATCATCTAATTATATCACTATCTTTATATATAAAAAAATTCTGTGCGTGTATGTATGTTATTGAACTCCTTCTAAACGGCTGGACCGATTTGGATGAAATTTTCTGTGTGTGTCCAAGTGGATTCGAGAATGGTTTAGATTTACAATTGGAACCGGTACGTGGCGCTGCTATAGGGGTCCCTCATGAGATACGGGTGTTCTTAAGCGGACGAATGATTTGTTTGTTATGTTGTCATGGAAACTGTCAACGTGAAACTGTTAAAGCGGTACGAAGTCCGCCGGTCAGCTAGTGAAATATAATATCTTTTACATCATTAACAATTTCCTTACTATGTATGATACATACAGTTGGAGAATTTTCGGTGTCAAAAAAAGTTTACTAGTGTAGTGGAAAAGGAACGTAAACACTTAATTCATATCATAGCGTAAGAATTAGTAACCGGTTCTTAAATCGTCCCCCTGCTCCTATATTACTTGGAGTAGGCGCAAAATCTATTTTTCTTCCACTACTCTTTATCAGCTGTGACCTTAACAAATACTCCCTTTACATTCATACCATGCCTCAAACAATCCAACCATCTTTTATTAAATCTTCCTCTCCCTCTCCACCCATTTAACGCATTTCATATTTTCTCATCACATGGCCATACCAAGATTCCCCTGAACTATTTTGACTGGTGCTATTTACAAACTTTTTCTTGAATACTCTTGCCTTCCTAGTCCATATTTAGTTTTTACACTCTAACTCAACTACATTGTATTTTGACATCTATTTCTTTAGACAGAGAGCTCAAAAAGGCAGTTCTAAATAAAAAATTACCTGTACGGCTGCTTTAACTTGCTGCATTATTGATGGTGGTTTCTTAGCGTCACCGCGCGGTTTCGACTTGAAGATGTCGAACACGGCGGGTCTGCGGCTCACCCCGGTTGTTCCTGGCACAAAGACAATGGATGTTGAAGACGCATGCAACTATATAATAAGTTAGTTCTCATATTTGTTACTAGATGGCGTGCCGCGATTCGTCTTCTGAATCGCGCTATCAAAGCGTCTTAGCATATAGCTTAGGCCATGTAATTTGATAATAAAGTTGTTACCACATCAGATCAAGGAACCTACTAGCGGTTTCATTTTCAACCCTATTGGTATTCTCTTTTAGTACAAAGGTATACCATTTATGAATGGACTATTGACCACTTTATCAAATTCTACTTCTTCTTGATTGTAACCGGTAAGGTTATAGTCACAGAATAGAACCAATTACCTTGCCGTCGCGACTTCAGTCATGATCGTCTTTAATCGCCTTTAAACATCTGACTGCTGAGCTCAGAGGCTCGATTATGCTATTATAAAACGCCTACATAGGTATCTTAGCGGCCTGATTTAGACATGGAAAACACAGTAGGAAAAATGACAGAATCAGGCTGGGACACGATTGTGTACGTTAGAAAAGAGCAAACTTCCTCGATAGGCCTTCCCACACGAATCAAAATTGTCATCGCATTTTGTGCAATACTAATTAACCTAACACATGCTACAATAAATCATAGCTAGACACATCAATTAATATTACAATAAATAATTGTTACATCTGCTATTTTTTTGAACTTATAAAATAAATGCACATTGTTTGTTCTCAAAGTAAATTAACTATACTTTACTGTACTTTTGTTATTGAGGATTTAACATAATAATATACATTTCATCGCTTACGATCTAACACCGTTTAAGTTTAAAATGTCGGTATTGAGATTTTATGTCCTTGGGTAGAAAATCTGAAGACATACAAGGTAATGAAAAGTGCATTACTTTTAGAATTTAAGCGACGATTTACAAAATAAATATAGACAGAGTGATTAATATGGTCAAAGGTGTGAGCGCCTGCATATTCCATGACCGCAATGACGATTGACATAGCGATTGATCATAATAAATTAATGATGAACAATTATTGCGCCTAAGTTACAAAAATGTTGCTTCCTCTGAATGTTTCCTGTGTTTTTCGGTCGTAAGTTTGACTGTGTCAGGCTTGATAATAGATTAGATTTCATATGTCGCTTGTACTTCCTCAGAAATAGTCACTATCAATACCTTCATGAGGTAAAGGTTCGACTTTGATCGTGGCTGCAGTATACAACTGTACATGCGCAGGCGCTGGGAATTAATGTATGATTTCGATGGCAACTGCAGACTATAGCAAGCAACACTACTAGGTTTGTATAAATCTATGAATAAACATGGCCCGCTCCGAATGTGCGTTAATTATGCTCCATGTAACATAATAAACGCACATAACAAAGGTAGTTTGTTAAGAATCGGCTACTGAATCGATTTCAACCACTTCACCACTTATAGAGGTATTATTATGTTTCCTAATAAAATAGTTTTATTAGGAAGTTTCATACTACTTTCCTGATGTGCTTTTATTATGTGACATGTTGTAGATGCAAACCATTAGTGCTGCTCGCAGCTACAGTCTGGACTCTGCAGTTGCAGTCTGCAGTGTGCAGTCCGAGCGAGCGCTCCGTTCGTTCAGGACTTTACCGTGTATCGTCTGCTGGTACATGAGGTGCGCCTGGCCCTCGTCCGCGGAGCCGCGTCGCTTGCGCTCGCCCACCGACTGCGTGCTGCGAGTGATCGCCGCATCGAGACGCTGCTCTGAAACGTACACATCACTATTACGGCACTACACTCATATAAAATAATATTAAAATTAAAAAGTTTTATTTTATGTAACTAAGGTGCTTATTACATCCCGGGTTCGATTCCCGACGACGGGGGGTACGACTTTGTGTGGTTTGGTTGGTGGTAGGGCTTGTTTGTTGGCTAGTTTGGTCATCTTTTTTCTTTTATTTGTGGGGTGGTTATGTCAATTTTCCTAATATGTCCTTAATGAGATGGATGGGAGTAGCCGCGGATCGTGCTTAGTGGTGTGCATTTGAAGAGGCATATGTCTAGCAGTGGACTGGATGATAGAGGCTGATGATAATGATGGTAATGACGACGATATCGTCGAGATTTTATGGAGACGTTATTGAATAAGATAACTTAAGGCCCTGGTCGTAGGCATTCCAAAATAGACAAAGATTTATTTTTAGTTAAAAACAAAACTTTACGCAAGTTTCATTTTTATGATGATGATATGACCCTTAACATGATAATCCTTAATATCCACTATTACACTGTATCTTAAGAATGCAATGATTTTAATATCGCATTTAAATTTAGCTCGGTAAACAACACAGAAATTGGAATAAAGCAATTTCCAACGTACATAGTACTTAGGCAAGAAACGGATAAACATATAGATAGTGCCAAAACAACCAAGACTAAACAAACAAATTAGAGAAAGATAAAAGACCGCACCAGGTGTACTTTGAGATTATATTGAAAACTACACGCTTTTGTATTCAAACCGAGCAGAGGTCCGAGCCGAAAAATGTGAGACGGACGATTTGCAGTTTAGCCATTTTAGAAAAAAATAAGAAATCAACTATAACATATATATATTGTTTATGTGATACGTTAGTATTTTCAATTATATCAACATAATGTGACTGCACTTTTGGCATTTTTAGCTCTGCGTACCCTTAATGTTCTTTAATGATTTGAAAAAAGACAAAGTGTTGAAAAAATTCCACGAGCGGGATTCGATCCCACAAACCCATGACATGCCGGGTCAGGTGCACTACCAACTATGCTATCGTGACTAAATCCAATTCACCGAAATTAATCAACACAATCTACTCTTACTTGTAAGCCAAAGGAGCCCTATTCAATGTCGACAACTACGTACTATGGTTAATATAATTTTACGTAATGTTCTTTAATGTTTTTTTTATATTTTTACTAACTGATATTTAGGTCTAATTGTTGCTAACAAAAATGGATTTAATGTTCTCTTATTCAATAAAAATATATATTTATTATAAAGGACAAAAGCAATCAACAAGGGCTTTTAAAACTGGCTATTATTGGGTGACAATCAAGCGATGCTGAATGGAACCAATCAACCCCTCCTTGTCTACACACCACAGTAGCTTCATCAAATTCGCAAATCTACGCAATTGGATTACCACATAGCGTAGGTATATCATAAATTCACGCCTAGAGTACGCGATGGACTAGCGAGAGCAATATGTGTGTCAGAATCTACATACCTACACGCCTGTTGTTCGCGGTCAGGCAGTTTTGTTACGAAACTGCTTTCATTGATAGGTATCCAATAAAATTCATACAGAGGAGTGGCAATTATTTCTCAATACTTCTATAAAGAAATGTTTGCGACGATATGCGACATATTGAACAATTATGGGGTTACGAAATAAAAATTAAACGAAAAAGATAAGCTGAAAATGTAAGCTTTGTATGGTTTTGATATCGAGAAGATAACTAAACCATAAATAAAACAAACAAATTACCCCGAAACGATCAACGAGCGATCTCCTAGCGTTCATAACACACCTGTGGGGTGAAGCAATGGACAAGCACGGAGAAGCACTGGCAGTTAGCCTGGACATCTCCAAGGCTTTCGATCGAGTTTGGCATCGTTCGCTTCTCTGCAAGCTTTCGGAATACGGCTTGCCACCTCGCCTATGCGATTGGGTCGCCGGGTTCCTGCATGAGCGCAGCATTCGCGTACTCTGCGAAAGCAGTGCCTCTCAGTTTTTGCAGGTGAACGCCGGAGTGCCGCAGGGTTCTATAATATCGCCCACGCTGTTCCTTCTGCATATCAATGACATGTTATCCTTGGGTAACATTCATTGCTATGCAGACGACAGTACAGTACATCGGCGTTATTTGGGTCACCCTGCGGCAAAGCAAGCCGATATAGTGGAATCGAGACGTAGGATTGTCATTGAGCTGGACGAGGAATTAGACCGCATTTATAAATGGGGCTCTGATAACCTGTTCCAATTTAATGTGGAAAAAAAACACAGGTCTGCGCTGTCAATGCTAAAAAGTCCGCATTTCTCGCCCAACCCTCCTTCCAGAGCAACCTATTACCCATCCAGACTGGTCTCAGTCTACACAGCGTCCTCAACCCGAAGCGCTATATTGAGAGCATCATAGCCACAGCCTCAAGTAAACTCTGAATCCTGAACAAAGTGAAGCGGTTCTTCACGCCGGAGCAACGTTGTCTTTTGTATAAGACTCAGGTGCGCTCCTGCGTGGAGTATTGCTCTCATCTTTGGGACGGATCCGCCAAGTACTTGCTCGAAGCTCTTGACAGGTTGCAGAGACGTGCTGTCCGTATCATCGGTAACGATGACGTTCGACCAGTCTGGAGCCGTTACAGCTACGTAGGGACATTGTTCCCTTAGTGCTTTCTACCGCCTTTACCATGGTGAATGCTCTGAGGAGCTCTTTGACCTCATTCCTTCCTCTCCATTTCTTTCGAGATCGACGCGTGCAGGTCTGAGAAGCCACCCTCATACCGTGCCTCATCAAGACACATACCAAAAAGTTTGGACAATCGTTCCTTTTTTTCCTTTCTTTAGTTTCCCTCCTCTTTCTCTCCCGGGTTATTTAAGTGGGGCGTGAAAAAGCATTTATGCAGGCCGCCATAATGTGAGCGTTCGGCATAGTGTTCAGCCCGGTGAAGCTGAAAATGCCGTCCGAGGCAATCAGTAATCTCTCTCTCAAAAAAAAAGTTCGGCATAGCGTGGTAGCGCTGTGATGAACGCTTTCACTTCTTGGGATTCACTGGCTGCTTTTCATCAGGCAGGATGAAGCCATTTTGGCGTGCCACAATAAAATAAAATAAAAAAACCCTACACGTTGTATTGTCTAAATCTGAAATAGTAACATTACTATGGTAATTCAGCGCATTTCTGAAGCGCTCATGTAATGGATCTGCGTGATTCGCGAAGAAACTTCATGCATAATGCATCAAGCAGTGACTACGTGGATACGGGACACACTTGTAAAACAATCATCAATTACCAGGTCAATACTTCATCTCAAGCTGATCTGACTATATGTAATCAAGCTAAAAAGTAATTTTACACACAAGAATACAACAGCTAAAGAACTGTTCTGATAATAAACTAATGTTGCACTTAAGCATAATTCGGATTTTCGTCAATACTAGCACAGATTACTATCACAAAAAATAAATAGATACAAACAACAAACAAATGGTCTAAACAAACAAACCATAACTATTTCTTAATCATATAACTATTTAAACTATCATGTTCACTTGCATCAACCAACCATATTCTTAGCAAATATTCTATTCTATTCTATTCTATCAGAGTAATTATAACGCGATTCTTACAATGTTTATTTCTTGTGAGTATCCGATATCTACCCTCTTCATAACTCGTTTTTTGCGCTCGACGCCCGTACCGCTGGTTTCTAAGTCACTATTCACTCGAAATTACTCACGACGACACTACACTCACAGTATCAGAACGCAAAACGGCTTTATTGTTGTTTTTGCGGTTTTTAACTAGACTAATCACTGGATTCCAGACAAGCGACAGTTTAAACCCATCTTGACGATTGAAAATTTTTTATTTTGTTATTTTAATCGCTTCTCCCACCAATCTAGGTATGTACGTAGGTACTCGTACGATGTTGAGGTTAATTGGCAAGTCTGAAACCATTCAGATAATAAACTTAATATATCCGAAAATAAGCTTCACTTTTGAGATGAAAGAAAACAGGAGCTTGTTTTTCTCGACGTCATGGTGCGAGTGCGGGATGACGGTTCTCTTGGCCACACTGTATACAGGAAAGCTACAAACACCGATCGCTATCTTAACGCAACCTCACATCACCACCCAAGACATTTTGACTCTGTAGTACCATCCTTAACTAACCGTGCATACGACTTGTGGGATGATGAAAGTTGCACGATGAATTATGAATTTAAAAATTATGAAGTCCATTTTTGGCATATTCTTCAGAAAAATGGATACAAAGGGAAGGTAGTAATACCATCTAGACACAAACTCAAACACCATGAGTACAAGGTGCACAGGCAACCAGTATATTTGTCGTTATGAAGGGAGTAACAGATTGGGTCTCAAACATACTTAATAAGTTATCAATCAATATCTTCACTCCTTTTTTAGAAAAGTAGCACAATGTCTACGGTTGCCGAAAGATAGTTTTCCCTTGGAAAAGCCTTGTGTATACAAGATCAATTGCAGCTGCGGTAGCTCCTATATTGGTCAAACGAAACGTACAGTCACCTGCCGAATCAAGGAGCACATCAAAGCTTTCAAGAACAACGATACGCAAAAATCACTGGATTTAGTTTTATAACGCTCAGATAAAGTCGACAGAACGCCACTACGTACCTAGATGGGTGAGAGAAGCGATTCAAATTAAGAAATACAAAAAATTCAATCGAGATGATGGGTTTAAACTGTCGCGTGTCTGGAATCCAGTAATTAGTATAGTTAAAACTCGCAAAAAAACAATAAAGCCGTTACGCGTTCTGATACTGTGAGTGTAGTGTGTTGCGAGCAATTTCGATTGATTAGTGACTAAGAAACCAGTGGTACGGGCGTCAAGCGCAAAAAAACGACTAAGAAAGATGGTGGAACGTTTTGTCTGCTCATAAAAACCCACCCGCTATAATTTCACTAATTCCGTAATCATGGCGCAAGCGGTGACACTTTAAAACGCATACTGTTTATTGTCATAATTTCGATTGCCATACATCATATGGCATAAATATCAAAAAGCATAATATTATTTGGCATAATATTTTGTTATGCATAAACATAATAACACAGAATTTTTGAAAGGCATAATGTAAAAAATCATTATCGTTAAAATCTATATTTTTGTTTGACATAATTTTATTAAGCATAATTTAAAACGCATAATTTTACTATGCATAACTGTTAACATTTATAATTTTGTTTTGACATAATTTTAAGTTGTTTTAAAGGGTGTATTTCATTTCATACAATTACAAATGAACTAACTTCAAAGGATATAACGTTCATTGGATATAATTTTTACTTGGTCTAAATACACTTCTTATAAAAACATTACGTATATTATTCCCTCGCTATAATTTTACTAACATAAGTTAAATTATGTTATTTTTAATATAAATATCATTTAAACCTTAATTTGATTTAAAATATAGTCTTAAAAGTTAATACGTTGTGTTTTTAGTAATGTTGTGCTACAAAAGTCAGTGACAGAAACGAATCGCTACAAATCCGACTCCACGTAGTCTTGTCTGTCCTACCCCTAGAGTGTAATTTAGAAGCGCGTAGGCGCGGAGGGGCGAGGCGGAGGAGCAAGCCGAAGCTGCGGTGGAGAGCGAAGACCATCTGCGACGATAAGCTCGCGTGGGACCGCCGGAGCCCCGCAGCGCCGGAGCCGTGACAGAAACCATGCCTGCTGCATGTTGCATGCTTGCTTGCATGGTTCATGCTTGCGTGCATGCTGCTAGCTTGCTTGCCTGCTGCTTGCTTGCTTGCATGCTTGTCTGCTGCTTGCTTGCTTACATGCTTGCTTGCATGCTGCTTGCATGCTGCTTGCATGCCGCATGCTTGCTGAAGCTTGCTTGCTGCATGCTTGCTGCATGCTTGCTGCATGCTTGCTGCATGCTTGCTGCATGCATGCATGATATGCTTTTTGAAATTATGGTAAACAAGTATTAATCCCTTAGAATATATGGATTTCGTCAGTTTATGCTTATCAAATGTATGCCTTTTGAATATTATGACTTTTAATGTTATGGCAAATTTAAATTATGCCTTTTGTTAATTATGATTATTGCAATTATGCCTTTCCATAATTATGCCTTACAGATTTCGGCCATATGATGTTATGCGTTATGAAATTATACTATAAAGACTTATGGCAAGTGACGATTATGACCATGAACATTATGCATTTTCAGTTTATGCCTAAAAACGTTATGCGTTTCAATAGGTAACCGGCGCAAGCAACTGTGCCGAAATATCGGATACTCACAAGAGTCACAAGTAATAAACATGGTAAAAATGCCGTTAATAATTACTTTAATATTTCTAAATCATCGTCATCGTCATCGTCATCGTCATCGTCATCATCATCGTCATCGTCATCATCATCATCATCATCATCATCATCATCATCATCATCATCATCATCATCATCATCATCATCATCATCATCATCATCATCATCATCATCATCATCATCATCATCATCATTATCATCATCATCATCATTATCTATTCCATCAGCTGACATTAATTAAATTTCAGTTGGAACCTGGGTAATCAGCATCAGAGAAGAAAAACCAAACTAACAAACAAGGCGTTTAAATTGATTTGCATAATTATGCTAATCATTAATTTAGAGTAATTTTAAGAAAGACGTAAAATAAAATTTATATTTCTGCAAAGCTATCTATACTAATATTATAAAGAAGAAACCTTTGTATTTTTGTATGTATGTATGTATGTATGTTTGCAACGAATAAATTCAAAAACTACTGGACTAATTTCAAAAATTATTTCACCATTAGAATGCTACATTAGCGCTGAGTAACATAGGCTATATTAAAAAAATATCCACCCATGCGAAGCAGAGACGGGCCGCTAGTGTATAATAAACATAAGAAAGATGATGTACCTATACTAAAACTTATAAATTCTTAATTGTATAACATCCTAATAAATTACATCATGAGTCTTAGTAAGTCTCGTGACGAGACGAGACTAGGCATTGGTGATAATCACATGTCTCTTTACCACGTCCGAATATAATTTCTATTTTTGTAAAGAAAAGCAAGATGACTCAGAAATTATCAAGTAAAACAAGCACTTAGACAATGAGAATAATCACAACATAAATAGCATATATAAACGCTATGAGTGAGCATAAATCAAACGATAATCTCAACAAGATTTCAGAATCTTGAAAATTACCAAAGCACTGGTGTTTGCATCGACCCCTACGACTAGCAGTTTGGCCAATTGCCAGCTAGTGCCGGCAATTCTTACTCAAAAATAAAGGTGCGTACTCTGGCAAACATTATAGGGGAACACGTACAACACTCATCGTTGCTAATAAATCTATATTTACTAACTGCGAACAGCACAGAAGCTGCGGTTTATTTGACATACACTTAGCACATGTTTATTAGCAGTTTGGATACTTTGAAGACTACGGTTTTAAACTTTGTTAGTCTAACCACGGAGGAGCGATGACAAAAATTAGAAGGTAATTATTATATGACACCTAGTCACTTTATAGGTACTAACCTCTTTTCTGGCGCCTGTCGTCGCTGCTCCTACGTACTTTTTTTTCTATTTGATCTTGTGGCTTCTTTGTAGTTTCTATGACTTTACTAGTGGATTGGGATCCCCAAGTGCCAGAACGAGCACGTTCCGGTTCTTCGAGCTTTTCCATTGGTGGTTGTTGCTTTTCTTCATCTACGACTGTGGGTTCCACCTCAACAACTTTTTTTTCTTCCTTAGTTGTAACCTGACAAACAAACAGACAGTATACATTTTTATCGCTTATATTTTAAAGAAATGGAGGATTTTTGGCATTAAAATCACTTACGTGCTTGTCATCACTTCTTTTGACCCAAATATCTTCAGAACTAGTGGGTACACCGTCCACGGAAGATCTTATTTCAATTAAACTACTATCGAAATAATTTTTGTCACGGTGGAGATTCTGTCCCGCGAAAATAGATCTTGCGCTAGGTCGCTGTTCCTCAGGTCCTTTGTTACCAAAGTGAACGGTGTGCGCATTGTGAACCTGTGAGCGTAGTACTTTTTCCACAGGATCAGTCGCGGGCGGTGTTTCTGCGGTAGTTACAAGAAATTTATGTTTAGGCCCCATCACCATACGCTTCGTAACATCATGGTTTTCGACATTGTCTGTCTCCTCGTTTGATCTAGAATCTACATGATTCTTATTAATGTTCTGTTCGTAGTCCTCAAAATGTGCACCACACTCTTCTGTTAGAGATCGTGAACTACCTTTTGATTTTATTTTTGAAACTTCTAAAGCGGACAAGAAATGATCAAACTCTTTTTTCTCGTCATCTTCATCTTCTTCTCGACATTGTGATAATCTTCTTCTTTCAGGGAAAGGAAACGGTGGGTTGGCATTGGAGTTGCGACTTGAAAGATTATTACAATGGTTCATAAAGTAATGTTGAAAAAAGCTGTCTGTTTCTGGTGTATCATTACCATCACCTTGTATTATATCTTTTAAAGCAGCTAGGGATGTGATGGTGTTGTAGTTCATAGCATTAACTAAATCATCGCTATCGGTGGAACTACAGGATTCGCTGTCTTCTTCCATCTTTTTTTTGTGTGGACTCTTGTTTTCTTGTGATGTCACCTTTTCATCATCGACACGCTCCACTTTTTTCTTTTTCTCATTTTTTCGGTCGTTCCTTTTGACTTTCTCGTTCAAATTTGGCTTTGTTGCGTTATCCATTGGACACCATGTGTCTCTTTTAATCTTTAAACTAAATACTATATTGCCTTCTACAAAATTTAAGGCACTTTGACACTTTCACAGTAATATCACACAAAGTCACATGTTAATATATGTTTTTATTTCTTAAAATTAAGTAATATCGATGCAAGTCCGTTGGATTCCGTCACCGAACATATGCCATTTTAATGGTGCTTGATCGTAAACTATTTTCAGCGAACATGCTACGAATCTGAAACAGAAAAGCAACACGTTAAAAGTCAGAAATCAATAAAAGCATTCATAGATATCAAGGAGTAATATTATTTATTACACGTTGTCGCCCGCGACTTCGTTCGCGAAGACTACACTATCCCACAGGAACCTGTTACCGGGATAAAAAGTATCCTATATCCTAATCCGGGTCATGGTCTGTCTAAGTGCAAAGTTTCATCCAAACCTGTTTATCTATTTTCACGTGATGCGCGGCCAAATAAACAGACAAAAATTATAAAAACTGTTGTAACGTGTTCTGTTATCGATTCTAAGTATCCCCAGCCAACTTTTTCGAAAATCTTCCATGTACAGACTTTCGAACCTCTTTAGCTTTATTATATGTATAGATAGATAGATGTTGTAATAATGATTTCAGGTGTTATAAGATATCAGGTGTGTGTGTCAGCTTCTGCAAGTGGATTCGCTCGTTCGGTCTTCAGTCACACAAGTCTTTATCGTGGGGAACATTCTATTTGACCGGGATAAAAGCAATATGTGGGAGAAGGTCAAAGTGAATAAGACATTGCATTAATATTATTAGTTGAAATGCTAAGTATGAGTTATTGTTAATTCAAGGGACACAATGTTTTTCGCATAGCACCGTTTGTCCATGGCACTTGTTGTTAATACATATTGAAAACGCTGTATCATTAAGTTATGAATTACGTTGTAAGTATATTAAGTAATGTCAATGTTATTCCGATATACTGGTACATAATAATCGTCAATTGCATTTGATTATCTAATCACGCCAGTCGTAAATGAGAACTAGTTATACTGGAAGTTTACAAATAATGCAATTATATCGACAATATTATGATTGATAGATAAATAATAACATTTGTATTGTTATATTTAAAGCACGCCATTTAAAGCATTACTTTATTTAATAATATTTTTAAAATAAATTGTTTTTATACAATTTCTCAATGTGGCTTTATTAGATTACCTACATCTTTTTTTTAAATAGGGAAACACTTTCATGCTTAAAACTTATCATTCTTAATATTTTCTTATTAATATTCCATGTACCAACATTGACCGCTTTTTATTCCCATACCAAAATAAGCAATTTCGTTATGTTCCTTTCAAACAGCAAACACGATAATGCCGAGATGTTAGCGAATGCGTCGTTACGCGGCATGCTCGCATACAAACGAAAACAAGAATAGTAAACTGTACAGCTGCGTAGCCTTGACGTCCTTGACCTAAGTCAATTGATACGTACGGAGCACTACGCAGCCCCTTCGGAAGAATTACAAAGAAAGTGGGTTGAGGTGGTTCGGACATGATCTGTTAACGCATAATACCTATGACAGAGTTAGAAACCTTCACGGACATACATTTTAGGCAGATACGGTGCGAAGCGGCGCAGGCGACGTATTATTATAGGTAACAGCAAAATAAAATTGTTTTATATATTTTTTTTTAAAGTGAAACAAACAAACAATTAACCAACTTGTTCTAATACCTAATTATTTTTCATTTTGTTTTCTTTATTTCACTGACGGTTTACTGTTTTAGTTAGAAAGGTTTAGTAGTTCGTTGTTTTTGTTTTGCTGTTTTATTTATAGTTCACTAAGTTTACTACCATTTTTTACAATTTTTAACGGATACTTTGATTATTAATTATCTACAGTATGTATAGGTATATTTAACTTAGATAGGCTTAAAAAATCAATAAGTACATTTTAAAAAACTAGTGGTCGCCCAGTGATCGAAATGCGACCGTAATTTTATTAAGGATGCACGGACTGTATCCTAAGCAATGAAAAATTAAAAAAGAAAGAATGTGAGTTTGGATTGGCATTGACAGATTTCGGCCACTCCTCTTCCATTTTTGAAATTTTATATGCGTGTGTGTCAAATACATGGTAGTGTGTGTAATGTTCGTTTTATTGATTTAATGTATTTTTATGCATAAATCAATTAAATATTTAACATTGTGCAATCCTTCTCTATATAAACTACCTATAAGTGTGCGAAATTTCATACTCCTTCGTCCGAGCAATTTTCGTAAAAAGGGGTAGGTACAAAGTTTTTGCTTCACGTATTAATTAAAGATAATGTTTTATGGATGTCAATTGTTGAAAATGGTATTTCATCAAAGATGGCTAACCTTGGCAACAACTTTTTCTAGGTTCAAGTTTCAATAAAACCTTACCATCAGGAATAGGAATTCTCCATCGATTAATATGCGTCAACGTTTTGTACCGTTCCAATTGGCGATAGGAAAACACAATTGATGTTAATTACACCAATTGTCATTAGATTCTACTGAAGCAACAACAACAGCACTAAGATACAGAGAGGTGAATTTAGCTTAAAGCTTTAAAATAATGGTTTTGTTTTACTCATATATCATCATCATCATTATCGTCAACTCATTTTATGTCCCTACTGGGGCACGACCCTTCCCTATGGATGGAAAGGGAGAACTGGCCATAAACAACCACGCGGGCCCGGTGCGGATTGGTGGTTGTAAACGACTGCTAAAGCAGCCGGGACCAACGGCTTTACGTGTTTCTGAAGCACGGAGGAGTTCGAGATGATATATTTTTGGTCACCCATCCGATAACAAGTTGCTTAACCTCAGCACAGACACAAAAGTTGCTTAACCTCAGCACCTGCAGACCGGGCGCGTTAACCACTGCGCTATCGAGCTCCTCATATATGTACATATACCAAATTATTTATTTAATTGATCCCTAACATTAGCAGTGTTTAACAACTTTTTCATACAAACAGTACAAGTATTTTTCAATGTGTCAGTTGATACCCCTGATTGCTGTATAGCATAAGGTGAGCCTTAAGTTTGGATTTTGACACTTTTAAGAGTACCAATTTTTATACAATATTCATAGTAGACCATTATGTCCATACACGAATGATTTTACCTATTTCTCGATTAATCCTCTAAGTACAGACAAACGGGTGCTTGATTGAGATTAATGCACTGACAATTTAAATAAGGTCGTATCGCCGCGCAGTAAATGTACCTACATACACTACCAGTAGCAACGCCAGCCCTACCATATGTTTGCGAAGTAATTTGTTCGCAATTCGCAACGACGATTAAACATCGCCGTACACGGAAACCTGGCGGTATATCTATGTTTATACCTGTAGCATAGCATAACTATATATTCATAACTCTGTCGTTGGTTACTATAATCTATAGTATAATATATAATCTATAGTACAGAATAACTTCTATACCTACCACAGATCCTGTATCAAAAGCTTACCACCCCTATTTATTAAGTTCCGATTTCAGCTGTCAAACATCAGTTTCTGCACTGCTGACTTACAGTCTCTTAAGAGATCAATTGAAATTACATGGACATGTTGGAGAATAAGCATAGAATAAGATATTATAATATAATATAAATCTAATGAAGTACCTACGTGCAAACGATAAAATTAAAACTAATTACAATTTACGATCAAATTCATTAGCAATTCTAAAGTTATAAGCACCACAGTAATTAGCAATAATCCGCACGCGGAAGCTTTCTCACTAATAGATGAAATAAATTTCTTCGAAATGACGATGCACCGCATTGGTACAACATCATAGAGAAGTAAAAAAAGTTTTACTAAAGGCACTTTAGAGACTGTTTAAAATAAGGTTTACCAAAAAATGGAATGTGGCCGGCCACGAAAGGTATTATTCATGAAATGGTGCATTTATAAACACATGCTATATAAGTCTATTTAAAAATTTGTTGTGCACTCATGGTAGGACATCTGCTCGGTGACGGAGTACCTACAGTTACTGCAGGATGACGTGAACCGTACTTACTTAAGTTATGTCGCGTGGCCTGACCGCAGAATGACCATAAAATGCTCACACCTGAGATCATCAAGTTGTTAATAAATAATATGTAGCAATTCTAAATTCGGAGACCAAGTCTCCCAAGACTCCCAAGACCCAAGAGAACTTAGTAAGTAGTTCTAAATTGGAAGGACTCATTGACTTGTGCTACCCGACTTTATTTTATATTTTTATTTATTTATTGAAGAAACCAACAGCGTTACAGAATAATCACTGGTATAGGTAACTTCATACATGACGATAAGTAAACTAATAACAGATTTCTCTTAAATTTCTAAACACTATGTTTAATGACGGCCAGTAACGGTTAATATCTAAGTTCGATTTAATGGATTTAGATGAATTACTGAAAATTCCTGGTATAAAATACTTACTGCAAAGATAAGGGGTAAGAACGCTTAAGGACACAGTAATTTTTTTGATGCCTAGGTACAATGGTAGCCGTTGTGCTCTATGCACTTTGTCTCAAAATAAATGCCCCATATTAAAATAAGGTTTCTTGGTAATGGCATATCCAGCACTCAAAAAGTTTACAAAAGTAAATTATAAGTATAGAGTAAGGTAATATAGGTAACCTATTACTAAGTCGGTCCATCAGACAGCTTGTAAGCTAAGGTACAGGCTTTAAGCTTACATGAATTGAAAGATGCGGCCATACTCTCCAAGCTGGCTTAATGCGGGTTAATAGGTCTTAACGACTGTCATCTTACAATTACAAAAACGGGGACCACTCCGGCTTAGGCGGCGAGCGATTAAAGTGCAATGCAATAAAACATTCTAATAAGGCGGAAGGCGGAATGTGTTTCGATTGGCTCTAAGATAAGAAAATTAAAGATAACGCGACCGATCTCTTATCGTAGCAACGACCATGTGAGTTGACCAAAAGACTTAGGAAATCGCACCGAATAGCGAAGGATCTCACTCACCTATAGCACAAAATAAGCAGACCCAGTAGGTAAGCTTAATAGATACCGCGCTCAAGCAACGCACACCATAGTAGACCCCTTGCACGTACACGGATCTTAGGGTGCCTAGTAGGTACAAGGTGGTACAAGTTTCATTCGCCATTCGATCTCGTTAACGAAAACGAGAATTTATATGGCAAAATTTTAAATATTCTCGTATGTAATGCCATACTAATTTTCGTTTTGGTAAACGTAATCGAATGAATTGGAATGAATGAGAGGAGCTCAATGGCGCAGTGGCTAACGCGCCCGGTCTGCGAGTGCTGAGGTTAAGTAACTTTCGCAAAGGTCGGTCGTCGGATGGGTGACCAAAAATTTATCATCTCGAGCTCCTCCGTGCTTCGGAAGGCACGTAAAGCTGTTGGTCCCGGCTACATTAGCAGTCGTTAACAACCACCAATCCGCACTGGGCCCGCGTGGTGGTTTATGGCCCGTTCTCCCTATCCATCCATAGGGAGGGCTCGTGCAACAGCAGTGGGGACAAAAAAAAATGAGCTGATGATGATGATGAATCGATTGAATACGGATAGTAAACAAAACTCACACTAGGCACCCTGAACAGTCCGAGCGCAGCTGTTGCGAGATTCTGTGTCCGTGCGAGACAACCTATGCGTGCGTTGCTCAAGCGCATTTGTATGAAGCTTACCTTCTGCAATCTCCTTATTTTGTGCCTCTGCCTATAGTTACATTACGACGGACGGACACAGCAAAAATAAATATTATAGAAATAAAAAGCAATGGAACTTTTTTATTTCCAAAAAAAATTTGTGTAAATAATAGACAAAAAAATTAAGAACAGTTGATTTGTATTTTGCAATTTGGATTTTGGGACTACAATTAAAGTTGCTAATATTGATTTCCTTCCCGGGATTTGTTTTTAACCAGTTGCATAACAAACAAATCTGGAGAACGTCTCGTAAAACGTAACTAAAGCAAGAAACACTATTTGGATACTGCCAAAACAAACATGACATCACTGTCTATAAATAGTGGGATGGCACATAAATAGTTTTCTAGTAGTGACCAGCTACATAACAATAAACTCGTTATGAATATGAAATTATGTAGTTGTCTTTAATAATTCAAACGTTCTCTAGGTACTTACATTATGATTATACCATAGAATAATTATACAATGTAATGATCTGTATCAATTATTGTCTGCTTTAGTAACTTGCAGCTGGCATTATTGTAGTGTGTAGCTTGGCTTGTGGTTGGTTCTTGATTCTGCCACTGCCATAATCGTGTTTAAAACTGTCCACTGGAGATTTAATTCTGCCATTTTTATTGGCTAAGTTAAAAATTAACAAAATCAGTCCACTGCGAGTACCTACTGCGACACAATTCTGGCTGTTCACGTAGCAGAATCTAGGCCGTAATACTAATACTGCAAACAACGCTAATTAATTTTCGTACCCAATTTAATTTATTTTTTTTAAATATAAATTATTATTACATAAGGTAAAATATATTTTATATTTACTGAAAGAGGAATGTACCTACAAAATAGGTATTATTATTATTTTATCACCAGCTCATAACGTCCCCACTTCTGGGGCACGAGCCTGCCCTATGGATGGATAGGGAGAATGGGTCATAAACCACCACGCGGGCCCAGTGCGGATTGGTGGTTGTTAACGACTGCTAATGTAGCCGAGACCAACGGCTTTACGTGCTTTCGGAAGCACGGAGGAGCTCAAGATGATAAATTTTTGCTCACCCATCCGATGACTGGCTTTTTGCGAAAGTTGCTTAACGTCAGCAATCGCAGACCGGGCGCGTTGACCACTGCGCCATCGAGCTCCTCATTATTATTACTTTGTTTTAATTGTATTTTAATTTTGTCTTATTTAATTATAATGTAGGTATACCTAATTGAAATAATAAATATTAAATATTAATTGTTTTATTTTAAATTTTTAAATGAAGGTATAGTTCGTAATTATTTTTTTAAGTTTACATTTTATTGTCTACCCAATAGGTTCATAATTAAGGGTTTCAACTAACCTAGCCTTTAAGTTTTAATACGAGGGCGGCACTGAAAATTTCGGGAATCAAGGAAGTGACACAACATAACTATTTAAAAATGTATTTATTGCTTTTCGAAGTATTCTCCGCGAAATTTGACACATTTTTCCATACGATGGAACCAATCATTGAAGCAACCATTCCATTCTGAAGTTGGGGTCTCCAAAATGGCCGTTTTGTAGGCGTCCACAGCTTCTTCAGGTGATGAAAATCTCTGACCACGCAATTTATTCATTATTTTAGGGAAAGTATAGAAATCATTAGGGCTTAGGTCGGGGCTGTACGGCGGATGGTCTAATCTAATAATTCTATGTTTTCTTGCTCTAAAAACTCTTTTGTTCTGTGCGCGGTGTGATAACTCGCTTTGTCGTGATGGAGGATGATGCGGCGGTTGCAGTTCTCTTTACGGAGTTCAGAAACGACCTGTGGCAAACAAATGCTAGCATACCATTCTGCATTAACCGTTCTTTGTCCCTCAAGAGGAATAGTCGCAACATGACCGGTTTTGAAGACAAACGTGGCCACCATTTTTTTTTGCAACACTCCGTGAACGAACAATTTTTGTTGGCTTTAACTCATTTTCGAACACCCAAACTCGTGACTGGTTTTTTGTTTCGGGTTCGTACGCGTATATCCAGGATTCGTCACCTGATACGATGTTGTATACAGCATTTGAGGATCCTGCGTGGAATCTTTCGAGAGTTCTGACACACCAAGTAACGCGAGCCGCTTTTTGCTCTTCACAGAGCGAATGCGGTATCCATCGGGAAAAAAAACTTTTTTACACCTAATTGTTCATGCAAGATTATCTGTATTTGACCAATGCCAATGTCTAAAGTTGCCTGAATTTCGCGGTATGTCACATGTCGATCTTCCCCAATCAGCTTACGCACAGCATCAACGTTTTCTTGGGTGACTGCAGTTTTTGGAGGACCTTGACGGGGATCATCACTGAGCTTGACACGTCCACGTTGAAATTCAGCAAACCAGCGATAAATTGTGGTTTTGGATGGGGCTTCATCACCAAATGCAGAAATCATCCGGTCAACACACTGTTTTTGTGATAAACCACTTCGAAAGTCATAATAAATCATCGCTCTTGAATTTTCTCGAGTCAATTCCATTTTCTCAATGACTAAACAAGTTTGACAAAACTTTGTGACAAGACCGAGAATCTTTTTTTAAATCAATAAATGGTATTCGATTTTTAAAACCAAGGAGTTTTTAATTAAAAAGATTTAAATATGACAGGAACAGTGGTAATATTTCATTCCCGATACTTTTAGTGCAGCCCTCGTATGGCATGTGGTTTTGTAACATTTTTTTGCTAAAATTAGGCATTAGATAAAATAAATAAATAAATAATATAGCCTCTGCGTGTGCACTATGACACTTCAGTGCAAATTCTTTCGCGATAAAATCGGTTGCGCTTTTCATTAACTTCAACATTTACATTAGTTATTTTCTCATACATTTTGAACATTTACATTTAATACTTTTAGATCTTTATTATCGGAACATTTGTAATAATAAGTACAAGTACAATGTACAGTACAACATTCATCTCCAGTGAAATAAAGATTTTGATTGTCATCCCGTTTATTTCTCCGTACACAACTCCACGCACATTGCATCCCCGAAAATAGGTCATTCGAGCGACCACCTCGCGCGATTATCTCATGAATTGGAGTGGTGAACTACGAACAGTGGTGGACAGTGTGTGTTCGAATCGGAGTTCATAAATTGGATTTGGGCGGCGCGGCGTTACGCTTCGCTGGAGCCGGTTAATTGGTTAATTAACCAACATCATCAACAACACTTCAACAATCAAGTACCTAAGATCTTTTCATATTTTCCTTTATAACTATGGAAGATACCATGGAAGTACAGAACGAAGCAACAGGTGCTTTGGAAAGTGTCATGATGACACAAAGTCAGATTATGGGAGCTATGGAACAGCTCCTAGTAAACTTCAAGAAGGACTCCTCGGCGCGTAGGGCTCCACCTAACATAAAACGAAGCTTGGAAACCTTTGACGCTTATGGGCAAGAGTTTCAAGATTATCATTTTGGGCGTGGGACACACAGAAAAGACGTAAGACGCGGGAGGGGCGCGGACGGGGCGCAGACGGGGCGCCGCCGTTCGCGACTTTTTAAAACATATAGAAAAGACTAGGCACGGGCGTGATCACGTGACGCTGGGCGTCGCGAGAGATGAAGGATTTTTTCCGATATATCGATACATTGATAAAAAATAACCAATATCGAAATTCGTATCAAAATCGATATTTTTTTTATTTATTATTTTCTCACCACGATCTAACTAAATTCGCTAGAATTCAAAGCCGTTTAAGATTTGGTACCTACTTTGATCTAAAATAGTTATTTCTTTCTTTAAAAGTAAGAATGTTGTGTGTGGTGTGCATCGATCAACAATACACTAGATAACCGGTCAGGGTGTCAAAAACGGCCGAGCGAATAACGCCTCACATTCAAAGTGGGGTCTTATTTCTATTTAGTTCGCTGTTGACTGCGCCAACATGATAACGTACCACAATGCCTCAGTGTGTATTCAAAAACTGTAAAAATAACTATCGAAATAAAAATATATCGGAAGGAATATCATACTTTCGGTAAGTAAATGCTTTTTCATAACATAAATAATAAAATACCTAACTGTTTTTATGAAATAACAATCTTTAATTTTTAAAACCAACCCACGCGCCAACATTTGCTAATGTTTGGCCAACGTATAGTTGCTCTGGGACAGTGAATCTATGGAGTAGTTTAAAAAAATTTATAGATAGGTACTTCTCAATTATATTTTTGAAGTGAAAACTTCTTTAGTGGCGTTGTGCACTTTTTTTGGAATGGGTAAAAAAATGTTAAACTCGCGTCAGGTCACTTGTCCTGATCGAAAATTCGTAAGACGGATGGAGAGTAGACAGCTGGCGCGGCGTAATATAAATTTTTAATATAACTTAATATAACTTTTTAATGTAATATAAATTGTCATGTTTGTGTACGATAGCCCAATAAATAAATATTGTATTCTACCACATAAATGAGAGTATTTTTATACTGATAATTAAAGCAATTCGTGCAAAATTATTCCCTAACCATTCCAAAATATCAAAAATGCACAACGTTAATATTCAAGTTTTCACTTCTGCCGGCACTCCCAGAGAGCAACACGTCGTTTTTTTTATTTCTAGATTTCCTGGCGACCCATTTCAATGTGCAAAATGGATTTCCATAGTAGCGGAAGAGAGACAGGAGGATTTTTTTAGACCTAAAAAAAATTCTGTAATTTGCTCAATACATTTCAAAAAATCCGATATTATGGGGAATGCACAAAGACGTCGATTGAGGAAAACGGCTATCCCCAAATTTAATAATTTAAATTTGAATTTGAATTTGGTTTATTGTTCTTTATATGAAAACCACCTTGATAATGTATATTGTTACATAAATAAAACAATTTGATTGTGATTATATTGTTGTTTACATTACAATTTCTCATCAGGATTCTTTCATTTAAGCATGTTTTCCAACCATGCTCAAGTTGGGTATAGTTCAATATCAGTTAATTTGTACTGAATCTACTATTACATAAATGTATGCAAAGTATAATAAATTGCTTTTTGTATACAATTTTGCAGTCAAATGCATAAGCCAAAAAATAAAATAAACCTAATTCCTTATTAAAAATAACTTCCTTAAAACAAAAAATAAATTACTAAGTGCGACTCCATAATACTCTGTTCGGAGCAAGTAAAGTCAATAATGAAAAAATTCGAAATGAAGTAAGTAACATTTCGTGTCTGCCATTTACTGTTTTATTTTTATGTAAGAAGGTCGAATTTGGATGTAAAGGGTCTTTGTATATATTTTTAAATACACAAGTGTTTATTTCAATTTCTTATCTCTTTCTGTCGTTTTCGACGTAAGATCGTAAGTGAATGTCTTAATAATCAAAACTGTGCTTTATTCCTTGCAAAAAAAGTATAAATTAGGTTGAAATTATCAAAACTTAGGATAGTTTTTCTCCATTTATAGTAAAGTCAGCCAGTGCCATATTTGAGATTTGTTTTAGTTCGTGAGGCGTTATCTAGCGTATTGTTGATCGAAGGTGGTGTGTGTGCGAGATCGTCAATTGTTTTGTTTGCTTTTTTTATTTGGATTTCGTGCTTCTCGAATCGCGACTTTTAAAAAAAAGCAGGAGGTTTTTTAAAGTCGGTTAAAAATAGTAATGACTGATAGTAGTAAAGTAAAGAAACTGATGTAGACTAAAAAAAATATGTTTAATGAACACAAGTAGTCATTATATTGGGTACACTGTTTCACGGTATTATAAAATACGTGGTTTTCATTTGTTTTTTTTTTTCAATATGCTTTTTTGACATACCTATAAGGTTATCATTCTACAGCGACGGAGCACTTAGTACACACGTCTGCACATCAGACTAGCACAAACTGTCTAATTTCCTTAATAGACTTTGAACTTTATTAATGTGAGATATGGTTGTATATTTATTGAAGAAAGACAGTTTCGGATAGGTTGATGTGCAGGCGTCTGTAAGTAGTTATAAGTAAGTAAGTTTTTAGTAATTGTAATTATATTTAAAAATAAAACACCTCTTTGTTATATTAACATTATTGCAGCTAAGTTTTAAAAATTTTTGTATTTTCCTTGAAAAACCGCTTGACACTTATCTCGGCTTGAGTGTAAGTGACGATAAGGCCTTCTGAAGCATGTTGTGTTGTACTTGTGCTTGGTAAATTTGCTTAAAAACATACGTAACGTACGCAGCACACATGCACACATATGACTTGATTGAAGCAACGCACTGACAGTGACAGTTACGCACTCACTACCACAGATTAGATTAATGGAATTCAGCACAACAAAACACACACAGCTTTGAATTCTAGCGAATTTAGTTAGATGGTGATGAGATGATAATAAATAAAAAAATATTGATTTTGATACGAATTTCGAAATTGGTTATTTTTATCGATGTATCGATATATTGGAAAAAACCCTCATCTCTCGCGACGCCCAGCGTCACGTCCGTGCCTAGTCATTTCTATATGTTTTAAAAAGTCGCGACGGTGCCCCGTCTGCACCCCGACCGCGCCCCGCCCGCGTCTTACATATTTTCTGTGTATCCCGCGCCTTAGGTTACACGACGAAGTGTAAGATAAAGCGTCCCATACTTACTTTGCTGAGAACTATTACAAACTAACAACAGACTGATAAGTAAATATATAAAGAAACTCAGAGCTTTATTGAAAAGTTCACAACGTGCAGCGATACAGCAATGCAGGAACAAACAAGTACAACTAAAGAGTCAGCATCAATATTAACACCAAGCAACAACAGGAGTTATACAGGGAATTACGCAGTGGCCAAAGGACGAGACAAGTGAGATAAGTCAAGATACCAAAAAAAATTGTCGGCAATTTATTGCATAAGCAAGAGGCGAACTTTATGGCTTTTAAACGAACACGGTATGATTGAAGTAGATACAACATTTAGAAAAGTGGGAGTTAGAAGATTTGCTGAAGTCTTTACAAATGCGTTGGTCAGAAGTGTACAAATTACACTGACAGATCATATGTGAAACTGGGGTAGAAAACAGTGAATATGAAGGAAAGTTTAGCTTTAAACCTTGTGAGTTTGACCTTGTGAAAGTTATTCTTTATGAGAAGAAATATATTAACACAAAAACATGGTCCATGATACATCGTGAAAAGGCGATCCCACAAGCCTTATTCTGCCTTACGCAGAATGGTAGCGCGACGTGGAACTACTGCGCACTTATACAGTGACGACGGAACTAACTTTCACGGGGCTCATAACATACTCAAACAGGAATTTCAACAAATCATACAAACATTAAACGACTGCTTACTAAAGGAGGTAGAGGATATGAACATCGAATGGCACTTTACGTGTCACCATCTTGGCCCAGAGCAGGTATGTGGGAGCGGGCCGTGCGTAGTCTGAAACATCATCTTAGACGTGTAGTCGGACAACAAAAACTCAAGTTTGAAGAGTTTTCTACTATCATAGGACAGTTTAGTTAGTTAGGCTTGATTAAACTCCAGAGGCCCCTCTGCGCCTTTACAGAAAACAAAGATGACCTAAACATTTTAACAACGCACTTCTTAACAGAAGGAGCCGATGTTACAGTTATAGAAACAGCCGAAGACGCCCGGACGAGATGGCATTTAACAACAAAAATATTCCAAGAAATCTGGAAAAGGTGGAAGATGAATATCTTAGCCAGTTAACAGCGCGTAGAAAGTGCAACCACAACAACACAACATTAAAGAGGGAGACGTACTCGTTATCCAGGTTGACAATCTGCCAGCAGAGAAATGATAATCGGCCGAGTAACAGAAACGCATCACGGCTCGGGTCGCTTGTATGTAACCGTACATACCTACGAGTCGTAACATTAAAAACAAGAAACGGGTTTATGAAGAGTTGTGGTAAAATATTGCATCGATATTGCAAACGCGGAGCTTAATATGAGCGTAATTTTAAGTTATAACAAAAGTACCGAAAGTACCGAATTTTCCGGGAAATGAATTCTCAGTCCCGGTACTGCGTAAAAAGTCATTTTCCCGGGAGCATGCCCTAGTCGAGATACATGGAATCTAGTAGTGTTATGACATGCATCCCTATTGGAAATGGAATAAAGCCTACGAAAAATACACAATTAACTATGTAACATCAACATGCGAAATATTAAGTTCCGACAACCCATTGGTTGTTACATTAACATGATAGTTCCGCAATTGAATCACCAACTCGCCGACCTACAATACTACAATCCGTTGTTGCTGAATCAACATTTTGATCGGCACGCTAGACTGCGGCACGGTAATATTATCTATACTGCGGCGTCGGTCGAGTCGAGGCCTTATCAACGGAGAGGCACACCTGGCCAACACATTATTCGGTGTAGCGGATGAACGTTTCGCAGAATAATATACGAAAGATATAGAGACCATTCGAAAGAATCAGGCTCATAAAAATAACTTAAAGAAAAAGCAAACATCCATTAGAATCGGAAATTAATTTATTAAAAAGAACAGAAGATATGATTGCAAGATAATAGAAAATTATAAATAGACATTGAATAACGTAGAAAAACCATCACTGTTCTAGAAAAACAGGTCAACAGGGTATCCCTTACCGAAGACTTTACCTTGTTTGTGATAGCAGGCCAACAGATGTTACAGACCTTGAAAAACAGCCAAATTCTCCTTGATACCTTGACTGACGTATATCAAGAACATTTTAAACATTCATTCCCTGACGCTGAAACAATTATAACAGAACTCAACACAATTTTTGGGTTATTGTCTGCTAACGTAACGATTTAAGGATATTTACAAATTATTAAGAATCATAGCCAGAATGACAGAATCTTATTTTATATTTGAAATAAAGATAAAATTAGCAAATAGAGACACTTACCATCTATGCAAATTTATATCTGTACCACAGCGGATAGGCAGATACAGATACATGAGGAACATCATACCTACTTCAGATCAAATAGCGATCAGTCTACAAAAAGACTCCTACGTACCAGTGTCTCAAAAAGACTTCCTAACTTGCATTAGAAAGATTCGTCAACACTTATTTGCAGTTTGAGCAGCCCTATCTACAAATTAGAAAAATTATCAAGATTTATGTGTCAGAGATGAAGACAAACTTGATCAATCCAAAGTAAACATTGTCGCGTGAGGCAACGAGTGTCGCCAACCATTAAGATGACGCCAATCATAAACAAGGCACTCCTTGAAGAGCCAACGGAAGAACCGCTGCCCGTAATTCACGTCTAATGACGGTCAACACTTAACCCGGAACATGCACAATGCATTTAGACAATGGGCCGCCTATATTGATAATAGAACACCATTGTCAACCCTTAATATATCCAACCCTAATTAAGATAAGGATCTGTCCAAATCCCAATCATAATTGCTTCCTTTATTGTGAGACAAGGAACGCCTTATCACCCCTGAGTATCAAACCCTAATTTAGATAAGCATCCTTTTAACCTTATAATTAATTATTGCTGTAAGTGTAAACAAAGGACGCCTTAGTCAATCTTTAGTATATAAGCACCACACGATGTTAGAAGATTCACTTTCGTTATTGTACTCCTAGTGTAAGGATCTTTCTAATAAAGATTTATTTATATAATCAACCAAGTTCTCATTAAATTATCTGGCGCCCAACTTGGGGCAGCGTTAATTAGGCATCCTCGCGGAAGTGCTAAAAGCTAAACGACGTAACAAGCCTAGAAAACTGCTCCAAGTCCAGACGCTGCTCCTCAACTGAAGGCACGAGCCCCGACAAGTCGACCGAGCTGTGCTGAACCTCAAGATCAATGAAGAACGTGTTGACGATTGCTACGGTGCTGCAGTGAGTAAAATTTTGAGATTGCTTTGTTCCTTCCTGTCTTATGAACCCAGCATCCTCTGTCTCTACTACTCCTTCAGACCGCATTTTAATTAAGCCCAGTACAATGACGGAGTCAACCCTTATAACCCCAGTTACCCCGGTTAGCATTAGGGATCCGGTTAATAGCGTCGTACCATACGATGGTGATCCGAATCTGTTATATGTGTTCCTCCGGTCCGCGGATAATTATTATAATACGACATCTTTGCCTCCCGTAACAAAGGTGCAACAAATTCTAACGCGGATATCAGAGGAAGCTGCTAGAACCGTCTGGAGCTTGGATCACTCCAACAATTGGGAGTTTATTAAGGGCATCCTTAAACAACACCACGGTGTTGCAAAAACTATAAATACATTATTAGAAGAAATAAGGACCACTAGTTTAAAACAAAACGATACATATACTGTTTTAATTAGAAAAATAAATCACTTACTTATAGAAGGACGAGAACTATCAACAAATAGTGTAACATTAGAGATATTGGCTCAAGAAGCTAAACTAACCATATTAAAACATTTAGACAGCACCGCGCAAATACAACTGCACATGCTATCGTTTGACGAAGTCTGTAACCGTGTGAGATATTTTGAGACATACGGCTATCATATTATCGCGCCGCGAAATAAAACTCAAACCCAGTCAAAACCGACACCTTCACCTTACGTAGTATACCCTAGACAAAAACTACCTATTCCACCGCGACATACATATCCGCCGTCACCGATGACACTACGGAACAAACAAACTACCGCTTATAACCCTCAAGCCCGACCTCAACAAATGTCCGGCTATCAACGTCTCAGTATGCACGCGCCGCCTAGACCGTACTATAATAATCCGCCGCGACCGCAACCTATAACGACGAATGACGTTACTATGCGGACAGTAACTGAGCGACCGCAATTAAAACGACCGCGACCCGAAATTTTCCACCTACCGATTCATGATAACGAGTTATATGATACACCTAACGATCTAACACCTACGGGACCACCACCACTAACCGATGTTTACCCGTGCCGACTCGAAGATTATCCTCCCGAAGAGTATGATGTCGAAGAGTACGATTACGAAAACTATTTAGAGCCGTCGAATTTTCTCATTCCCACCTCGGAAGAGAAAGGCACTTAATTAACTGCGAAACACGGGACAGCCAACTTACCCAAGTCCCAGCAAAATGTACTGATCGACACCGGAAGTGGGCGATCATACATCACTCCCAGAGCAGTGAAAACATTATTACAAAACGATCCTAATATAAAAATCATAAACGAACCTTTCCAAGTTAGGACCTCACATAGCGAAACTAATCACGAAGGGAAGATTATCACACCTCCGTGGACAAAAATTTTTAAAAAAGATGCTGTTCCCTTTGAACTTTATATATTTGATTTCTCACCCCGGTACGATTATCTCCTAGGATGGGATAACTTACACAAAATTAAAGCCGTTATAAACCTTGACACCGAAAAAATTTTTACCCCTAGTACAGCAATAGACTTATTCCACATGTTTACTCCCGATAGCTTAGAAAACCTATTGACGGAATATAAAGATCTCTTTGCTGATGATATATCAAAAAGTAGTCTCTGGCGTTAAACACGTTTTTTGATTTGCCTATTTATTTCTTGCTGTTGAAATTGTAGCTGTCGGTAGGGTCTTTGATATATGGGGTCGTTATGTATCAACTTAATTTCGTGTTGTCGTTTAGCTTTTAGCATTTCCGCGAGGATGCCTAATTAACGCTGCCCCACGTTGGCCGCCAGATAATTTAATGAGAACTTGGTTGATTATAAAAATAAATCTTTATTAGAAAGATCCTTACACTAGGAGTACAATAACGAAAGTGAATCTTCTAACATCGTGTGGTGCTTATATACTAAAGATTGACTAAGGCATCCTTTGTTTACACTTACAGCAATAATTAATTATAAGGTTAAAAGGATGCTTATCTAAATTAGGGTTTGATACTCAGGGGTGACAAGGCGTTCCTTGTCTCACAATAAAGGAAGCAATTATGATTGGGATTTGGACAGATCCTTATCTTAATTAGGGTTTGATATATTAAGGGTTGACAATGGTGTTCTATTATCAATATAGGCGGCCCATTGTCTAAATGCATTGTGCATGTTCCGGGTTAAGTGTTGACCGTCATTAGACGTGAATTACGGGCAGCGGTTCTTCCGTTGGCTCTTCAAGGAGTGACTTGTTTATGATTGGCGTCATCTTAATGGTTGGCGACACTCGTTGTCTCGTGCCAAAGTAAACGGCAAAATTAAACACCTATTTGTTTATATGTTGCGGTAAATGTCAAGTTCGTACGACATGCAAGGATCAAGTTACCGCGCATCAGGTGACGAGCCCGAGCATTATCTTTATCGGAGGCGACTGCTTTTTAAAGACTTAAAACTTTACTGTGTTCGCTTATTAAAAAAATTACTAAAACATATTTAAGTACAACGGTTTTATTAAAAAATAAAGTTTTTAAAAAATGATGTAGACAATGTACTAAAAGCTAAAAAATAAGTTGGTAGGTCCTAGATACCAGTCATCACACCACTCTCTTCATCAACTTAGGGCATGATCGGATAAAAAATAAAATCGTTGGGCGCACGTAACCTGCGTAAATACGTAAAAAGCATTTTTATTCATATATAGCGGTTGACTTGATAGAAATTTCACACGGGTAACCGCAGAGAGATGCTGCTGCCCATCCTCTGGAATGGTCCCTTAGTCGGCTTTTACGACACCCACGCACGGGAAGAGATGGGGTGGTGCAATTCGTTATCCCCGGCACCACACAGGGAATTAGTTTAATTAGCTTCTTAGTTATTTTATCTTAATGATTTATTTTATTCAAATTGAATTATTACTTTTTTTATTAATTTTTTTTTGCGAATTAAGTAACAGTTTTGTTGATCCAATACTATATACCTGTACCTATATTAGTTTTATGTAATAATAAATGACTTATGGCTTACGACTATTATACGAGCCTTATAATAACATGGTAGGTAGGTACTTGTTCAGGAGCTCGTGAGCGTGTATCAAATTGGTGAAGTGTCCAGTAATTGAGCCTCTTGGGTCATTATCAAATGATATACTACTTAGAGATGTCAAATAAATAGTTGACATTGATTGTGTGCCCCAGTTTCGTTGTTGTTAGTGGCGCCGCGCTCGCCAACTGAGTTTCAGGAAGTTACCAGCAACCAGCGGCAGATAATAATTGCCAGTATAGCTAAACTTTTAATAATTGTTAAATAGTATTATATTATCTAGTTCCTTTAAATCCCTTGAATAACTTATTTTGTATAAGCTTGTTTTATAATCCCATAGGTACATAGGTATATCGTTGTTGGCAGATATTAGGCTATTTTCCTACCCCAATTATAATTTAAAAACCATTTAAGGCAATATGTTGGTTGCACTGCACATCTAACAAAGGGCTACCTCTTCATTATAATGATTATTAGTTATCGCATTGCGGTTTTATTAATATGAAAGTTTATGGAAGTTATTGAATTCGTAGAAATTGACAACCTTGAAATCTTACAGACACATATGTAGGTAGAAAATTGTTGGTACGACAACGACGACGTACCTACCAAAAAGCTACTAAAATAAAGCATAGACATACCTAATGGTAAGTAATAAAAAAGAAATATAATACTGATGTACGAGCGTTTGATTTTAATGTTTCTGTAGCGCGTGCTCTTTTGTGTCGGCGCGACCGCGATCGGTTCCGGCGGGCGTGGAGTATGAATAATGCCGCACTCCTAATAACAACGAACGATGCGACGCGACTGTGGATGAACGCTTGGCTTACGACACACTGACGTAATGTTAATTAGTTAGCCGCATTTGGAAAGCATGGTCTTTAAGACTATTTCCCTTCTGTAGCGATTACTTGGTGCAGCTTGAAAACAACGTAGCATCAGTTACCTTCACTCTGCCGACCCTCAAGGTCACGCTTCACGCCTCATTTGAAAGACTCCATATCATAGGAAGGAGGGAAAACGTGTGCTGGCAAACTATTCCATGTTTTGGAGGTGCGACAAAGAAACGAGTCACTAAATTTCTTAGTGCGCGATGGAATATTTAAAACAGTGAAGCGGTGACTCCGGAGAGCAGCACGTGTACTCCTATGGAGGAAAGGAGAAGGTGGCGTGAGGTCAAAGAGTTCTTCAGAGCACTCGCCATGGTATAAGCGGTAAAACACGCTGAGTGACGCAATATCTCTACGCAATTGCAGAGATTCAAGAGTATTTGCGACTTCTGCGTTGCCGATAATGCGTACAGCGCGACGCTGCCATCTGTCCAAAGCATCGAGAAGGTACTTTGCGGAACCGTCCCAGATGTGCGAGCAATACTCCACGCAAGACCGTACCTGTGTCTTATACAAAAGGCACAACTGGTCAGGCGTAAAGAATCGCCGCACCCTGTTCAGAATACCGCGTTTTCGTGAGGCTGTTTTGATCACGGCTTCGATGTAGTCCTTTTGGTTTAGATCGCAGCGAATCGTCATACCGAGCATGTTGATACTGCTCTGCAGGCTTAAAGATGTACCCTGAAGAGTAGGAAAGGGAAGGAATGGTGAGTTTTTTGCCGTGAACGCACACATCTGTTTTCTTGGCATTGAACTCAACAAGATTATTGGAGCCCCATTTAGATATGAGGTCCAATACCCGATTGAGCTCAATGACAAGATTTACTCGATTGACTTCAGTTTCAACCCGCCCTGCCGCTGGGTGACCGTTATATCCCCCATGCACTGTGCTATCATCTGCAACAGCGTGGGGGACAGAACGGAACCTTGAGGGACACCAGCGTTCACTGTCATGAATCGCGAAGCGCATCCATCAGACAGGATTCTGCAGATTTTGCGCTCATGCATGAAGCCAGCAACATCAATTCCGCCGAAGGAAACAAGTACAAATACAAGCAAACTCCGGCTTTGGCTTTAAACGATTCTTCAAGCACAAAGCCGGGATAGTGCAGGTAGGTGGTGTCAACCGGACAGATTATTTGCGTCTCCGTCAAAAATAACATTGCTGGCCGTGCCGTCTCAAGATGGTGGTGTACGCCATTGAGGTTTGCATGGAGTCAGCGGATGTTAGCGAACTCGACCTCAAACGGTATGGTTTTGGTGGGGGTGTGCACCGCTGTAGGACCAGTTTTTGTGTTAGGCGCTGTCATGGTGGAGAAAAAGAGGGAGGCGTGCATCGCGGCAAATGGTCAAAGTGCGGCGGCATGTTTCACCAGGGATCTGCTAAAGTTCTCCTGAGTTGAGTATCATTAACCCGCCGAACGGAAGGGCCCCCGAACCCCCCCGGGAATGGCCGCCGGGACCCGATCTTCCGGTCACCAACCAGCACGACGGACCACCCCGAGATTATGCGTGGCATGGTGAGGCAGCCTCACGAGCTGGTTAGGCTCGCTTGGGCTCGTGTACTGTGCCTCGGGCGGCCAGCGGGACAGCCGTTTTTACGGGTCTCCCTGGTCGGAGGATTAACAAGGTCTTCCTGGCACTGGTTCGACGGAAGCCTTCACAGACCAAATGCATCGCAGCACCATCCACTCGAGCTCTGGTTATACCCTGGCTGATCCCAAAACGCGACCGACAACAGGTCACTAACCTGACGGGACTAGCCATACCACGCAGTGGAACATATGGGAGCTCTAAATTCCGTTAGTCGCCTCTTACGACAGCCACCGGAGGAGAGGGGCAGAGAATTGTATTCTTTTTCCGTCACCGCACAGATAAAAATGTTAATGGTAAAAGTATGGTTTTTGGTAGTTTTTATCCGAAAATTTTGGTTTGTACATCTTAATGGACCTAGTTTTCGTCCACTGTGTACTAAGAGCATTGTATAAATCAAAACCACTATTTAAAATACATTTTATCAACAAATAAATTTATATTAGTTACATAATATTGAAAGTTAAAAAAATAGTAAAAAATGTGTGAAGATAGAATATGAAGTTGATGTATTTATGTTTTCATTAGTTAATCATTTCATTACATATATCTTTAATTAGGTATTATTTTTATGTATTTGATCATTTAGCAAGATTTTTAGGAAATAACAGAAGTTTACAGTATGTACTCGACCTGCTACTGCTCTCTAGTCTCTGCTTGTGCTTGGCTTCCCTAACATGTTTCATCATCATCATCATCGGCCTATCTTAGTCCACTGCTGGACATAGGCCTCCCTTAATGAGCGCCATAGCATTTTTTTTTTTGTTGAATTATCAATGGGTTGTATTTTATTGATCACCAAACTAACCTAACCTAACCCACAAAAATACTAAGTTAGCACCTAAAAATACAAAGTTAGCACCTAAACTTCTATTTAGATAAACTAAATAGTTTCAAGGTATTTTTTTATAATTTTCCTCTCATTTAATTCTGTCTTGTTGTTATTCATTTGCATTGGCCCAGACTAAAGATATTAATTATATTATAAGGAATATACTTTTTAGATGATTACATCATTGTTGGAAATCTCATTCATTACCATTTAAAGGATTTATTATCTATCACTGAAATCAATTCATCTCTACAATTGAACGGTATTTGCTTAATCTCCCACACTTGCTAAATTTAAGCTGTTGGTTGTATGAATATATAATAATAATTTACAATTAAAATATTTAAATACAACCACTTTTACTACTCACATTTATTTTATGACCCTGATATTGACTAAACTAAACTAAACTACGTATATATCACTAGTTCATCAAAAGATCATCATAAGGGTTGTTAGTTGTATATCTACTTAAAACATATTAAACAGGACATCTTAATCATCATGTTTAGTTGTTTTTCCTAATTGATATAAAATATTCTCTCACAAATATTAACTCGAAATTAAGGATTAAGAACTTTTTATAGTGTCATGTACATAATAATGTTTTTATTGTCAACCAAATAAGGTTTACAGTGATGAATATACAACTTCACTTTTTATGTAAAGCAGAAATAATTTTCTTTCGGCAACATGTTTAATTTATAAAGACTAGTAGGTCACAATTAATGTTGAATGAGTATGTAGGACAGTTTTATAGTAGCTTTAAACAAATGCCATACCTATAGAAAATACAAAGTAGTACCTATTAAAAAAGCAAAGTAATTCTGTAGTAATAGTAATACTTCGATTGAGATTCTTTGTTTTTCATTACCACTGTGTGCTGGCTATTTAAGTGTTAAATAATTTATTTGGTGGCTGCATCCACATGAACTACATGATTTCCAAAAGTATTATAAATCTTTTCACTTATCTTATCATGATTGTTGAATGTGATTTTCTAATTAAATAATTGATAAAAATAAAAGTTCCTTGATAACATACTCATACTTAGAAGATTTGGCAAAAATAGAAATATAGAAATGTGATAATTTTGCGGGGTATTCATTTATGTACATCCTTTTTTAATAATAAATAGGTTTGAAATATTTGTAAACTTCTAACACTAAATATAGATTTTAGTACAATTTAGTTAAAAAATATTCTTGTTACAAGATATTATTAATTTGGCACAATATAAGATAGCATAAAAAGGTTGGTAATTACATGACTAACCCAATAGAAAATGCGAAAGAGACGTGACCAAAGAAATAAGTAGGTACAACAAACCGTACTCATCAATACCCTGAACAAAATTCAGCCCCTAGAAGTCGTGTTCTCATCACAAATAACTAACACATCACACGCGGAATTTGCACAAAACGATAAGATTAATGTTTTTGTTTAGTAAAAAGTATTTCTTTCTTTTTAACGAAATCACAAATCAGTCATCTTGAAGTAATATTGTAATCAGTGGTTCTTATTTTTTTTTAGTTTCATCTTCTATTAAAGGAAGGCAAAGGGATCTATTTTATAGAGCTTAATGTTGATAAAGGATGATGAGTAGGAATCATTGTGTCCGTTAAGGTAGCGTACACACTTAGAGCATTAAACCAACTGGAGACGCCATGCGCACTAATTTCTATGAAAAAAAGTCTGTCATTTTCTGCGGGGGACGAGGTAATGCACACAAATACAGTTTCACACTGATGCATTTTTCAAAGACGCACGCACGCAAACGACTAAATTATTAAACACTAGCATAAACTAGACGCACACTAATAAATTCACACACAGGGATAACCTGTCCGTGCACGAGTCTGATGGCGACTTTATGTAAACGTCGATAGTGCTTGACACTATCGATTTAATTTGTCGATACCAATAATAATGACATAGCCCGAAAAGTTGCTAAGCTCAAGTGCCCCACATCGCTCGCAGGACTGATGGCCGCTGGGGCGGAACAGTCTTCGAGTGGTGACCGCGTACCGGAAAGCGCAGTGTCAGCAGGCCTCCAACAAGGTATACCGACGATCTGGTAAAGGTCGCGGGAAGCCGCTGGATGCGGGCTGCACAAAACCGGTCGTATTGGAGATCCTTGGGGGAGGCCTTTGTCCAGCAGTGGACGCCTTTTGGCTGAGATGATGATGATGATGATGAATATTAATGTGATTTTTTTGTTTAAATCAGGCTCTTCAGTATGGTTAATTAAGGTATACTCTTTGCTTTTCTTTATTGTTAAAATCGACAGTTATTAATTAGGATAAGTCAAAATCTGCAAAATATACCTACATAATTTTATTCCATTCCAAGGAGAATTGTTGTTTTTAAGAAAAGCTGCAATCCTGTGAAGACCAAGGTTGAACTTGCGCAATCTCTCCTTTTACCGATCTTAGACTATGCTGATGTCTGCCTTATTGATTTAAATGAGGACCTACTCAACAAACTACAACGCCTCCAAAATCTCTGCATCAGATTCATCTACGGTTTGCGTAAGATCGACCATGTGTCTGAATACAGGCAAAAGCTTGAGTGGCTTCCTATTAGGTTGCGTCGTGAAGAACATATTCTCACTCTTGTTTTTAACGTACTGTATGATCCTCGTACTCCTTCTTACCTCAAGGAGTGTTTCCGATTTCTCGGGGTGGATCACAACAGGGATCTCAGGTCAAATACTGATAATGTCCTAAAGCCTCCTTTTACTCGGTCTGGATATTTTAAGGACTCTTTTACAGTGAAAGCTACGTTTCTTTGGAACCAACTACCGCCTGAAATCCGTCATTCTAAATCACTTTCAACTTTTAAATCCAAACTGCACAAGCATTTACTACTCCAGTCAACTGCTAGTAACATATTGTTATAGTTTTTTTTTTTTTTAAGTATATATTTTTTATTTAAGTAGGTATGTATGTATGTATGTATGTATGTATGTATGTATGTGTGTGAAGGGTATTATTTGTACTTATGTATTTAATGTTAGCGCACTTCCTCTATCTCTTTCTTAGATTTTCTTACCAAAGGTTGTCTGGAAGAGATCGCTTGTAGCGATAAGACCGCCTTTGCCCATATTACTAGCTTTAAGTTTTTGTTTAATTAATTCCAATTCATTTGTGTGTGAGCAATAAAGAATTTATCTATCTATCTATCTATCTTATTCTTTCATTATGGAAAAATAGTTTGCTACCTATCTAACCGACTCTCAAACAAGAGGAACCGAAAAATTTAACAACATGTATAGTACTTTCATGGTTCCATAAAGCAGATCAATCCTTTTTTGTAGATAACGTAGGGTCTTAATTTTTCAGATTTCCAAATGCAATTTATTCGAGAGATTTTTTTTATTTCTATATAAGTTTCCAAATAAGGCTGAATTTAAAAGCAAGAGACTAAAATTAAAACAAACATCAATATACAGGTATGTACCGAACTCCAGAATGATATCATACAAACGAACAGCGAAATATACCTAATGCTGTCAAGGTTTAAACTGCTTTCTGAGGTTAAATCTTTGAATGATGCAAAGTTCTTTAATGCATCAAAGCTATTCATATAGTTTAAAAAAAATTGGAATAAAAAACGTAATCTTATAGTTTTAAGTAAATTCTATGGTGTAGGTGTTGTTATTTCTGTCAGAAATTAACTATTATTTTGATGCTTATAATGTTGTATTAATTTAATAGGTTTTTTATTTTTATTTTTTTGTCATCAGTTAAGCGGATCTTTAATTCACAAAGGAGACATAAATCAATAACTTCTTTTGATGCATACAATAGGCCACCACGACTTTTTTGGTATGTTAAACTTTTGTCATTTGGCTCCCCACATAAACCCTTTATGCATGTACTGCGTTTAATTTTTTAGTAGAAAATACTACGAAGCCCGCTTTATATTCCACTACCTTTTCTCCAAATGGAGATAATTATGTTTCGATCTCTAATAATTTGTTTTTTTTTAATTTATTTATCTATATTATTATTTTCCTTTAATAGCCAGAAAAAAAATTATGATGAAGTCGATATCAATATTTTGTTTTTGTACTGTCGCAGCTCTAACTTTGTTGCAGTGTGGCCAATGTAATTAAATTAAAATTTCCTATTTTCGGGATAAGTGACGGGACGTAAATATAATTTATTAATGAAGTAGACCGATCATAAACATACAGTTTCCTAGTATTGAGAATTTTTAATGCAATTAAGTTGAAAAAAACCCTGGAAAAACAAAATAAGTTACAATTTATAAGTAGTGATCTATCATTAATTAAATAAGCATTTATAGTAAAAATGCAGTTTTAACTTTATAGAACGTGAAATATAAATTGTAATTCAATGTTGGCTCATTCAACTTTAAAGTTACGCAAAGTTGCAACTTGACGTTTTAGTGGCAACACTTTTTGATTAACAATATTTTTTCAGTTTTTTGCAAATTTAGTACATTATTCAATAATATTAAGACAAAATAATAGTTACAGATGAAAAGTAACGTTATCCTTTTGTACAATCGACGTTTCTGATCGCTTTTTACGTGAAAACACGCAGCAATTTGGCATTTTTTGCTCAGGTCTTATCGCGTGCACCGTGATTTGCGAATGACGCTGGAACACGCTGGAACTAGTTTTATATAACGAGTATGATCGGCGGTCATACTCTGTTGGCAGAGGGGAACGCCTGACAGTGGCGTCTCCAGTTGGTTTAATGCTCTAAGCGTACACATGGTCGATTTCACGTTTCTTGTTATGCCATCTTTTAGTGCGTAATTAGTGCGTAATTAATGCAAACACAAAATAATTAGTGCCTCTTTAGTTTAAGGAGTAAAGACCTTTTTTAGTGTGTACGCTAGCATTACGATCAAGCTGGCGTACCCATGACCTTTTTCGAAAACTACCTACTTATTTTATAGCAACGAAATTTACACACATAATTAGTGCCTAATTAGTGCCCACGCTATGCAAAATTTTATAAGAATTGTTTATAAAGGAACGAAGATGTCGAACAAGAAGGTTGGCCAACCTTACTATATAATATAGTATCCTACCATTTTGAGTGTCTAATTTCCAAAAAAATAAAAATAGCTTCTCTTATAATAACTCAATAAGCTTATTGTTGTATGTACTATAAGTATAGAAAGCAAATTAATTTGTAAAGCAATATCCGACTTTTTATTTGTACACACTTTATAAAAATAACAATACTTAACACCCGAGATAAAAAAGAAAAAAAAAAAGAAAAAAACTGTTTTTAGATGAATTAGTTACAACTCTCTTAGCTCATTATATTGTAGGTGGGTGGATTCGCGTTTTGGATTTTTTCTGATTTATTTTGAAGCGTTTTTGTAAATTAATCTGAAATGCGTGCAAAGTTTCAAAAATCGAAAGAAGCACTATTAAGTAAGATCTGCTTAACAAAGGCACTCTTTTTAATCAAGAATTTAGATAATATTTGATCTCAAAAAATAATAAGAGAAAATTAAATGGTAATGACGTTAGGCTAATGGCAATGATTTTTTGAGAATGGTAATGATTAGGAATGCTTGGTAATGACGAGCTTTTACGGCAAAAATAATAATTAAGTACCTGATACCTATTTTAGAAGACATATCTATGTATTTTTTTCATATATAAGTAGTTGCTAACTTGTAAATAAAACACTTACTTATAAATTTGTAAAGTTTAATAACACAAAAATTAAAATTCAACAAATCTCGTAACAAACACAATCTCGGTCTTTAATTTAACTATGCTATCATGGCTCAATCCAACTCGCCGAAATTAATCTACTCTTATGGCACGTATTAAGTTGTTAAGTAGGTAACTAAATTTTAACTTAACTTTAAGTGATTAATTGCATGTAAACACAGAATTTAGTAGCAAGTTGCAAGTTAAAATTTAGCTAACAACTAAACAAGATATTTAGAATTTTGTCTATTTTTCGGTTAAGTTGGTGGGCAGGGCTTGTCACTTGACACGTTTGGACTGGCACAATATTAGTTAAATGCAGAAGTGTAGTGAGCGACGCGCTCGGGTTCAATTTTATTGTTCGTATTAAATTATTGATTATTGTATTAAACATATTTACTCGATTTAGAAACTCTACAAAAATGAGATAGACTGCGAAAACTATTGCCAGTATTGAGAAAATATATTGTAATATGCAATTTTAATTTTGCATCTAATGCACATCGCATTACAGTATCTTTTTTCTGTATTTCGTTTTCCACTTTAGATAACAAGTAAATAAAAGAGTCTTCTGCCATGCTTGACGCATTAAAATATACTTGTTATTAAATCTTCATTCGCTAGCTCCTCGAACAAAGTGGCACTTAATCCTTGGCCATACTGATCTCTTCTATTTATTCAATTTCTCACCCAGTTTTGGTTATTTCAATTATTTCATCTTTGACTTCATAACAAATTTAGCACAGAATTTACGACTTCATTACGTGGTTGATCGTCCATCTTGAGTGAAATAAGCAAACTAATTACTTAAATACGTATGGACATATACTTAAATATAAGCCACATAAAATTAAGTTTAAATTTAGTTACCTACTTAACAACTTAAAACGTGTAAATCAGCCATTACTCTGTAAGCCCTATTCAATGTCGACAACTACGTCATCAACATCCGATCTAAATATTTTTACAAATATTGAAAGATCAGTTAAGAATTAGGCAAGCTATATTTTAGATTACATATACATACATATAATTTTACGCAAATAGTGTGGTAGTGCACCTGACCCGGCATGTCATGGGGTGCGAATTCCCTTCGTGGAAATTTTTTCAGCACTGTCTTTTTTCACATATCTAATAGTTTCAATAGACTTACTACCTACTTAAGGTGGAGCTCGATGGCGCAGAGGTTAACGCGCCCGGTCTGCGAGTGCTGAGGTTAAGCAACATTCGCAAAGGCCGGTCATCGGATGGGAGACCAAAAATTATTATCTCGAGCTCCTCCGTGCTTCGTAAGGAACGTTAAGCCGTTGGTCCCGGCTGCATTAGCAGTCGTTAACAACCACCAATCCGCACTGGGCCCGCGTGGTGGTTTATGGCCCGTTCTCCCTATCCATCCATAGGGAAGGCCCCAGCAGTGGGGACGTAAATGAGCTGATGATGAATAGTTTCAATATGTAGTACTATGTAATATTGAAGTTTCATTTTTGAAAACGGCAACTACCTGAAATAAAATATTATTTTGTATGATGTATTTTTAAAGTTAAAATATGTTTAGAGTATGTATGCATAAACCCACGACCATTATTCCCCAAAAGGTGGTTAGAGATCATCATATCCTATCCAAGCCATGGTTTGGATCAATGTCCACTTTTAGCAAATAGAGCGACCTTGTTGTTAATTATGCAAAGGAAGTGTCAGGATGCTGGCCAATCGCCTTTTTTGATGCACTGGCGCATAATCTCGATTCACCACTTACGAATGCTGACAAGAAAAGCTGGCTATTATAATACTATAATCCAGACAAGCACGGATAATTTAATATTTTTAGCAAATTAAAATAAAGATAACGCACAAAAAAACCCATTCAACTTCCAGCTGGTATTTCGGTTATTTTAAAGCATGAAAGCAAACGTTTTAAGTAAAATAGAACAAATTGCTACTATTAAGAAATTTTGAAACTTTGAATTCATCATTCCCATTAACATAACGTCATTACCATCAACACAAAACAAACGGTAATGATGATGATGGTAATGACAAACGTAGTGTTTTTTTTTAACAAATCGTGAATTCTTAGCACTACTATTTTGTGACCGCCTTTTTGAGAATTTGTCCTGGGAGTCACAATAAGTTCTAATGCTAACAATTATACTTAATTTATAATTACCTAGAAAACGTATTTACCGGTAATGATGGAAATACGTGACAACCATTTCCTAGACATATGATTTGTAACAAAAAAAGTATTTAAAGAGCACTCACCGTGACGTGCGCTGTGGTACATTTCGTGCAAGCGACTGAGGAGAATGGTGTGCGCGGAGACAGTAAGATACATCACGTAGATCTTTCAAGAAAGTAAATTTGACGTTAGCGCGATGGTAATGACGAATTTCTGTTACAAACTTTTGAAATTTCGTTTTGACTATTATGCTGTTCTGAATTATAAACGCTATTTATTATGTTGTTTACGGTAAAATACAGATTACTAAACGTTTGAAAAAATCGGGTTTGGCGATCATAATTATTGAAATATATATTTTGAAAGTTTTGTGCACATATATTTTCTTTAGATGGTAATGATGTTTTACTCAGTTTTAATTAAATTAGAAAATGAGTTTTTAGAACACAAGGTTCGTAACTGTGTCACCTTACGTTAAATTATGTTTAAAACCTCGCTTAAACAAAAAAAGTAACTGAAAAATGAGAAAGAATTTCTAATCAACTAGAAATAGTTTATTTCCATGTTTCGCGAAATGACCCAGGTATGTCACACGCTGGCACATCAACTCAATCAAGTTCAGGAAGGAACATAGGAATCCAAAATAATAGTAGATTAAAGGTTCGCGCTCATTATGCCGGGCCGCAGCAGGGCTGGTCGCAACGCAAAAATCCGCATGTATTTTATATGAACTAACGCACACTATACCGGGGCGCAGCGGGCCGCATATTCCGCCGCGGATTTTGGTTGCGTGCGATTTCTTCTTCTTTTAACAACAGGCAAATAAATACATGAAATCTTGTTTTTTGCCTTTTAGTTCTTCTTTTTGCCATTTTGACATGGCAGTCCTGTTTTTTAATTATTTATTTTTATTTTGTACCTTTTAGTGATACCTAAGTTTAATTTTAATAAAATATTTCATGCTAGGTCATTTAATTTGTAAGCATTTTTATACAAGAAGAAGCAAAAATTAACCTCTACAGATATCATGCTAAACATCGAGTTCTAGTCTCTAACTCATAAACATTTAATTCTTTAATTTAATTAATTTTGACAATGACAATTACAACTATTTATCTGTAACAAAAACACAAAAATATTAATTTACTTTATTAGTAACACTGACTGTTTTTTATGCCTTTGCCTTTAAAAAAAACGCCGATGCGCGCGCATCGCTAATTTGTGAACAAGTAAAAATTATTCCGCGCGCTTTCTTTTCGCTGTAGGTATTGTTTTTATTTGAAAATGTCGTCAAGTAGTGATGAATTTATTAATTCGACACCGCCAGAAGTTTCAGAGGCAGCGAAAAAGGCTACCCCTAAGCCTCTTGCCCGAAAAATCGACCGATAGATACTTACAAGCGTATCAAAATTTCATCATATGGAAAACAAGCAAAGATGCAAATTCATTTTCAGAAAGTGTGTTTTTAGCCTATTTCATGGAACTTTTTCCAAAATATAATTCAAGAGTCAAGCTCATTGTGGTGCTACTATTAAATGCTAAAAAGCACTGAAAACAAAACATGGTATTGATATCAAGTCATACTCCAACTTGCTGGCATTTCTAAAAAGACACTCAAGTGGCCATGTGAGTAAAACTTAGAGCATTAAACCAAAGAGTAAAAAGTCGAAAGTATATTCGGCTGACAATGTCAAGAAGTTCTTAAAAGAAGTTCCGGATTGCCGATATTTGGCAACAAAGGTCAGTTGAAACTAAATTGTTGTTTTTAACTTCTTTCACTTTCGTATTTCTTTACAATATAGGTGTTTTGTACGCTGTTTTTATCTCTTTTCAGGTTGTATTAATATTCGATATAAATGGTGCATGTAGACGTCAAGAGTTGGCAAACATCACTTATGATGTCGAGAAACATGGGCGGGTTCTTCTTGTCCAGGTCAAAAACACAAAAAATAAATTCGAAGATCATTCACAATTCAGGCCTTTTCACGACATAGCCATAGTGAAAAAGAAGCGAAGCGAAGCGCTTCGTTCAACAAAAGCGATGTCTAACAGATTTTTTCAAAATTACCAAATGGAAAATGCACTTGCCAACCCATTGGCATAAATAAATTTGGAGCAATGCCGAAAAATGTCACTTTCTTAAATTTGAATGAGCCACATGAATACACAGGGCACAGTTTCAGAAGGTCCTCGGCTACATTGCTTGCCGATTCAGGTACGGACTTATTGACACTTAAACGCCACCACGGACGGTGGCGGTTGATCAGTGTAGCCGACGGCTATATAGATGACTCAAAAAGAAATAAAGAAGGAATTAGCTCCCGCATTACGCAGTAACCGTCCCATGGGAACCGGAGCTCTTTTCTTCAACGTCGCGAAAGCATTTGACAAAGTTTGGCACAACGGCTTAATTTTTAAGTTTTACCAATTTGGCGTGCCAGACAGACTCGTGCACATCATACGAGACTATTTGTCAAATCGCACTTTTCGCTTCCGCGTCGAAGGAACGCTCTCCACCCCTCGTCCTATTCGCGCCGGCGTCCCACGGGGATCCGTGTTGTCCCCAATCCTTTTTATGTGCTTTACGCAAATGGTATCCCCAAGACCCCACGCGTAGATCTAGCTCTATTCGCGGATGACACCGCGCTATATTCGTCCGGTAGAGAAAAAGCCACGGTTTCCAACCGACTCTTAAAAGCCGCTAACACCCTCGGCGTTTGGTTTCGTAAAAGGCGGATCGACTTTAACCCCAAGAAAAGCGCCGCTGTGTTCTTTTCCCGGGGTAACGACGATCGTTGCTCTCCTATCCGTTTATTTGACCGTGCTATCCCTTGGGAAAAGCAAGTGAAATATCTCGGTGTCACCTCGATAGAAGATTGACGTTTGCGCCTCATCTTAAAATCGTCCGTAACAGGGCCGCGTTCATATTAGGCCGGCTATTCCACCTTATAGGCAAGCGGAGCAAAATGTATCTTAGACATAAGACGACAATTTACAAAGCCTGCATTCGCCCGGTTATGACTTACGCTAGCGTAGTTTTCGCGCATACCGCGCCCTCTTATCTGTATCCCTTAAAAACCCTTCAAAACCGTTTCATGCGTGGTGCAACGGGCTGCCCGTATTTGCAATGTAAATCTCCACCGTGATCTTGATCTTCCCACTATCAAAGATTTCATCAAAGAAGTTTCCATACGTTACTTTGATAACGCGGGGGGCGTTCCATCCCAACCCGCTTGTTGTGGCGGCCGCTAACTATAACGTTGGAGGCCTTCCACCAACAAGACGATACTCATCTAGACGTCCTAAGCACGTTTTAGATGACCCCGACGATCCCATAACAGTTGCGAACGCCCCCTCGCCCGATCCCTAAATGACACTACACATTTACAGAATACACTAAGCATGCACACTAGTTAGTGGTATGGTACGATTTAGAATGAACGCTGTGCTCTGCAAATTTTCATCATCATCAATCAATCATCAACAGCCTATTAAACGTCTCTCTGCTGGGCACAGGCCTCCTACGTGAACAATAGCACTTGGGGATATTGCAAATTTTGTAGACTATTAAATATTATAGCAGCGGGAATCTGTCAACAAGAGTGCAATTTCTGGTACTATTATTTCTTCTGTGGTCTTGCTCTCCAGAGTCACCGCTTTACCGACTCGAATATAATGTATGTGAGAATGCTATGTGCTCGCAAACGGTAAAGGAAATATCATGAGGAAACCGGGATACATATTACATTATTTGTCTTCATAATTTATAACTATTACATACTGTCAGCTGTTATGTAGTAGTTGAACACTTGTAATTATTTAACTTGAAGATACGAGAAGTAATAGGTACCTATGTCCGTACCGTATCACGACAGGGTAGGTAAGTAGGTACTTTAAAAAACCTTTGTCATTTCATTACATTTGCAAAGGAGATATCTACCTAGACAAAGAAATCTAAAAATATTATCCGGAAGTATTCCCATGCCGACCTCGCCGCTTCGGTGGCTGAGTAGCAAAGCGCTCAGCCCGATACCCGAGGATCCTGTGCTCAATTCTAGGGTTGTTGAGGATGTGTTTATGAGGAAGAGGAAGGGGAAGCGGAATTGTATAGCACAAAGAAAGAGAATGTGGATGAGAATGCGGAAAATTAATTATGAGGAAGAGAAAGACAAGGAAAGTGTGATGAAACAGGCACATCATTAAGTGTAGGTAGGTACTTCATCACACTCTCCGTTTTTCTTTTAGTTATTAATAAAAACAACTTACTTGAGAACTCAAATACCTACTTTCATAGAACCTGCAGGAACAAGCAATGAAGAGCGCGCGGTTGGCGGGAAGGGGCGGCCCGTTCGCTGCATTCAACGCCGCCGGCCGGAGATTTCGCGCGCAATTTTAATTTCTCCATAGTTCCTCTTAATTTATGAGGAAGCGATAGCGGAAAAGGAATTTTTAATTTTCATTTATGGGGAAGCGATAGCGGTAGGGGACCTGTAATAATTGCGGAACTTCCGCAACATGTGGAAGCGGAAGAGGAATCCTCATCAACCCTATTCAATTCCCAGGTCTGACTGATTCAGAGTGTGTTTCGAATTTTTCGATGCATAGCCCGGTTTTGTGATCATCACCAATCCGCTTTTGGCAAGCAAGTGTAGTGATTGAGCCAAGACTCGATTTCAATGACGGAGGCCTTTGGCCAGCAGTGGGACAGTTATAGGCTATTTAGTTTTACTTACTGTTTTATTTTTAATGTCAAATTAGCGATTTATTTCTAGGCGCGACATTACACCTTTTTTATAACATTAATTCTGTAGTGTCGACTGCTATAAAATTAGACCTTGGTTATAAATGGTCTATATAACGCACTATATTGTATATATTTGTCTCTCTCTTGGGGTTGGGCGACAAATACAAACTTTTTAAAGAAGATCGTCAGTGCCGCGCTGTTAACAACACTACGTGTCATGCGCGGGAGAAGAAAAAAGGAAGAAAAGTGGTGTCATCGAAAATCTCTCGTTGCCATGCCGGCCGGCTCGGTTTTTAAATTGTGGATATGTAAGTGTGGCGGATTTTTTAGGGTGAGTTTGAATGCCTGTCAGGCGCAGCGGACCAAGCCATGCGGTAAGGGCTCATGCGACTTTTCAAAATGCGGCATCTTGAAAATTGTGCGGGAAAACTCAGTGGACACTTCATTGCTAAGTGTGACCAATTTTTAGCAATGAAACCGGCAGTGAGGAAGCGCTAAGTAATTTCACTGAATTTGTGTTTCAAATGTTTGAACGGTTACAACATTAACCAATGCAATTATAACAATAACTGTTATAAATGTAATTCACCCAAACATCATTATTTATTACATTTTGACGTTCCTGCATCGGTGCCAGAACGTCAACAGCTGACGGTCGCGAATAATGTTTCGCAAGAACCATATCATAATGTTTCGATGGGTAGGGTATCCCGGGAACCCGTTATACCGGCTTCAAGCGGTGCGCCCTAAACCAGTGTTCTACTAGAGAATGCGGCACCTGGGACTACACTGGGCTGATGGCTTCACACGTTAGCGAACCAAGTATGTACCAACGCACTGTTTTACTTGCAACGGCGGTAGTGCGAGTATTAGATCACAGTGGAAATTATCAGGAAGCACGAGCGTTACTAGACGGCGGTAGTCAAAGTACATTTATTTTGGAGGCGTGCTAGAATAGATTAGGTTTAAAGCGGTTTAAATCTAACATTGTAACAGTCACAGTACTGAGCGGCACTTCTGTAAGAGGTTACAGGGGTGGGGTTAATTTAACCATAGCTCCGAAATATGCAGATCAACCTATTTTAATGACTGGTGCTACAGTATTGAATAAAATTATCCATAATTTACCAAGTTTTTCTTTGTCACCTTAGTTGGCGGAATGTTATCGGGGACTTTATATCTTGCGGATGAGCAGTTTTACCTCAGTTGGGAGATTGATATTTTAATCGGTGCAGATCTACTCGGGGATATATTACTAGGAGGCGGATGTCTTAAGATCGATCTGTCTAGATATGATCATTTACCTCGAGCGATAAACACGGTGTTCGGTCACGTGTTGACAGGTCCGGTTACTTATGCGACTTTTAATCCGTATCCTAAAGCGACATATTTTTCTCAGACCTTCTTCTGTAACATAACCACAAACCAAATTTTGGAACGCTTTTAGGAAGTAGATGATATTCCGGATAGGGTTGAGGATCCTAAGGCCATGGAGTGCGATCTTTCAAAGTACTCATCAGCGGGATGAGACCGGAAGATACTCGACACGCTTACCGTTTCTGTCGGATAGACCTTCACTTGGTAATTCGGTACCAATGGCCATGAAGCGGTTCTTGGTGATGGAAAAGCGGCTTCACGTCAATGAGACTTTTCCTCAAAAATATGTTGATTTCATGCGGGAATATTTGAGTAGGTACCGGTCATATATGTATGTCTCTCTGTGACGGTAAACCAGAAGACTGCGTCCGGTGCGGGTTATATTATTCCGCATCACGGAATTTTTAAAAAGGATTCTGATAAAATAAGGGTAGTTTTCGATGCTAGTTGTGCTACCAACAACGGAGTTTCGCTAAATGACTGCTTGCATGCGGGACCAAAACTGCAACGTGATATTGCGGAGTTCATTTGCAGGTTTCGGTTACACAAGTATGTCTTCACGACTGATATCAGGATGATGTTCAGAAAGATCTTGATTGCTGAAGAAGATCGGCGATACCAGCTCATCTTCTGGAGAGAATCACCGGAGTTACTTTTACTTCTTTACCAGCTCAACACGGTGCCATATGGTATGAAGTCCAGTCCATACCTCGCGATTCGGGCACTGAGGCAATTGGCAGAGGACGAAGAGTATCGACATCCAGCGGCGCGGCGCGTCTTCTTCGTTCCTCGGTCTATATGGATGACATTTTAGGCGGGTCAGATACTCCAAAAGATGCGAATCGGCTAAAGCAGGAGCTGACGGACTTACTACTCTCAGGATGTTTCGAGTTGAGTAAGTGGACGTCTAACTGCAAAGAGCTTTTACAAGACATACCAGCGGAACATCTGGAGAAGCCTCGCCTTTGATAATGCGGACGGATCCAGTTTCTTCAAAATATTAGGCATTCAATGGGACTCTAATGACGATAGTTTCTCCTATCGTTTAAAACTTGACGGGACATATGGCTGTTCCAAACGGTTCATTTTGTCAACATTGGCTAGGACCTTTGATCCATTGGGATGGATCTCTCCTGTGATATTTTAAGGCAAAGTTCTCGCAGCGGTTGTGGCTATTAAATTTATCATGGGACGATGTACCTCCTACTGACGTCATCGCGGAATGGAAGGGTATAGTGAGAGACTTGCCCACAATCAATGAACTGCGGCTATATAGAGCGTTTTGTTTTAAACGATGCTGCTCTCTTCACGGCTTTTCAGATGCGTCAGAACTTGGATACAGTGCAGTGATTTATTTGAGAACTCAAGGATGGAACGGTGAGGTCAAAGTTAGTTTGATGATGGCCAAATCGCGGGTGGCCCCAGTCAAAACCCAACTAACTATACCCAAGCTTGAGCTTACCGGTGCGGCTTTGTTAGTACGATTATTTAAGTACGTTGTGGAGGCTATCAAAGATGAAGTGGTCATCAAAGAGATCTTTGGGTGGTCTGATAGTACCATCGTTCTTTCGTGGTTGCGGTTATCTCCTCATTTACTACAGATCTTCGAAGGGAATCGAGTTTCACAAATAGTTAACTGCGGATTGAATATAACTTGGCGACACTTGCCTTCGGAAATGAACCCAGCTGATGTTGCGAGTCGCGGTTGTCGCGCGTCAGATTTACTTGGTCACTCTTTGTGGTGGGGACCAACTTGGCTGACAGATGAAACCTGGCCTATAAATATAATTGATAAGACGGAATCTGACTTACCTGGTTTGCGGAAAACAAAAGCCAAGGGTTTCACGGAGATAGTAGAAACCGACTCTATATTCAGTCTTATCAGTAGTTTAAATATGTTACTTGCGGTCGTAGCATATTGTTTACGGTTTGTTCACAACGCTAAGGATCCATGCAAGAAACTAGTGGGAGTGTGGACAGCTGCTGAGCGACGCTTTGCTTTAGAGCGTTTAATTAAATTGGTTCAAAATGCGGAATTTGCCGCCAATGATGTTAGTCAGTTGAGGCAAGATAGACAATGTTCTAGGCGGTTGCGTAGGTTCGGGCCTTTTATTAGTGATGACGGATTATTACGCGTTGGAGGTCTCTTTTGGTAAGAAACATCCACTTATTTTACCAAAACGTCACCCTCACTGTCCATTGTGGACATTTCCACAAAACATATTGTCATGCGGGTGCATGAAATGTTTTAGAACTAAAGCTCGGCCTACGGAGCCGATAATGGCAGCACTGCCCAGTGACAGGGTTAAGCGACTGCCTGATTGCGACTGATTTTGCCGGTCCTTTTGTTATCAAACACTCGCGGGTGCGGAACGTCAAAACTTTAAAGGCGTATCTTTGCGTTTTCATTTGGTCTTCGTCTAAATGTGTTCACTTAGAGTGTGTTACAGACCTTTCGACTGAAGGTTTTCTTGCGGCTTTGACGAGATTCACATCACGGCGCGGTCTTCTTAGTGTGATCCGTAGATTGCGGAACCAACTATGTTGTACAAGTAGACACTTAGGCGATGTTCAAAAATATTTAACTTTTCGTGATGTCCAGCAAGGATTTAGTAACGAAGCGGCTAAGCAAAATATATCGTGGCGTTTCAACGTTCCTGCAGCGCCACACTTCGGTGGTTTGTTTGAGGCTACTGTAAAGTCTGCTAAGACTTTATTGCGACGGGTCATAGGTGACCAGGTGCTAACGTTCGACGAGCTAGTAACGGTATTTACTAGAATTGAGGCGGTCTTAAACTGTCGTTTGTTATGACCCTTGACCCTCAAAACTTTGAGGTTCTGACACCTGCTTACTTTCTTATAAGTAGACCTTTGCTTTCGGTTCCGGAGTATAACTGGGAAGACATACCCGATTCACGTTTAAATCGTTATAACTATATATCAAATGCGAAGGAAATGGACATCACCGACAGATCCACCTAAAATAGGTGATCTTGTTTTAATTAAAGAAGAGAACATTCGAGTGGCGGCACGTGCACAAGTGGAGATTAGGTAGAATTGAGGATTTGCTGCCTGGTAGTGACGGGGTCGTACGAGTTATAAGACTCAAAGTCTCAACAGGCATGATGATGCGGCCGGGTGTTAAAATTTGTAGACTTCCCCTAGATGATTAGTTGCAAAACTGTTTTATTTAAAGGTTATTTTAGTTATATATGGTTGCAATTTTGCGGTTATTGCAGCATTTTAAGCGTATTGTTATGTTAGTTTTGGGTTGATAAAGATTTAGCTTTTCTCAGGCGGGGGAATGTTTTATTTTTAATGCCAAATTAGCGATTTATTTCTAGGCACGACATTACATCTTTTTTATAACATTAATTCTGTAGTGTCGACTGCTATATATAATACACTATATTGTATATATTTGTCTCTCTCTTGGGGTTGGGCGGCAAATACAAACTCTTTAAAGAAGATCGTCAGTGCCGCGCTGTTAACAACACTACGTGTCATGCGCGGAAGAAGAAAGAAGGAAGATAAGTGGTGTCATCGATCTCTCGCTGCCATGCCGGCCGGCTCGGTTTTTAAAGGACTATTAGTTGTGAATATGTGAGTGTGGCGGATTCTTTGGGGTGAGTTTAGGGATTATACCTACCTATTATACTTACACTTACTTTACTAGTCCCATGTCAACAATGATGTATGTCATGTATTATCTATGAATATAGTAGGTAACACGTACGACGAATATTAATGTGATAGATTTAGGGCATTTCATCAAGTAAACAATGTTAAAACTGAATGATTTTATTTATAAAAAAGCACATTTCTTGCAAAATAAATAAACTACTTCTTGTAGACGACGATAAAGGTGACTGGGAAACTGACGTCCAAGAGGAAGTTTCAGATAAGTACCTATGTATGTATATTGGGCGATTTTTCCAAATTATAATTCAGGTACTTAAGTACAATAAATTGTATTATTTCTTTTAAGATATGGAAATCGAAAAAGTCGATCAGAGTGCCTAGTGTGAGTTTTGTGTACTATCCGTATTCAATCGATCACGTTTACGAAAACGAAAATTAGTATGGCATTTTAGCAGCGCCTCCTGGCGACAAACGAGAAGAGTTAAAATTTGCCATACAAATTCTCGTTTTCTTTAACGTTAACGATTGTCGAATGAAACTTGACACCCAGAAAAGGTAAATAATCAAAATACTAATAATAGGGGTGACAGCGGGCAAGGTGCGATTTTTGAAATAGTAAAAAACTATTGTACAGACCTTCACATCAACCTAACTAAAACATCAATGCGGATGTTCATGCGGATGGGAATGTAGTACAAGTTGCTCCAAAAAAAATTGGGCGAAAAAAAAGAGTCAATGTGGATGAAAACCCTCTTAAGTGGTGGAGTGTTCATCGAGAGGAATTTAAGATATTATCACCGATAGCATTAAGATCTTTATCCACTCCACCAGGCAGTATTCCTAGCGTACAATTATTTAGTAGCGTGGGTTTAATTAACAAACCTCTGCGTAACCGCCTTGAATCAGAAAAGGCGGCAATATTACTCTTTATTAAGTATAATGCTACTATTTTTAACTTCACTTACTAATATGAAAATTTGTAAGTGAAGTTTAAAAAAAAGAATACTAATTTTCATTAATAAAAATGTTAATAATTACTTTATCATTGTTTTAATTCTTCATTCATATACTATATTTATATAAGATCTTAAACACACGCAACCGCGGATATGAGCCTTCAAAAATCCGCAACATCCCTGCTACAGCATCTTTATGCATTTTCTACGAACACCAGAGATTAAAAATCGCACCAGGTATACTTACCTGAATTTATCTTTTGGACTTCACTTTCCTGGACAACCCTGTTTAATTGTATAATATAATATATAGTAATGTAAGAGTACATTATTAGCCTCAAACTAAGTGCTTGTTGTAATCGTATCTAAAATGACCAAAGTTTTAATGAAGCGCTTAGTTGTCTATGTACCTACTTAGTTACAATAAATTCTACATGAAGTGAGTAACATAGCTAGGTGATATGACTAAATGGCCTGATTTTAGTATCTTATATCTATATATGTATGTATAGTTTCTTATATTTTATAGGTGTATATTATGTATACAGTCAGCATGATTGAAAGAACGTACACACACAAGTATGTACAATTAATAAGATGGACAAGGGATGCGACGAGTTTAATATGATTAATACGTAATATACCATTAATCCTTTTTATATGGCCAACTATAATATTTGTCATTAAGATTTGGTATTGGCCTATCCAGAGATATAGAAAGTGGTTTTAAGTCTTTTTTATTACCCAATTCTTAAAATTATCGCAGAAAAGGAAAAATAAGCTCTACAATAATCACTTTCTTCACTCATTATATCTACAGGAAGGTAATTTAACCACTTGGAAGGAACTAAATGTAGTGATATTATTACACTAAATTATTATTTAAAAAATCGGCAGTTTGACGATCTGTTTTAATGTGAAAGCTCTAACTATTGGTTACAGGCTTATTCTAAGGTACCACTAAGTTCAGGGGATACCACGGAAAACATGATTAACTTCATGCACCTTACAAATAAACAAAGAATAAGGTCCGAATAGTTATTCCGTATTTTGTTCCTGTCATGTTAACGTCATTTCAATTTAGAGTAAAAGAGACAAACCGCAGAATAACTATTCCGACCTTATTCTTTGTTTATTTGTAAGACCCCATTAGTTCAGAGAAGTAGAACAGTCATTTCCATTGATATGACATACTTTTATTACGAAACCGTCAAGATATTACAACGCTTGAAAATCATCATTATTTACCATAACAGTCTCGGGACGTATTACTTAGATTAATAAGTCTATAAAGTCATATTAAATTCTTATAATTATAATAAATTCATAGTATTAAATGGACTTCAATTATTATATTATTATTATTATAAGAAACATTTCGCCAATTGATTGGCATACATAAATATAGTCGTACTAAACAATTATTATTGCAAATAATGCATAAAAACACGATTTTCTAACGCAAGAGTCAATGCTTATAAACAATGGCTTTTCTTTCGTACATATAATGGAAATTGTCTATGTAAATATTAAACATAATGCTATAATGGTCGAAGCCCGTAAGCGTACGGTGTAGGCTTCGCCCGTAATATAGTGTTTTTTTTAATTGGGACAGTACGAGAAACAACGAAACCATAACACCTAACAGTTTGGCCTAAAGCCACTAGAGTCGTTTTGAAACGTGCGTAAGTAAATACATACAGCAAGATGACAGCTATTTACGTACAAATTGTATGTTTGTACAAATTCTTAGAAGCAGACTTCTGCTGCTCCAATTTTTTTCTTTCGATGCAATGAAATGAACCTTAAATTAAACAGAGTTGATCCGCATTAAAGAAGTTTTCAAATTAATTTGACTCATGTTTATGTAAGCACTTGACCAAAAAAAATTAAAAAGTTTTTACAAAAAAGACTAATCCTCGTGTATCCTATAGTTACATATTTTCCTGTACTGTCCCAGTTAAAAGAAAACACTCTGTATAATAATAATCAATGACTTAAGAAAAGTTGCAAATTCGGATCTTTTAGACCCACACTATCGGTGTCGCGATACGCGTCACGCCTAATGGCTGGTCAGTTTTTGTTTCGCTTAAATTATTTATCACGTTAACATACACAAGCACAAGTAATAGCTATTAATATTATAAAACTGTATTATAATTGACTGTTTATTAAGCAATATTGTTTTTAACTACAGCTTTGAAGCAATGAGCAACTAGAGTAGAAGTTTGGTCTCATGAGGGCAGTTTTCGTCAGTTAGCTAAAAGGTAATTTTCGGCACTTAACAGTCATCAAAGTATGGATGACATTTCCTATGCGATATGAAAAGTTGCTAGATATTAAGGTGCTGCTAATACTAGTTTCGAATACTATTAAAATCACAATTCATATTATCTATTATACACATATCAAAAACATTGTTATTAAGTTCATTTAGTGGTGCACTGAAGTATATTGGTAATTTTACAATGAAGAGCAATTTGGTGTTTTTATTCTTTAAAATAGACAAATTTTCAATAAATACTCATAGCTCTGTCGTTTTATCACTACGACAAAGAGTAGGTATAATGATAACTCTAATGGCTTCCCTATAAATTTAAATTACAAAAACACAGTATTAATAAAAATATTTTTTAATTTTTATTATGTTACCTCTCACTGTCGACTACATGCGAAACTTGTACCTTTACATCAATGTGTCACGCACACGCCACTACGTCGTAGTTGTGGTTAGTTTTAAAACTATAAATTTCAGTATAGCTTCAACAACGCTTTCTGGCTGAATCATAGTTCTTTCGATGTTTCTCCAAAAGTAAATAGTCTTCCCAAACCTATTGACATACTCACCTCATTTATAAAAAAAATACAATTATGACAGTGTAGCACCAAATGATCGATAAAAGTAATAGCCTTTTTAATTAGTGGCTAGGGTTGTTCCAATGTCAAGTTCAAATGTCCAATTAACAATTCTGTTACAAGTAAAACCATAACATTCCAAAAACACCATTAAATGACAAACAAAATCAATTATTACGATCTACGAAAAAACTCGACTACACGCGAAACTTGTAAGGTCAGCATCAACAATAAGAACACATTTTCGATGCCTCATTATGCACCTTATTCCTTACAATAAAAGCCACAGCCTCAGAATCGGATACATGTTTTTGATGCTTACAGTATTGTCGATACTCGGTACGAGCAAAGACATAATTTACCTAATGCTAATTCTATTCACTATCGACAAAGTAAGTTTAACCAGAGATTGTATGGCACCGAAGCAGTAACGGAAGTTTGTAACTTGGTGGTGCTGTTTCGTTTCATACAAATTGTAATTAGCTTTACTCGTTCGAAAGGTTAAAAAAACTCGCTAACTCAGCACACAGCTCTCCCTATCTTCGTAGCAACGTTCGAGTTAGCCAAACTGCTTATTCCGGTGTAGTGGCGGTAGACTTGATGGGTGTTTCTACTGAGCGAATAGTCGTATAGTCCAAGGTATATCTGGAAAAATAAAAAAAATAACATTATTCATTTTTATTTTGGAAAGATATAACTGTTGGCTTCCTCTGGCCCGAACAAGGGACTTTTGGTAGGTGGCGAGAAACTTAAAGGGTTCCTTCAGAGGGTTTCTAGAGGGGACGGCATCACGCAAGCGTGTCCCCGTTCTCTACTTTTTTTGGAGAGTTTGCCTCATACGGCCTTTTCAGCGTCATCGTACTTTTTTGGCCGCAGCGAGAAACTTAAAGGGTTCCTCAAGCAGTGTGATCGAAACACAGTAAGGGTGCCTCTTAAGGCTAGGACCTAGGTTCAGGTTGACCTTGTCATAGGGTTTGGCAAAAGGATCTAGGCACATCTATGCCTGGAATGTAAGCGCGTGTAAACCGAGTTTTTGTGATCTCGTTCTTTTTCATTATTAATTAAGTATGATGTGTAGCGTGTAGCGGCAATCGGAGGGTCGGGAGGGTGCTTCTATGCCTTGCAATGATCTGGATCTAGTTAGTACCTTTCAAAATAGAACACAACAACGCGTAACATTTATGTTTGGCGCCAATTTAAAGACATTGGTCACCTTCATCTTCAGTTACCGAATTGCAAACACCCACTACACTAGCAAGAAGCGAGTCAGTGAGGTGTCCGATTCGAGCAGCTATACAATAAGTAAAAAAACCATGTCCGGTCTGAAAAGAATACAAATGTGTACCATTAGAAGCTTAGATTATGTACATGTCCAGATAGAGCATTAGCCGTAATAAAAACGCCGGATTTCTGTCAAGTATACGTGCCTGCTAGGCAGTTAAGACTTGACATTGTCATAGTCACTACGCATTGTTGTGATTTAAAAAGAAAATCCACTATGCCCAGTTATGCTGTTAAATTATGCCGAAGCCGTGCAGAGGGGTAACCACGAGCTATTATAGCAGTAATATTGCAGTTGTGAAAACGAGACGTGTGTAGCGGCGAATATACACGCGTCTCTTTTCCACAACTGCAATAATACTGCTATAAGAGCTCATAGCCAGGGGGCAGGAAAAGTAAGTAAATAAGGCTAAGATCAGGGTGCCTAGTGTGCACTAGACACCCAGATAACATTGGTAAGTTTTAAAATACGATTAATGATATTGATATTTTTAGAAGGTGTGACGGATTGAACAGTGTTGCTGGTTTATTACTAAGGTAATTTACCATGAATGTTAATGATGCGGTTTGTTAACTAAGAATCAGGAATAATTAAATTTAGTTTATCTACTTCTCAATAGACGGCATTTGGACGTTTTTTTTTTTTAAATAAAACATTTGCTTCGCTTGATTGGTTCTGGTGCATTGAGCGTCGAGTAAAAAAATCATATTAGTATAAAGTTATGATTTTGCACTTTGGCCACTATACCTACATATGTAGGACCCAATGATATAGGAAAGCTACAATAACAGTTTTCATGTTAAAAAAATATTGAAAACTTCAAGTAACTTTGACTACCACTTCAAAGTTACTTGAAGGTTGAAGTAGGTATACTAACAACTTCAATTAAGGAGCTCGTCTCCTAAATTTTAAACAACAGTAAAATATTTTTTTCAATATCTTAAAAAATGACAAAATATCAGCTTCTTTTTTATAATTACCTACTACTCGCGCTCTCTTATCTCGTGACGTCATCCGACACAAACGTTCCGAGCTGTGAACGCACAGTGTGCCACCCGCTTGTTTGCAACGCATTGTTTACGTAGGGTCTTTGTTTTTATTAATAGTGAAGGATTTTGAACATTATGAGTGAAAATAAAAGGTTGTTTATAATCATTTTAATGTAAATAGGTAGGTACCTACTAACCGAACTGAGACATCTATTTACCTATTCATACTTTCAAGCGAAATAGATAGGTACCTACTTGTATGACTTGTTTTTATAATTTTTTGAACGGCGGATTTTGATGACAATTTGCACATACACAGACCATGACCCGGGCAAAGAATATATACACTACCGACCCGGGACATAAGATACTTTTTATCCCGGCAACAGGTTCCTGTGGGATACTGTAGTCCTCGCGAACAAGTCTTTAGTCTTTATTACTTTGGCTTTGGGTTTGGGGGTACGTACACGATAGGAGAGATATAATAGGTCGTGGTACGAAAACGGAGCAGTAGTTTGCCCATGTAATAGGACTGATTCTGGTTTTGAGACTATCTGTACGTCCAAGAGAGATGGCTGACAATTAGGAGAATGATGGGTGGCAGCAAGTGGGAGCAATGCAAAGTTGACTGACGTTACTATGGAATTTAGACGTGAGGAACGGGAGTTATTTTTCAGTAAACAAGTATTCAGATTACCTATCAATAATTACATGATCGTAAGAAAAGCTCAGAGATTCTAGGGTGGTTTCGAATAAGTCAAAATAGTTAACATGGATACTAGGGCTGTAAGTTGTTCCTATTAAAATACTGGAGTGGCGCATACTAAGCTTTAAAAATAGGTATCCTAAGGATCCGGTATAAGTACTAGAAGACTGACTGACAACTGAGCAAGGGATGTGGTCCTTGATGTAGATACATACATACACCACCTCCACCAGCTCCAACTCTGTCTTTTCGGAAGAGCTTATACCCATTTATAGTAAAAAAAGGGGACTGAAAGGATGGCTTAAGCCAAGATTCGGAAATTAATATTACATCGACTACCCCGTTGTTAAATGACGCATTTAAATCGGAAATGTGTGCAGGAACACTTTGCGCGTTAATATGCACTAGGTTTAAATAGTTGGATTTTTTGTGGAATATTGGTTGCAGCTTGACATCCAGAGAGAGAACATCAGTGTCAGAAGAGGTAGAAAGATCACTACAAGCACTTTCAAATTCATCAGATTTATCAGCAAAATAGTCAGAATTAATAGACATAAATAAAAATAATACTTAATAAATATAAAAAGGTTTATAAAAAAAACCACAAAAACTGAAACCAAAAATAAAACCACCAGCGAGCGTTGGCAAGAAATGAACACTTATTATGGGTATGTTCCGATATACACTGCGAGCACTGTCCAGTGCTCTTACTTAGAGGTGGATGAACTTTTGCTTTTTACTTTTTCAATCATAGTGACCAGCGCCACCTGTTGATCAATACTGTGTGCTATTAACTGTACATTGCATACAATTTCAAACGTATTTACACTTTTCACTTACGAAAAACTTATTGCTTACTAAAAAAGCGTATGCTTCAAACAGCAGTTCACTTTTAAAGCCATTAATTACCCTTAAAATTTTATAAGCATATAAGTAAAAAGCAATTTTAAAAAGTTGCTTTTTAAAATAAGTGAAAATAAGTCATAACTCTACTCTTACTGGTGAGAAATTCGTTCCGTTATGGACTGACAGTATACTATCGCAGTATCCTAGGGAAATATATGACGTCATAAATCGTCGCCATTTTTGTACTGTAAGCACCAGTGTTGCCTGCCGCTAGTCACTCAAGAAAAAGTCCGAAACTTCAATACAGAAACTTTTTTCTAATTAGATTGGTAAAGGGAACATAGCCCACACAGCCTAGACAAATAAGTTTAGTAAATTAATATTTTTTAAACGTGTATGTAGTCGCAACAATACCCAAAAATACCCGGCAGTAAACGTTATCCGGAGATTACCCGCTCAAAGCCTAAATTACCCGAAACGGTAACGATGGTAAGCACTGGCATTTTCGAGGTAAGGAAGGTGCTCTTAGTGCTTTGATCACGTGATCAACATCGTTTAGAAATGACATGGAGGCAGCATGAATGACAGTATACTGGACTGCGTTCCGTTTTAAACAGTAACTAGTATAGCTAACTATAAAGGAACGGCTTCGCGGTATACTAAATTAAAGTTAAAAATCAACGTGATACAAAGTGATGTCAAAACATAGACAAACAATATCCGTTTCTGAACAGAACGTCACATTGATACTAACAGGTAGCTAATGTTTTGACAAACGACACTGGCTAAATCGTAGCGAGAGCCATCTTACAAGAAATTGAATTGAATTGAAGGGACTTCTTGTCATGTCTGGGGCTGTGTTTTATTTTCTAAAATTTGTGTTAGGTCGAATATTAATTAAATCTTTACTGAGATACTCAAGGGGTTAGGGGGTTTATCAATTCTCACTTCTCATTTCTATTATCATTCATCTTTTTTTTTTCATTTTGTTGATGGCTTCGTGCGATTGGCACATTTAGCCAGTGTCAAAGTAATTTTTCTAACAAGTAATACATAAATAAACAATATTTCTTTTCTGTATGATGATAATGAATGATAATAGAAATGAGAAATGATATACCACCCAACCCCTCGAGTATCTCAGTAAAGATGTGGGGCTTTACTAAGTCCTCTGGCGGACTTCTTGAGAGAATTTGAAAAGTGACGTTGCACTGTTTTGTTTCATTTGCCAACACTTAACGGTTAATAATCTACCATTATTTCACATTAATATTCGACATAACACAAATTTTAGAAAATAAAACAAAACCGCAGACATGACTCTTCACTTTCCCGCCAAGAACCCATCATCATCTAAGGGATTAAAATACGAATGAAATTAAGAAACTAATGACATGGCAGCATGGTCTATGACCTTAGCCGGTTCCTCAGGGAACGAACTAGGCTAAACTGTACATTAGCGTAACCAAAGTTGAATGTTCGTAATTTTTTTATTGGAAAGATCTGTATTAAAGAAGTAATTTGTGCAAAGTTTTATTATTATTATTAATGGACTTCATTTTGACAGGTTGTACTTGTTATTTGTGTTCAAACAAAGGTAATTAGTTTATAGAGCCACGAATATTACGTCTTTATTTTAATTTTTATTTTATAAAATTTCTTAAAACTCACAAACAATATCTCATAATTCAATAAAATATGCGTACTAATGTTAAAGTATTAAATTTACGATATTTAGTTTTTTTATAGTAAAATTGTGTTTGTCGGTTTTACTGCGGTATAACGAAACGCAAATACGACGCCATTTTGCTGCCAACTGTCAGCCGTCAGTCACTGTTTATACGCCTTGCAGTTGAGATCATTTTACGTACTCCTGTTTAGCTATACAACATCGTGACTACCATAAAGAAATTGGGAGGAAGGCTCTCCTTCCAAATTCTTCTTCAAATACAGAAATTTATAGGTTCATAACCTTAAAAGTTCTTTATTGTATATCTCTGAAACTATGCGTCTGCGGGGGATGGGGTGGGGGTGTAGTAAGGGAGGACTGTGGGGGGACCCCCCTCCCCCCAATGGCGTGCAGACGTTGAAGCTCAGCCAATGCAGAAATCTTACATCTACTCTTGTCCGGCAGTAGTACTACTGTGTTTCCATTATTGGTCACACTTGTACTCCCTCACGTCTGCACAGATCGTCTAGTCGATAAGCAGACGACGTCGGTCATCTGCTGACTTCGTATTGGTCACACTTGTACCCCCTCACGCCTGCACAGATGGGGTGTATGTGGCCTTAAAGAAGGCACTGCAGACCACATTATTGTTAATTGCCCAAACAGAACAGTTTCCCTGTATAACATTCTCCCTCCCTGTGTGCCCAAACCCATAGATTTTAAATCTCTTCTGTTTCTTTCATCCACCAACAGTAAAGTCTTAAATTTAATATATACTAAATATATTAAATAAATTTATTAAATACATCCATTCACAAAAAATTAAACTAAAGACTAAGAACAAAAGTGTGCTTGCCCCCACTTTTGTTCTTTTCCTTTGTTATGTATTGTCTGTATGTTTTATAGACATCACAAAACAGTACAAAACATACAAAGTACAAAACTGCCTTCACTACAAATGTTTTGAACTGCTGGTAGTCTGCAGATAGAGCCTTAACAGTTTGTAGCTGAGCTCCAGGAACCGATTCAAAACAGAAGCGCTTTTTCGAACTCTTCCATGCGAGTGTGGAACAACGTTGTGAGGTCCTGAAGTCTCGTTGACATCAGTGGTGTCCATGATCAGCAGCTAAGTAATCTAGTATGCAAAACTGATGTGATGTGCGGCTGAAGATATATACGTGATAGTTATTAAAATTAAATTTAATAAATTTAGTTAAAATTTGGACGGGTTTTTGTGATTAAATTAAATATGTATAGTTTCAGATTTTTCCCTGTACTTGTAGTACAAGACGATATTACTTGCCAAACTTCATAGTTCTAGGTCAGGTATGTATCTCTCTATATCTCGTATTAATACTAGTACCTAAATCTCTATATCTATGTCTTTCCATACATAGTCTGTTCTAAACGTAGAAATGATATTAATGCAGATCACAATACGTCAACACAAATACCTAAGTTATGACCCGCTTACACAACAGTCTAAAAGTCGTAGACCACCGAAAATATATCAAATAATTAAACACTACCTTTCTCGACAAACATTTATACAACAGAATAAACTCATCTTTAAATATTTACCCTAAAACACTGAATAAATGCAGAATTATCATTAAGAATTACTTGTTGGAACTGAACTACGATGATACAGAATCTCTATTAACCTAATATAAACATCCACATGAAACACAACACATACACTACATGGTTCGGGTGGGGAATCCTGGAGTCCTGAAATACTGGATTATCCTAGCTTAGGCTCCTCGGGACTCCCAAATACATATTTTATTGTGTTTAACTTCTCATTTTTAACTTTGTGTTTCTTGTATAGAAGCTCTTAGTTTAAGTGTATACAACAGGTGAGACATGTAGTGTTTTGGTGGAAAATAAACAAATTTATTTATTAATTTTTTTATTTATTTATTTATTAGAACTATTTTTTCATACTATGCTATTTAAAATTTAAATGTATAGATATGGGCAAACAGGGCCATTTTCGAGATGCATTTTTGTTCTACAAAAGAGTTTCGTAACTATCTTACAATATATACTTATCATTGATATAGTTTCTTCTACGGTCTCAATCGATGCGACTACGGAACGAGTTGGTCTCCTACGCACCAACTTCTATTGGATTTTTGATAAAAACATACAAAGTAATAATTTTTTAACTAAGTGCGAATGGTGGATTTTTAAACTGTTCGTGAACGTGCGTAATTGTAATTAATAATTAATGTAATTCTAACTGAAATTTTATGTACAGTTAAAATAGAACAATATCACAACACAGTAAACAATTTTGACTCATATAACTCATAAGTTTCTACCCACTTAATGTTATTAAAAATGTATAACAAATGACAATAGCTTAACCCTGACCCTTGGAATGTCGGTTGAGATTAGAGATTATTAAGAAAAGCAATGACCAATTTTGTCTCGCTGGAGATATAAGAACTATCGTGTGTTGCTGATGCTGCGTTGAGCGTCGAGTATATAACATATTATTATTTTCGCTGGTTTTCAGGATCGCTACAACATTAAAATAATTTAAATTAGTCACAAAACAGCATGTAATGTTACATTTCTTTACGTTTTAGTTTTCCAACGGATCCAGTATTATCAAATCGTTGGAGAGTTGGTTGTATAGCAAAAAGGGAATAATTTTTAAGTAAAAAACTGACGATCTCACTCATTCATTCAAACCAATTTTTGTTTCAGAGTTGCACAAGAGCATAATTTGCTCCTCATAGCATGTTATTCGGTCGCTTAGTTTTCAAAATAATATGTAAAATTCGTTCGTGCGATACACTATTTTATATAAGTAGATTGTCTAGTTCTATACCTGAATGCATTCAAAAACTTTGTTTTATTTATTTTATTCAATATCTCATTTACATCTACATGATTTTTATTATAAATTAATAAAAAGTAGGGTGATTTAAGACTTAAAGCTGAGATTCCTAATCACGCACACAGTGAACGTTTTTAGACCATACATACACGCTGTCACCGCACACATTGAGTGCTCTTTGCGTGTTCTTTACTTGCACGTTGTATACTTGAACATACTTCAGATGACAAAAGGAACGGAGCGGTGCCGTATTTTAATATCAATACCTATAATCTAAGCCTGCACACAGATTACCACAAACTGCCAAATATCCGCAATTTCGGCAACTTCGTATCACCTACATACATGAATATGGTCAAATTATATACAAAAATTTTATCTGCATACAACCAACTGACACTTTTACACTTTTTTTATTTCTGAAACATAACTGTTCCGTATTCCAACTAAAACAGACGAAAGAAATCGGACCTCATACTACAGCTATGAATGAACAGCTACATATATGAAACAGACAAATTTCTGAACGCACCTATAAATATTTGACAAAGAAAATTTTCTTATTTAATTAAATCTTATAAAACTTAGAATTGGAATACTGGATATTGGAATATTAGTTATTTTATTATTAACGGGATTATTATCATGTTTTTGTTGTATGTAAGTATCCGATATTTCGGCACAGTTGCATGATCACGGATGTACTGAAGTTATTGCGGGTGGGTGATTATGAACATACAAAACTATGTTTTTATACTAATATATTCAGGAAAGTACACACGCCTGCACATTAATCTACCACAAACTTTAAAATTTCCTCAATAGACTTTGAACTTAATGATTAAGGCATATATGGTTGAAAATGTATTGAACTTTACGAATCGGACAGGTTTTTTTTAACATATTGTAAAGGTATAAGGAGGTTTTACTAACAAACCAGGAATGACTATGAACTCACCCATGTCTCGAAACCCTAACAAAATACGCCTTGTGAACCACGTAAATCACCACGCACATGCCAAGTCCGACGAAAAATGAAATCCCAAGTATAGGTCGTAACTGAAATAAGATGGAAGATAATTTTAGTTCATGTTTAGACATTTTATAACCAAATATTCAAAATTATAAATTTGATGATGATGATGATGCGACCATGATAAGTCTACGACATAAAGTTAATATACCAACGGAATAAAGCAACAAAGAGCTTAGCGAGCGAGATGTCACCAGCGGCAACACTATGTGATAAAAAGAGATGCGTGATGCGACGTAACAGAGCTGTTTTTGGCAACTGTTTGACAGTTTGTCAGCACTTATCCGCACGCTGAGAATTTGAGCTCTGTGATTTTTTCTGATTTTACGTGAAATCGTGGATATTTTTGATTAATAGTGCTTCAGAAACATGGTGACATGTTAATCATTGATTGTTGTATAACACAGCGACATAACTCTGAAACATGTTCATTTCACAGGTAAATTATTCCAAATCGACACCCCCTGACCTAGGATTTATTTTTGCCAATGCGCTTCGAATTTTAAGCACTAAGTGTGATAATTCTCTTCTATAAACATTTATTTATGTAATAAGCAAAGATCGAATACACATAATGCAGAATTTACGAATATTTTGTGTAAAGAAATAATTTTCGTTTTACACTAGGGCTGCATCAAGATATCGATATCCTCTGTCTATCATGCGGTAAACGAATATGTATTACCTACTGTTGTTAAAGTACCTATATGACGTTTAGATATGAATCACCTAGGAATGTTATCCCATTTATATTACATAGGCAATCCATCTTACGAAACGAAATTGAAAAATGTATCAAAGCTAACTTTGATAAATTATTTAAGACCGTTTACCCCGCACACTAGCGCCGCCAATGAAAAAAAAACATATCTAGTAATTAGAGATAGAAAATCAAATTATGCTCAACAAACAATTTGAATGAAGTAATTTAGCATTTTAACGTCACCTAATGATCATCTGACATGTTGTGGTTTAGTTAAGGGGGTGCAGCGCGGAATTTGAAAATTTACGTGTTTTTAAGTCACTGGTGCTAGGCGCTGAATAGGTCTTATACATTAAAAGGACTAGTGTAGGTTAGCTTGATCCTTTCACAAGGTCGTGGTTGTCTTGGAATTTGAAACAAATACCCAGAAACTGCATAAACAATACGTAAAATAATGATATCTAAAAACTTATTTCTTCAGAAACTTTGTAAATATAGCACAAATGAAACAATGATCCGACATCAAAATGTTTGTATTGATATTCCGCAGGTCACTGTTTTCTTATTTTTCAATTAAAAAACATGAATATGAAAATGTTAAGACTTTTATTATTTTTTACCCAAACGCCTATGATTTTACGAAAGTAAACATTGCTCTAATTAAATCACCAGCATACTCTGAACAGATATTAGTGTGCGTGCGTATTCGTAGTCGTGCGCCGTTGTCACACCACTGCCACGCGCCGCTCGCTCGCTCGCTATCATAAAGAAATTTGAAACTCGCAGTTTTGCTTCCGCGCTGCACCCCCTTAAATAAGAAGTTACAGCTAAAAACGGTCACTTTTAACTATAACGCCGTCATTCAAATAGTTTGTTGAGCATAATTTGATTTTCTATTTCTAATTACTAGATATATTTTTTTTTTTCATTGGCGGCGCTAGTGTGCTTCGTAAACGCTCTTAAACAAAATAATTCTTTTCCGAGGGCAATGAGAAATGTTAAATAAATTATTTAAAATATCGAATCGTAGTTTCAGCCATGCAAAATTCCATCCCATCCTATTTTAATTCTCTTAATACTGTTACTAATTAGTATTATGGATTTCGACATTAATGTAAAAAACGACATGACATACATCATTGGCACGCATTCATAAACAATTTTACACACACAAATGTCATCCTATTTCGGTTTCGTTTGACAGCTCGTGTTTGTTGCTCTATTCCGTTGGTATATTAACTTTATGGTCTACGACGACGGGACGGGACGACCGTTGACGACTGTTCAGTCATGAGTACATGCAAACAATGTATCTCTTAATACAATGGAATAGGAGTCAAATTAGTCAAAAGTGTATGTTAATGCACGAGCATTAACACGAGAGTCACGAGACTGTACACCAGTACTGAAAAGAACCGGCACGCAACGCGGCAAGGCTTTTCTCCCTTTCTTTTACATCAGAAATATTGGCAATTGCCTTCTCTAACATAATACTAATATGCAGGGTGTTAGAAAAAGTACTTTAGAGCTTTAAATCACATAATGTAAGAAACATACTTACATTAAAAAATTAGTATTTATTGTTATTATAAAAATAAACTAAATTAAACACATACATTTTAAAATACCTTACAGACTAAAGGTTTTTGGTCTGTAAGATATTAATGATACTATACGCCATTGTTACCTGATTTAGAGAAATAAATAATAAAAATAAATGTTTATCACAATTAAAGTGTATTATGTGTACACAAGCATTAAATATAACTAACGTTATCAACATGGAATTAATTAGCAGACAACTAATTCTACTGAGTTATAGGTACTAATTGAAAAACTAATAAATATTATTGTAACTGTACAAAGATAATTCAACGTGTAAATATAATAATTAATGTTGCTACTTGTCTGATACCAAAATAATAAAATACGTTACTTGTTTTTATATTTTGATTGATGCTTATTTAATGTGAAGATTTTTAATGTGAAGACTTGTATTGACAAGTAACATTCTGGAAAAACAAACAGTAAACTTTATTCAAGAGTAAGTATTTCCTGAAGTAAGTATTTTCCGTAAGTACTTTCCACACACGAAAAAAGAAAATGGAGAAACATTTTGTGTGAAGACTTATTGTCATTTTTGGATTCTAATTTATAACGAACAATAAATATGTATCTCTCCTCATAATAAGTTTCAGAATGAATTTGTCTTCCACCTTCGGCTTTAACATCAGGTGAGATAAAGGCCAAACTGCTAACTTATAAGAATATTTAAAAAGAACATGAAAACCCGACTATACGGGATAAGGTATATGCAACGTTTGCTAGTAACAAGCAAATGCATGTTAACGTTCAAATAAAACCAATGTAACGATAGCTAGATCATTAGACTAGTTTCCTTATCTTTTCATCTTTTTATAGATCAATTATCTGTATTATTATTATTATTATTATCTGGCCCGATGGAATGACGCTCGTTGCCTGGTCGCAAGGTCGATCCCTGGTGTGGGATGCGACGTGAGTGGACACTCTAGCTCCATCCCATATTAGGGCAACCTCGGTTAGTGCTGGCGCGGCAGCTTCAGAGGCTGAGGACCTCAAACGGCGTAAATATAGTTCTCTAAGCCTTGGGCACATATTTGCGCCGTTTGGGGTTGAAACTTTGGGACCATGAGGACCGGCAGCTCGAAAGGTTTTTCAAGAAATTTCCGCTCGCCTTATAGAAACCACTGGTGACCCTCGAGCTGGCGCGTATTTTGGCCAACGTTTAAGTTTGGTCATTCAAAGAGGCAACGCCGCCAGCATCCTGGGCACTCTCCCGCTTGGCAGCGATTTGGAGTCCCTTTTTTATTTGTAAAAATTATGTGTATATTTTTATTTCTATTTCCTTTTTTTTAATTTATGTTGTAAATAAGTAATACATAAATTGAATATAATCTTATATATTATCTGTATAAAACCTATTATTGTATTTGTTCTTGTACAACGACGATTATAGTGTACAGCTAATTAATCTTTTTAGATATCTTAACACAATGTAGGTCAAGTTAAAATCTATTTTAAAATATAAAAACACTTTTTTAAGACTAGTCCGGTTTTATAATCTTTAAGATTTTGAATACTACTCGAGATACTCGCTTTTTAAAAGCGTACTTAATAATAAAATATATTTTCTTGAAACTAATTGTAAAATTAACATGTATGAGGGTGGTATCCACTCTCCTACGTGTTCATTTTAAATGTACCCCTTTGTCAGATTAATACGGACATTGTATATCACTTAAAAAAAACATATTTTTTATATTTACACATTACTAATAATCCTGTTAACTCATCCAGGAATTACGCTTGTTAATAGGTATAGGTTCCCGTCAGTAGATAGTCTAACAATGTTATGGGGATTGAATCATGATTTGCGCATTCAAGCCGAGCATCATCCGTTCGGCTACAGGTTTAAATATGCAATCAATTAAATCTTTTTATTTGACATAATGGAAAATGAAGATTATATCACGTAGGGCTTGATACCGTTACCAAATTCCCACTATAAGTACCGGTTAGTAACTATATTTCTATGAAGGTAATTTGGTTCCGGTATTGCAGGTGGGTTACTCTTGAAACACAATTGCAATAATCAATTTCCAATCCCAAATCTAAAAAATTCAAATGGCACTCTTAAAAGCGATAATAGCGCTACATTGGAATTAAATTGCGTGGAAATTGAGTGAACAAATTATTATCTATGGGGCGTTCCGAAATTGCGAAACTTATCACAATATCGATTTATAATAATCACATTGGAATTGTATTGAGATTGAGCTTGCGTCAAGAGTAGCCTACCTGGTAACGTTATCTAGAAAAGTATCGCTACTATTTTCGTTAAATATTGCGCTTTAGCCCATCCGCGTAGTGCGGTTAGTTAATTTACCGGTAAAACCGCCACCCAGGTAACGATACCAAGCTTACCGGTACTTTTTTTTACCGGTATCTTCGTTTGACAGAAGTATCGATACCCATTTTTTAACGGTATTCAAAGCCCGGATATATTGTATAATAATAATAATAATTACTAAAAACGCACCTGTTTGTTGCAATCGGCCTCCCAGTTAACAGACAGTAGGTTTGCATACAGCTTTATGAATTTATGAAATGGACACTTTTGGCCGCAATGAGGGATCGTCAGTATATATGGCTCCACTATCTCTGTTGAGTTACGGTATGAAATTTTCACGTAGTAAATCGTCGTTATGTCATCTGAAACAGAAGTCTAGTTTTAACTTTAATAGGCATCTTCTGGGGCAGCTCGCTCCATATATATATATGCTATATTTCTATGGCATATGGCTGAGCATTTATTGAAGAAAGTTGTTGGTGTGCTGCAGTCTCTACAAAAGTATATTACAGTTTGTTAAAGGAATCCTCTATATATGTAATTCGACTTTTATTGAGAATTAAATCAATGTAACTACTTATTTAAACAATCATGGTCACTTGCATAATTTTGGGTAAATATTAACGTAATTCCGTGATCATGGCGCATGCAACTGTGCCGAAATATCGGATACTCACATATAATAAACATGGTTAGCATCCCGTTAATAATTACTCTACAATTGTAACTACTTATAATTAAGCATCGTAATTCTAGCCCCTAGTACCTAGCCACCCAGCTGTTAACTGACGTTCTTGAGCAAATAATGTTTACACCTACTTACATACTTATTTGCACAAAGCAATATAAAGACTCGACAGGAATTAACATAATCACAAAATAAGCCATATGGACATGCAAAAGGTACCTATAAGTATTTAAATGATACAAGTAAAAATGTCTTGTGTTTAATATAATTTGCTGTTACATTATTTAACAACATCCTTATTATTCAGAAGAATAAATTGCGCAGAAAGTGGTATCTTTGAAAGACCTAAATACGAGCAAATGAATTATGAATAGGGTTCAAATAGCGACACGAACGAGCTTAGGAATTGATAAGACGCGTTTGTCAGTGCAACAAACGATAAACAGCGGAATGTCTATTGTTGTTTTATGAGATGCATAGCACGCTGTAACTATACAAAGGGAAGCATTATTTACGTATCGGTTAAGACGTTGAAAAACATTAATTGAAATATAAAATGTTTAGTAAATAATGACGATATTCAAATAGGCTCAAAACAAATTGAGAATATCTTGAGCTTTGATGTATCACTGATTGCTGACGGCGCTCATGTTTTTAACCGTTATGGCCAATGTGAACAATGATGGATAATAAGGTATCGACATCATTGACGACATTAAATAATTGTATGTAAGCGTTAATTTTATTCCATCGGGCATCAACATAATGAACAGAAATACAATACAAAGAACGTAACAAATCTAATTCCTCTACAAATATAGGTGTGGACAGCATGCAATAAATAATATATGAGCTAATAACGGAACACAACATTAAAAACCAGTAACACAATACGCATGCCAGATAGCTAATGTATGTGAATTAAAATTGTCAGTTGCTAATTGTGCCTACACGCTCATGAGCGCTTACAAGCGTTTCTTGGACTGCACGGCAAGTATGTTTTCGAAATACTTGTGGTCTTCTAGCAGGTTCTGTGATCACTACAGCCAAGCGTGAAGGTTATTTGTATTTGTAATTGATTTGCTGTGAGCAAACTGACAGTCGTTTCATGCATGTCAGCAAGTTGACAGTCGTGATTAGACTGTCAGCAAGTAAGTAGTTATACATAGGTGCTGAGCATACAACACTCACATAGATATTGTACTCAGTTTGGTAGGCGGTCGGGCTTGTACCGCCACATATAGACAAGTAAGCCAGTTCCTCAACAGAACAAGCATTAACACACAGTTATAGATCTGGCTTTTACTCTATGACAAGTGGTTACTACCACTTGTCATCGTGTGGGTTTTGTTTGTGTTTAGAATAGTACAATAAACAATCTTACCGTATATAAGCTCCGTCAGTACAGTAGCAGTGTATGGTGGACATTTTTCATCGAACATGCCAAGAGCGTTAAGATAACTGCCAACGGTGAGGTCGTGCCCACTGTAAATGGACACTTTAACATTATTTTTGTGCTCGACGTTGTCCATGTTCCTGACAATTTGCAGCAGAAGAGGCCCCATCTTGAGTCTCGCCATTAAGGGGGTAGCTGTATATTCAGTGAAGCTGAAAAAAATTTGGTTCATATTGTCACGATGTTAGGCACTTTGCAGATGATATCAGAGTGCCTAGTATGATTTTTTTTCAGCATACAACAGAGTAAACCATAATTTGTATGGCATCGAAATAGTTACGAACAAGTTGTTTACATGATATTGTCACTAGGTAGCGCTGTTCGAATCCATACAAATCATAATTAACTTTACTCGTAGTGAGTGAGCAATCTCGCACTCAGCATAATAATAATTTAGTCGCTTGAGAGGCTTATTGTTATTTGTTAACTCTTACACACTTCGCTTTGCTTTAACATAGCCAGTTAAAAAACACAGCACATAGCACAAAATAAGGAGCCTACAGAAGGTAAGCTCCATACAAACGTGCTCGAACAATGCACTTATAGAAAACCACAGACACGAAATCTCGCAACAGCTCGAGCACAGTATGAATAAAGCTTATCTTCTTCTTATTTTATCTATATATTAATACGTGAAGCAAAAACTTTGTACCCCTTTTTACGAAAATTGTGCGGACGGAGGAGTAAAAAATCTCGCACACTTGTAGTTTATATAGAGAAGGATTGCAGAATGTTAATATTTTTTTAAATTACCTATGTATTTGAAATCTGTCAATGCCAATCCAAACTCACATTGTATCTTTTCTAATTTTTCATTGCTTAGGATAAAATCCGTGCAGCCTTAATAAAATTACCGTCGAATTTCGACCACTGGGCGACCACTAGTTTATATTATTTTGCACACAGTTTATTTATATTATTTTGCAATATATTAAACCCTTTTTTAAACCAGTTAAAACGCTTTGCGCATACACCGGGGCTATGGGCGACCCCGGGTTATGTAGAACTCTCAGCCCTTAGCAACTAAAATTTCAATAATGGGAAGGTAGGGAGAAAGCATACCAATACTAAAACACCTAGTACCACAGCCTATTACCATCTCATTTCTATTTTTTACTTCGGAACTAACTAATATGAATTATTGAGTTTGATGGCACAGCGGCATTTGCGTTTGAGTGATTGCAAGATCGCAAGTAAGTTATCGCAAAAAGTCCGGTGAAGCTGAAATAGCCCTAGTAGGCAATAAGTAAGCTCCATCTAAAAAAAAATTTCGCAATGCTGTTGTAGCAAATTAAAAATATCTTAAGCTCTTCTATGCTTCGGAAGCTGATTGCCTGCATGTTATGCAATTATTGAATAGAAACCCATCAGTCTGCATTGGGTTAGTGTGGTGAGCTAAGGTATGGTCTTTCCGTTTGCATAAGCCTTACTGTTCGGCTACGACCACTGGCGTCTTGCGACGCGTCAAGAGGATATCTAGTTCATTGCGCGTATACTACGGCAGTCATAGTCAACGGTCATAGAAAGAATACAATGAACTAGTAATCCGGGTGCCGCATCGCAAAATTCTCAATATATAGGGGGCACAATACACACCGCAGGCACAATAATACATTATAACTATTATAGGCTGATGATAATAAATATACAATATCTATATATACAAAAATGCTATGCGTTTCTATAAAAAAGTAAACTGTGGCTATTAACTCTAACAACAATTGTAACATAATAAAAGGTTGATATATAAAAACTCACCTGTATCCAGCTGGTTCTGCCATTTTGTCGGGAAAAACTTTCTTCGTCCATTTTGGTAACGTGAAGTTGTATAATTGCTCAATGTACAGAATACTGAAAATATCGAGTATTCCATAATAGTTTTTCACTTTTACACAGGTTTTCGCTGACAAGTAACTGTAAAATAATAACGTGGGTAAGTATCTTGGATCAACAAAACAATTGTACACAGACCAAACTTTTCCAATTTCCATAGCCCTGCCCCCCAACCGCGTAACACTCTCGCTTTCGATCGCTTTGAAGGCGAGGCCCTCGCCTCGCTTTCTAATATAATATCGAATAATATCGAAAGCTATAGCCTATAGCTTTCGATATTGCTTTCATATTGCTTTCGAAATGACAAGATGACGCCTCCTCCTCGTCTCGCCTTCAAAGCGATCGAAAGCGAGAGAGTTAGGCGGTCGACCCCCTGGTGTTCACCAATTTAATGAAGAACGTAATCAATAAAACATTTAATATTTATCTAGTCTCATAGGTTCGTAACTACACACAAGATTATAATCGCAAAAATAACTAGGTACTGTTGGAAGCGCACATCACCCAGTTCAACTAAAGAGGCATTAGCTATTAAGATAGCCAATGCCTCGTAGCCTGCCTAGAGATAAGTCTCTAGCTGCCGAAACACAACTATGCTACATTAAGATAAGATGGTAGTAGCTAGCCAGGCGGACAAATAAGCTCTACCACCGACTAAACTGAGTACACAAACATGTACCCCCCTAAAGTAAATCACTACAAGTAAATAGCTTCTAACTGTCCCACTGCTGGGAAATCGGGTGCCTCCACCACGGGGGCGTCACACACCGGGGGCCTAACCCACGAACCCTGCTGGGCAAAGGCCTCCATCATTGAAATCAAGTCATCACTACAATTGATAAGTATTGGCTTAATCACCACACGCTTGCCAAATGCGGGTTGGTGATCGCATACCCGGGCTATGCATCGAAAATGCCCGACCTGCGAATTGAACCCGGGACCTTCGGGTCAAGCGCTATGCCACTCGGCCACCGAGGCGTTACACATAGCTTCTAACCTATAAGAATCCCACAAATTTTAATTTAATAACTTACTCCATGAGGCCTTGGTATTTGCTAAGTCTATCTTTGTAAGCCTTGGAATTGATGTATTTTTCTTTTTCCTTGTCGTATTCTGGGCACTCTTTCTTCATAGCTAGAACTTCGTCATCCTTTTCCGGCACTGTGTGTACTGGAATTGGCTGCCATAGCAAATCTTTGTTCCACAGCGAGTTGCCGGTCGGTGGATATAAACCTGAGTTGATAAAAAACTTAAATATGAACCAAAGTCAACTTAACAATAATAAAAAACAGATTCTAGCAACATAAAAATCTTAAAGATTTAATATTATTGTATTGACATAATTGTTTGTGACATAATGATGATCTTAGACATTTCATAGTATTGTTCTAAGTGATAAGATAATTTTAAAGTTAAAGTTTTACAAAAACACAAATGTTGAAAAAATTTCCACGAGCAGGATTTGAACCTGCACCCTTCTGACATTCCGGGTCAGGTGCTCTTCCAATTGAGCTATCGTGGTTCTAACCAGCCCGCCGAAATTATTCAACACTTTTTACTTTGTGGGCCAAAGGCGCCCATTCAATGTCAACAACTACCGTCATTAACATCCGATCATAATATTTTTACAAATATTAAAGATCAGTTAAGAAATAAGCAAGCTATTTCCACGAGCAGGATTTGAACCTGCACCCTTCTGACATTCCGGGTCAGGTGCTCTTCCAATTGAGCTATCGTGGTTCTAACCAGCCCGCCGAAATTATTCAACACTTTTTACTTTGTAAGCCAAAGGCGCCCATTCAATGTCAACAACTACCGTCATTAACATCCGATCATAATATTTTTACAAATATTAAAGATCAGTTAAGAAATAAGCAAGCTATTTTATAAAATGTTCAAAATGATTTTTAAAGCAAATTTTGTTGCTAACAAATTACAAAAACACAAATGTTGAAAAAATTTCCATGAGCAGGATTTGAACCTGCACCCTTCTGACATTCCGGGTCAGGTGCTCTTCCAATTGAGCTATCGTGGTTCTAACCAGCCCGCCGAAATTATTCAACACTTTTTACTTTGTAAGCCAAAGGCGCCCATTCAATGTCAACAACTACCGTCATTAAAAGTTTTAATTATAATACAGTTCATCTGAAGGTTCTGTAAATATTAATTTAAAACATCCCAGTCCCTCACACCATAATGATATGGCATCTAATGTTCCTGTCAGCAATAGCTGACAAGAACATTCCTTCCTACCTTCCTCTCAACCAAAGTTTCACCTCTAAATCATACTCGTGAACGGGTGCCGCCTGTGGAGCCTGGGGGTCGACCGCCTAACACTCTCGCTTTCGATCGCTTTGAAGGCGAGGCGAGGAGGAGGCGTCATCTTGTCATTTCGAAAGCAATATGAAAGCAATATCGAAAGCTATAGGCTATAGCTTTCGATATTATTCGATATTATATTTCGATATTATATTAGAAAGCGAGGCGAGGGCTTCGCCTACAAAGCGATCGAAAGCGAGAGTGTTACGCGGTTGAGGGGCTGGTCTGCTCTTGCATACTTATCTTATTTTTAGTATTATTCACTATAGTTTGACTTTGTCCTTCTAAAACAATTTTTGACTTTTACTAGAATGCTTTAGTGGTACTGTATGACATTGTAGAAATTGAAACTTATGCCTGATGTAAATTTATTAACCTAGAATTTTTATTTTTTGTTTTTTATTTCTTTTATTTTTTTTTTACATGTTGTGGTTGTCTTCTATAAGTATGTTTTTGTGTTTATTTGTAATGGAAAGTGTCCTACTATGATCGGGCATTTTCCAATATTTTTGACGCTGTAAGGGAGAAAAGATCTGGACACTTGCTGAGTTTCTTGCCGGTTCTTCTCAGTACAAGATCTCCTGCCCAGAGTAGACTTACGAACCGATGGCATAGTGACATTCATAAGAGCTACTTGTAGCCTAAACTGAATAAAATGATTTTGAATTTGAATTTGAAAGAGATTTAATACATTAGGTAAGTAGTTAAATGTCTTTGCTTTCAACATGACTTCCTATGAACTAATAAGATAATAGAAAGTCATTGTAATAATATTACAATGCTCTACTGTGGCTTTGAATACTTTACTAACTAATTTGTTTTCTTTAAGATAATAATAATTATACTAATTATTATTATAGACACGGCACGTATTGTCAGAAGGTTCCTCACTCTGCAGCCCTGACCACCGGTAGCTTGGGCCCTGCCCCGCTGCTGGTGGTACTCTAGGATTAGGTTTTTATAATGTTTTATTGTTTTTATATTAAAATATTGTAAAAATCTAGTTTTAAGAAAGAAAATAAATAAAGGAGATAACATTATACTGAATTGATTGTTATGGTAAATATTGATACAATGAGTTTACTTATTATCTGTAATTAGACTTGTTAGTAAAAATGTCTGAGGTCTGCGGATTATGTGCTCTAAATAACAGGCAAACATGTGAGAAAATAAACTTATTTGTTTTTATTATTATTACTTATCTATACTAATATTATAAAGCTAAAGAGTTTGTTTGTTTGTTTGGTTGGTTGAACGCGCTAATCTCAGGTACTACTGATTCTAATTGAAAAATTATCTTTGTGTTGAATAGTCCATTTATTGAGGATGGCTATAGGCTATTACAGCATGCTATGACTAATAGGAGTAAAGCAGCAATGAAAAATGTTGCAAAAACGGGAAAATAAAATAGTTTTTTAAAAGATTGTTCGCTAATTAACGCGGGTGAAACCGCTGGGCACAGCTAGTTCAATATAATTGTATATTTAATTTATTTATAACATGGTATGCTCGCGCAACACACTTAGGCATATACCAATAAGGTCCATATAAAGACTGGATTGTACACCATGAATATGAGCTCAAGTGTCAAATACCCAGTGTCAGACGCTCAAGGGGATAGTAAATAAATATTGAATTTGAATTGGTTTGTATTAACAATATTAACTTAATCAAAATTTGGGCACAATGAAAGTTTTGTTTCTTACTAATAGAAAAATATTAATTGTATTTTAAATAGATACTGCCATCTGTAGCGATTAAAACCTGTGTGATTCAAACTAACTACATGATTGGTTTCCTTTCCGCATTATCTTGTAACTTACTAAAATCTAAATTATTCAGTGTTAACAAAATATTTTGATGTAGGTAGGTCCTAACTCTTATAGAACATGTGAAAGCAAATACATAGTTGTTATTATGTTATGTTATGTGCGTGACCTTGCATGTGTAACTTTACCTATTTTATTCATAAGTCATCAGGATTTTAATAAAGAGCTGATATTCCAACTAAATGTAACTCTACACCATGCATTTATGAGTACATTAGTGTTGGTGTTTGAAATTGTTAATGAATCATTTCATGAATCATGAAGACATACTTATGATGATCCTGTTATTAATATAGGCATAACATTCATTGGATAACAATAACAACATGCTAGTTCATGCTAATAATAATAAAATATTAGATAGCTGCTAGATGCAAACAGCACAAAACCAGTTGTTTTGGAGATCCTTGGAGCCAGCAGTGGATGTGATGATTAGATATTAGAATATTTTGTTAGTCATTTCTAGTCATTAGTCAGAACTATTTAAAATTGTTAAACATATTTTTAATAATACAAAAAGTGTTTGTTTAAAATTATTGATTATGTTACTTTGATATTTTACATACCTGCAAGATTGGCTTGAGCTGACATGAGAGTGCGATCAACATCGGTCGACCGCACATATATCTCAGTTGGGTTGAATTGTGATGATAGAAGGTGCTGCAACAATTTAATGTTTGAATTCTGGATATGCATAAAAATATAATTCGCGATTAATGCACTGAAGAAGTTTGCCTGTTGGCTAAATTTGTTAAATTTGTGAAAGCAGTGTACATATTAATAATATTAATAAAGAGGTAAAGTTTATGACTTTGTTTGTTTGTGTGTTTGCGGAGGGTGATCTCTGGAACTACTGGTCCAATTCCAAAAATTCTTTCACTTCACACAATAGAATGCTGCGTTCTTTGGGGGTAACATAGGCATCATTTAATTTTAAAATGATTTTATTTTTTTAATCTCAAATCCACGCGGACGAAGTCGCGAGTGAAGTGCTAGTTAATAATAAAATTGTCTCTAGTTTTGCTAGTCATATAATAATAATTTTCTATCAATTTTTGTAGTGTTAACTTCACCTTATAGTAACGTCCAGGCAATAAAGATTTGAAATTGAATTACAGAACAAAGATAATCTAAATATTAATTGTTTTTATACTTTTGACCATTCTACAATCTAATCTTTAGTCAGGCAGAGAGAACAAAGGAAACCAAAATATTTATTCGATGTTTTTGTTTCGAACTTTTTTTTAAATGTTTTAATATAGACTTACCGAGTATCTATTTCTGAGCCACTTTCCCAAGGCGTATTGTTGTTTTTTCCCGGTGTTGGTAAGTTCGCCGAATGGTACCGGCCACAGGGATTCGTTGCGCCAAGGGTCTGCGGGATATGTGTCCACAGGAGTTCTATCTCCATGTCTAAAAATTACCGCTGCATATTTCACGGTCTCCGCACACAAGGTAACTCCAAATAAATAAACAAAAATCGGAACCACAATCATTTTAAAAATATTTTAATCGTTTGTTACGAATTTTTTTTCAAATAACAAAATAATGTACACGCACAACAAAAATACGCTAGCTTCAGCTGTAGGTCATGCGCGGACCAATGACAAAGAGGAGAGCAAAGAGAATTTAACACTACGTTTAGAGGAGAGTAATAGGTTAGGGTCAGTCAATCAATGCTTAGAGCATTAAACCAACAATCAATGATTTATAGCACAATACAAATTATGATACAAATCAATACATGATGCAGTGTTGCCAGCCGTAGAGCTACGCCATAAAGTAAGCTACGCTCAAAGATCCGTAGAAGTCCGTAGTTTGCTTCTAGAAAAGTCTATAGATCTACAGACATTTTTTAAAGCTAAACCTGACTATTTAGAGATGGACTGACTTTAATCCAAGTTCCTTGCAGGTAAAGAAATTGAAAAAAAATATAGGAAAATCGCTAAGACAAAGGGAAAGACAATATTTTAATTAGTAGTTTTTAATTTTTGTTAATTTTCAATTACTGTCGGTGTCACTTTCACGATTATCATTCTTATATATTTTAGAATTAAATAATTCAAAATGCTCCTTCTTTGCTTCTACCTCATAGCAGGTAGTTTTTTTTTATTGCACTTTTTGTTTTTTTTTTTAAGAGTAGTTCGTTCCCTGAGGAACCGGCTAAGGTCATAATAGACCATGCTGCCATGTCTTTAGTTTCTTAATTTCATTAGTATTATAATCCTATAAAATGATGATAAATGATAATAGAAATGAGAAGTGAGAAATGATATACCCAACCCCTCGAGTATCTCAGTAAAGATGTGGGGATTTACTAAGTCCTCGGGCGGACTTCTTGAGAGACTTTGAAAAGTGATGTTGCACTGTTTTGTTTCATTTGCCAACACCCATGCACACTCACGAATACTTAACGGTTAATAATCCACCATTATTTCACATTAATATTCGACATAACACAAATTTTAGAAAATAAAACAAGACCGCAGACATGACTCTTCACTTTCCCGCCAAGAAGTCCCTTGCACTTTTTGTATAAATCTAAAATAAGTTGACATTGATGAAGGGAAAGGCAATGGTACAGAGTCTATACAGAGCCATACAGCCAAATCTTGAGAAATCATTACAGACAAAATAACAAAAAACGAAACGCAAGTCACAGGTCTTCATTTTTTTGGAGTTAAGTTTCGTTTTACGCAAAATTTTATTTCATTTGAATATTTATATTATTGTTTAGGTCGAGTCTTAGACCATATAACCAATGGACGTGGCAAGCAGGACAAATCCCCTCTGCCAAAATACGTGGCCATATGACCATATGCGTTATATAAAACTAGTTGACGCGAGTCCGCTGCCATTTCGCATCGTTTTGTGTCGCGAGACATAGCTCCGAGAAAAACGGTTAATTGTGCCGTTTTTACGTGTAAAAGGTGATCTGCCAATTCAAATCTGCGGGAACATTGCGTTTTCTACCATATGTCAAAAAACCTAACAGCCGTTGCAACAAGAAAACGATAGAAAAAATACAGTGGTACAATGGTAGATCGCTCGTAGTAGAAGTCTATAGTGATTTGACAAAGTCATAGAATGAGTGATTGATATGAATGAATACATGTTTTTCTTAGCCACTGAACTGCGTTCAACAATCAGTTTTTTTGTGTTTAGTGCATCTGCTCGAGTAGAAGGATTACTTAGGTAAATGGCAAATAAATAAAATTTTCCTATTTTCGGGATAAGTGACGGGACGTAAATATAATATATTAATGAAGTAGACCGATCATAAACATACAGTTTCATAGTATTAAGAATTTTTAAAGCAATTAAGTTGAAAAAAATCTGTAAAAACAAAATAAGTTACAATTTATAAGTAGTGATCTATCATTAATTAAATAAGCATTTATAGTAAAAATACAGTTTTAACTTTATAGAACGTGAAATATAAATTGTAATTCAATGTTGGCTCATTCAACTTTAAAAGTTACGCAAAGTTGCAACTTGACGTTTTAGTGGCAACACTTTTTGATTAACAATATTTTTTCAGTTTTTTTGCAAATTTTGTGCATTATTCAATAATATTAAGACAAAATAATAGTTACAGATGAAAAGTAACGTTATCCTTTTGTACAATCGACGTTTCTGATCGCTTTTTACGTGAAAACACGCTGCAATTTGGCTCAGGTCTTATCGCGTGCACCGTGATTTGCAAATGACCAAAGAGTAGAGTCAAGTGATTACTTGCTCAGTGAGTAGAGTTATATATAGGGCTCTTTTGGCAGAGGGGAACGCCTGACAGTGGCGTCTCCCTCCAGTTGGTTTAATGCTCTAAGGTGCAAGGCCATAAAAAAAAGAAGACTCTTTGATCGGTGACAGATAATACAAACTTTGTGACGACTTCTTGGCGGGAAAGTGAATAGTCATGTCTGCGGTTTTGTTTTATTTTCTAAAATTTGTGTTATGTCGAATTATAATGTGAAATAATGGTGGATTGTTAACCGTTAAGTGTTCGTGAGTGTGCATGAGTGTTGGCAAATGAAACAAAACAGTGCAATGTCACTTTTCAAATTCTCTTAAGAAGTCCGCCCGAGGACTTAGTAAAGCCCCACATCTTTACTGAGATACTCGAGGGGTTGGGTGGTATATCATTTCTCACTTCTCATTTCTATTATCATTCATCATCATCATACAGAAAAGAAATATTGTTTATTTATGTATTACTTGTTAGAAAAATTACTTTGACACTGGCTAAATGTGCTAATAGCACAAAGCCATCAACAAAATGAAAAAAAAAAGGAAAAACTTTGTGACATTTGAGACAGTTTTAAGTTTAAGGCGTAAAGTATATAAGCGTAAATATTCCATCTTTTGATGTTATTCCCAAACAAATATAAATTTGTTGAACTGTTTCAAAAAATTTCTATATCAGTAACCTCTCTAACTGCATCAATAATTAGTACTAGATTTAAGTTATGAGCAGCACAGTGAACATATACTGCATTTGGCTCAATATCTTTTATGAGTTTTTGAAATCCACCTTAAGTGCCTTTTATTGTTAGCACCATCATATTCTTATCCTCGACACTTATTTAGAGGAATATTTTTGTCATTTATAGATTTATCAATATTCTAAAATAGCCTCTTCCCCACTTCTCAATGAAATACCTTTGATGGGCTAAAAAATTTCGTAGGTCACTCAGGTATATAAGTTATCAATAGTAATAAATAAGCATCTACGCACATAACTTAAAGAAGATTCTACAACTTTCTCAAAATATTGTAGATGTCTTATTAAATATTGCAACATTTTTCATTGCTGCTCCACTCTTATTTATTAGTCATATCATGTAACATAACCTAAAGCCTTCCTCAATAAATGGACTATTCAACACTAAAATAATTTCAGCCAAACAAACAAACTCTTCAGCTTTATAATATTAGTATAGATAACTTTTGCATTTTCTGAGAACATTTACCATAGTAATGTATACATTTTTTTAACACCATGAGAGAGTAGAGATCTCAACGAACAAAAAGCCCACCGACTTGCTAAAAAAGCAGATATTTTGCCGCGAGAATTTTTGATTGAAAATTAGGGTGCTTTTTCGATATTAAGTCAAAATAAGGTGAATATCAAAAAATATTTTTAAATAAAAAAAATTACAGTGTGTTTGGGACATAAAAAGGTAAGTTTTCACCTAATTTCGTAAAAAAAATATTTTGTTGTAAAAGAAAAAAAAAACCAAAAACTTGGTTATTTGAATTTTTCACATAAATTTTGAGGTTATGTGAAAAAAGTGTAAATATAAAAGTTGTAGATCTTTTAATTACCTACAACTTTGCCATTTAATATTTTTATCCATTTTATAGTTCTTACTTTAAAAATAACGTTTTCTCCAAAAATAACTTCTTCCCTTTTTTACTCATTTAAAGAAAAATAAACGAAATTCCTGAGACACGGCATTCTTTATTTCTTTTCAAAAAGCCAAATACCAATTTTCATGTATTTTACTTTAAAACGGACGGATTTTCATACAAACTTTCTCCCTCTATTTGACCCTTTTAAGGGATGATTTCCGTAAAATCCTTAGTGGCTGATTACGTCACTCAATTAATCTACAGTCCAAATTTCGTCTTATTCGCTGCGATGATGAATCAGTCAGTCAGGACAAGTCATTATATATATATAAAGATGAGTAACTTTAGATGATTTTAAATTCTTGTATAAAATTTATAATATTAACTACATTTTGTTAAAAATGTTAGGTTACTTCTGAGCACGCGGCCTCTCGGGCTGGGGGCCCCCTATGGCCCGGGGTCCGTGGCATTTTGCCAGCCCTGCCACCCTATAGTTACGCCACTGCTGTGCACAGTAAACTTATTTTGTCATATTGTAGTGCGCATTTAAATAGAATAATATCCATGCGGTACGTCATGTTTAGAAAAAGACTATTAAACTGCTGAAGTGCTGCTGTGCTAAGAATATTAATATTCAACCAATCATTAACCGAATCTTGATTTTCAGATCCAGAGACGTCTCGAAACCAACATTAAAAATAGAAAAGCATAAATGGATTTCAATTAAGGAAATTATCGAAAAACTTCTAACTTTCTAACAGTGACAACTGTTAAAAATCAAACAGAGTCTTCCTTAACCCTTTCCACGCCAATGACAGATATATCGGACAAACCATTTCCGTGCCCACCACGCCAGCGACTGATATATCAGACAAAAAAATAGTGGAACTAAGTCTTTGATTTCTACTTGCCTGAAAGTCTTTATTCAAGTTTATGTCGGTATTTCCAAATATTTAATATCTGAAGAATAAAATAAAGCTACATTTGAATAATAGTTTTACGTCGTTTCTCTTTAATTTTTGATAAACACAACCCCTTTTTTTGCCGAAATCAAAGCTATTTTTACCTTAGTGTCCAGCGCCAAAGACTGATATATGAGAGAGTAGTGCTGTTACCAAACCCTTAATTTATCGTATTTTTATTTAAGTCGTATTTTTCTAAAATCCTTTAATTAAGGAGTAACCTTCTTCACTTAAAATCAAAATAAAGGTATCCGCTTTTCTTATGCAATACGATAAAATCATTATGTTATAATACATTAATTTCATGCAAAATTATTACATTTACTTTATACTTAGATGTTGTTTTTTGCTTAATAATCGTCGTATGACCCCAACACTATTTTCTTGAATAATATATTCAGTGCTAAACGCCAATGTCTGATATATCGGACAGAAAGTGACGTCAGAGACGATGGATCTTTCTAGAACAATTTATTTAGTGATGTGAATTGAAGGTATTAAAAAAATATATATTCGGAACCTACCCTACATAATATAATAATGACATATTCTTTGTTATTATTGAATTACATCAGTCAAGTGAGATTAATGAGATACATATACATGCAACAAAAATGACTACTACCGAGGAATTAATTCGAATATTAGAGGGAGAAGATGAAGTTGAATTTGAATTTGAATTTGAAAGTGAGGAATTAAATTTAAACATTCCACAGGTATGTAATTATATCCTTAATTTTTAGTACTTACTTAAGGTCGTGGGTTGGATCCCCACCCCGAACAAACTTTTATATTATGATGAATATTTGTGTTTTTTCAGGTGTCTGAGTGTAGTATGTACATTAAGTATTTAATTTAAAATATATATGTATGTATGAATATCAGTCTGTGGCCGCCATATGACAAGCTCTGCTTAGTTCGGGGCCATATGACCTTGTGTGGAAATCTACTGTTATATAATTATTTATTTTTTTTAAATCCCAGAAATTCCTGACTGTTAAATAAGAATCGTAAATTGACTCGCTCGGAAATCTTTCTCACTGTAACTATTTTGAATAAAGTATTTTCAATTGTATTTTAAGTGTTTTAATATATATTTAGTTGGAATGGGATTTAAATATTACATATTCATATCTAATTATCGATGTTTAGATTTCACCGGAAACAGTAACTTCACTAAAACTTGAAAGAATTACTACCCATACGCCAAAGTCATATATATCAGACAAATAGTGCTGCGGTAAAGGAATATCTATATGAGGATTTACTTGGCTTTATGGAAAATAAAATACTGTAAACTACATTCGAAAGTTATTTATTATTTTCATATTTGTATGGAAGGATGTTATAATTCGAAATAAAGCATATTTTGATGCAAAATATGCTCAATAAAAAATATTTTTATTGAATCTCGATAATTGAGTGTCTCTTCACTAGTAATAATAACTACAATTTATGTTAAAAGAGGCCGTGGCGTCAGGGGCACGATTTTCAGAAAAACGCGTGGCGTGGAAAGGGTTAATTTGGAATTTATTTAAGCTTTGCAAGAAAGTTCAACGCCTCTAGGTAGGTATGCCTCGAAGCAAACAGTGAATACCGCTAATCCTACAGGATCCCAGTACATAAACAGGAGATACGGCGGTATCTGTGGGACATTTGGCATCGTATTTGGGTCGGGCCGCGAGCCAGCTGGCGCTCTGGCACGCGGGTAGCTGGCTTTTTATCTAACAACCGCCATGCTAATGCTGTACCAACCATGGCACAATCGATATTACAAAAAGAAGACTTTAAAATAATGCTTTTCGTTTCTGGTTAAAAATGTTTGCGAGTGAAAATGGAGGTGTGTGTAACTGAGTGGGTATGTAGTGTTGTATATGTCTACAAGTTTTGATTGTCATAAAATGCAAAAACACACAACATTAAATACTTTATGAGCAGTTTTCCCGAATTTTCAATCAGCATTAAATTATTTTTAATGATTTCAGTTAAAAAGACTTAAACGCGCTACGGCAGCTTATGTTTTTGACAAGTAATTTTTCTATATCAAACGTAAGTAAATCAATAAAATAATGTTTTCAACGACTTACGACCAAAACCGGGACATATTATACTGTCGTGCCATTCGAGTCACGAGTCACTCATAATTAGCAGTTATAATTAAAGATCATCCCATCCAAAAACCCAGCATTATAAAAGATGCTCCGCTTTTACGATCGTAAGGCCAGCCGCTGTACCAAAGAGCTTCTCCTCATATTTAATAGAAACATAAAAAATAGGGGATCAAATATAATGCTCCCCTAAATAAGCATTGAGCTATAAAGAACTTTCGCTAAAAACGACTATGACCACTATAAAAAGAAAACTGTATCAAAAATTCGGAGCATTGAAAATGAATACAACAATTTACGAAAAAATAAAGCTCGATGGAGCTCGATGGCGCAGTGGTTAACGCGCCAGGTCTGCGAGTGCTGAGGTTAAGCAACTTTCGCAAAAGCCGGTCATCGGATGGGTGACCAAAAAATTATCATCTCGAGCTTCTCCGTGCTTCGGAAGGCACATTAAGCCGTTGGTCCCGGCTGCATTAGCAGTCGTTAACAACCACCAATCCGCACTGGGCTCTTGTGGTGGTTTATGGCCCGTTCTCCCTATCCATCCATAGGGAAGGGTCGTGCCCCTGCAGTAGGGACATAAAAACAATTCCAACATGAATGCACTTCTCGCCTGCATCCGCATCTTATAACACCATTACCATGACGATCGGTATTGACCGATCGTTGATTATTTAATCAAAGAAGCTACATCACGGAAATACCCGTTTTTCTACTATACTAAATCTAAAGGGACCACCTACAGGCCATTGTGTAGCTAAACTAATATCCTAGGGCCCTTTTTTTCATTTTTTCTTAAGTCCTTTTTTTTAATATTTACAATTTAGTACCTATACAAACACCCCCCAAAAAAGCCGATTTTTTTACATTTTTCAAAATTCCAAAAAAGATTTCTAGTCGATATTCAAAATTCAAACGCTCAAACGTGTCTTGACAAATTCCTCAACTCTTGGTACTATTTTCATTTCAATTCTCCCAAAATCCTCGGCGCTATGGTCAAAAATACGTCTCAGGCGATTTGCATTTGATAACCATTTTCAATGGTAAATCCCACAGAACACCAGAATGTTCTGTGGTAAAACCTATATGCGTGCGTACCAATACGCGTTTATAGTATTCGTAGTATCTTCGGAGGATTTATTTTGTCTGTCTAATAAGTTTGTATTTGTCTGAAAAAGTAAGTAAGTAAGATAAGGTAAGTATATTATTACGCTCGTTAAATTCATTGTTTAGAGGGTTTAATGCAAAGTCCGGTGACGCTGTAAAAGCCGTATGAAGCCATCAGCAAATTCTCTCCGTATTTGCAAGAAAAAAGGATATAAAGAATGCATTTATTATTAAAAGATGAGCTTTAAATTTTTTTAAATTTATTTAAAGTTTTAATTTCAAACTTTTGTTGTGTTATAGTTAAAAACATGTTAAAAGTCACGTCCGCATATTGAAATCGGTAGATTGAGATTGAGAGCTATTATACAGAGATAGGTACAGACGCTTTTATTTTTTGGAGAGAGTTTGCTGATTGCCTCAGACGGCATTTTCAGCTTCACCGGGCTTGAACAGGTACAGACGCCTTTCACATATCGACCTATCCAAAACTGGCTAACGCCGTACAATGTCAACGACTTAGACATAAAGTTCAAGATCTATTGAGGAAATTTGTCAGTTAGTGGTACGAGTAGGTAGATGTGCACGCGTGTGTACTAGGTACAAACAAATTTGAACTTCAAACATAATTACACCCCTTTATTCCGCGTCTGCCAGGGGTAAAAAAAGTAGTAGATGTTCACCAAATAATAAATTATTTCTCACTCACACAGCGATTGCCTAAACTAACTGCTATACGTGCAAAAAATAGAAAAATAAAAATGTGTAAGTATGTAAATTTTTATCTCATGGAATAGAGCAGTTGAACACATTTCAAATCCGGTCATGACTTACGCTAGCGTAGTTTTCGCGCATACCGCGCCCTCCTATCCTCCTATATGTCGAGATTTTGTTTCATTATTTGACGCTTCAGAGAAGTGGTGGGACTTGGTCACCCTACATTACGAGTGTAGGTACGTAGGCTTATTAAAATTTGGATTTAGCCAATTTAGTCGGCGCAACTTGCATCCATTTGATATTATTCGTTTTGACACATCGCACAACATTTTGGCATTAAACACCTGGATAATGAAATGAGAACTTTTTGAAATTGTTATTTTTAACTGACGTACATTATATTATTTCGCGCTCAGCCCGATATCCGGAGGTCCTTAGTTCAATTCCCAGTATAGGCAGTGTGTTTCGGATTATTGATGCATAACTCATAACCCGCATTTCTGCCGCGCAATTTAAAAACACAGTAAAGAACATGTGAACATTTTCAAGAAAATAGATCGTAATGTCAGCACCTCAAATATCACAATCATAAACACAGTAAGTGGTACAGTCAACAGCAAAAGTAGATGATGTTTGCTAGATTTCAAAATTAAATTTCTATAGTGTAAGTCGGTATTTTCTATATAACTACAGTCAAATTCTGCAGGTACTAGTAGCCACTCGAAGGTTTTTCGATATGCGTTTAAAAAGTTTTGATTTTCATACTGATTTCATATTTTGAAACTTGACCAATCATCAATTACCTTTGCTGTTGACTGTACTTACTGCGTTCATAAATTGTGCGGCAGAATTTGGCAAGCGTGGTAACTTTGATTATACATGTCGTGATGATGGCACCAACGCCCATCAACTGTGGCGATCACTCGATTTCCATTACGGAGGCCTTTGCCCAGCGGTGCGGTGGGAAAGTATTAGGCTTTATACTATCAGAACTCTATTTTAATTCAATATTAACTTTTTTGTTAAAGTTAAAGCCTTTTGACATTATGTACTGCTTATGTACTGCATTTATATACCACGTGTGTAAGTCCCGCGTTGCCGACTCTGAGACCTAAGTTATTATTATTATTATTATTATTATTAGTTATTTCTTATATACCCTTCAAACAACAGTTTATACAGCAGTACAGGTGACTACCACTTGGCTACATAAACAAAGTTGTATTGTAGTAACCTAACCCACGAACCCTGCTGGGCAAAGGCCTCCATCGTTGAAATCAAGTCATCACTACAATTGATAAGTATTGGCTTAATCACCACGCTTGCTAAATTCGGGTTGGTGATCGCAAACCCGGGCTATGCATCGAAAATGCCCGATCTGCGAATTGAACCCGGGACCTTCGGGTCAAGCGCAATGCCACTCGGCCACCGAGGCGTTACACATGGCTTCTAACCTATAAGAATCCCACAAATTTAATTCAATAACGTACTCCACGAGGCCTTGGTATTTGCGAAGTTTATCTTTGTAAGCCTTGGAATTGATGTATTTTTCTTTTTCCTTGTCGTATTCTGGGCACTCTTTCTTCATAGCTAGAACTTCGTCATCCTTTTCCGGCACTGTGTGTACTGGAATCGGCTGCCATAGCAAATCTTTGTTCCACAGCGAGTTGCCGGTCGGTGGATATAAACCTGAGTTAATAAAAAACTTAAATATGACTCAAAGTCAACTTAACAATAATAAAAAACAGATTCTAGCAACATAAAAATCTTAAAGATTTAATATTATTGTATTGACATTATTGTTTGTGATATAATGATGATCTTAGACATTTCATAATATTGTTCTAAGTGATAAGATAATTTTAAAGTTAAAGTTTTAATTATAATACAGTTCATCTGAAGGTTCTGTAAATATTAATTTAAAACATCCCAGTCCCTCACACCATAATGATATGGCATCTAATGTTTCTGTCAGCAATAGCTGACAACAACATTCCTTCCTACCTTCCTCTCAACCAAAGAGATTTAATATAGTAGGTAAGTAGTTAAATGTCTTTGCTTTCAACATGACTTCCTATCTATCTTCTATCTTCTATCTATCTATCTTCTTAAATATATAAAAGAAGAAAGTGACTGACTGACCATCAACGCACAGCCCAAACGGCTGAAGCTACAATCATGAAACTTGGCACGTAGGTTCCTTTGGTAGTGTAGATGAGCACTAAGAACGGATTTTCGGAAATTCTAATTTTAAGGGGGTTAAAAGGGGGGTGAAAGTTTGTATGAAAATCCGTCAGTTTTGAAGTAATGATCTTATAATTTTGTGTTTGGACTGAAGATTAAAAAATAAATTACACGTGTCTCAGTGATTTTGATTATTACATCCCCATGAGGGTGAAAAGGGGGATGAAGTCATGGGAATAATGAAATCGTCTAGAGACTTGAAATTTTGCACATATATGCTTTATATTGTGCAGGCATCTACTAAGAAAGGATTTTTGTGAATGCCACCCCTAAGGGGGTGAAATAAGGGATGAATGTTTGTATAAAAGTCGGTCAGTTTTGAGTTAGTATCTTCGAATTTTGGGTTTGGGCTGAAGATTAACGCAAATTAAGGTTTTTTGGAAATTCTGTCCTTGGGGAACGATCATGCGGGATGAAATGTGTAAAAAAGTCTTTACAAAGGCAAAATTATTAAAAATACTTTTAAGTCTTTACAGTCTGTTGGTAAGTATAAAATGGCTCAACGCATAGATATAGGAATTAAATAGGGACGGGATAGGGATAGACCTAACTTATCAATGTTAAACATTGACGTGTAACAATTTTACCGAAATTATTTTCATTTTATATCGTTTTAATTTCATTTTCTGATAAGTACATAAGGGGTCAGTAGTGTAGCAAATCAAAAATAGGAATCCTATAAAGATTGTATTACCTAACAATTACTTCTGTAGATGGGTTTCTAACTACTTAATAAATGAATCAGTGATAGGAAATAAGTAAGTGTAGGTACCTAGGTATAATCCGCGGCGCCTAACGTGAGCTCTGGCTACCATACTATCAGTATCATAATCAGAGCTCACGGTAAGTACAGTATACAGACGAGTTGAACTCATCTGTGTACTGTATCTATTCACGTTTTAAAAATTAGAAGCATTGCATTGCGGATGCATTCCTCTTAGATGCGATGATGATTGTGACTGCTTCAGTTAATTGGCAACGATTACGTCTCATGGACAGTTCTATGTAGCGTGTTCACGTGTTAGCTCATCAAATAGTCTGATGATATTGGCACCGACATCCAAAATTGTTAAAAATGTTGTTTATAAGGAAATACTTTAATTTAATTACTTACTTATGATTATGATTTCTTATTAGGTATTAGTCATGGATAAACACAAAAATAGTGAAGGGATAGGGACAGGGCAAGGATACAGCGTATTCATGATAGATAAAGTAGGTAAGTATAAGTCTCTCCTAAGAAACGCACGTTCACATTACATTATTTTTATCATCATCATTTTCTACTTTTTCTCTACATACTGTTAAAATAATGTTAAGGAAAAGCATGTAGTCCACGCGTGCGAAGCCGCGGGCAAAAGCTAGTGAACTAATAAGATAATAGAAAGTCGTTGTAATAATATTACAATGCTTGCTGCTACTGTGGCTTTGAATCGAGGAAACTGAATACTTTACTAACTAATTTGTTTTCTTTAAGATGACGACCTCCTTGGTCGAGTGGCTTGCACACCGGTTTTCATGGTGTCGCTATCTCTGAGGTCCCGGGTTCGATCCCCGGTCGGATCAATTTAGAAATACCTGTTTTTCTATATTGTTTCGGGTCTGGGTGTTTCCTATGTATAATAAGTATGTATTTAAGTATATTAAGTATGTTTATCCGTTGTCTAGTTAACCATATAACGAGTTTCTTAAGGAAGCTTTTCTTAGGGCTAGATAATTGGTGTGAGTGTGGGAAACATTTATTTATTTTATTTATTTATTTTTCTTTAAGATAATAATTATTATACTGAACTGATTGTTATGGTAAATATTGATACAATGAGTTTACTTATTATCTGTAACTAGCTGTGCCCTGCGGTTTCACCCGCGTTAATTAGCGACTGTTCCACACCTATTAGTCATAGCGTGATGTAATATAGCCTATAGCCTTCCTCAATAAATGGACTATTCAATACAAAAAGAATTTTTCAATTCGAACCAGTAGTTCCTGAGATTAGCGCGTTCAAACAAACAAACAAACAAACAAACAAACAAACTCTTCAGCTTTATAATATTAGTATAGATTAGACTTGTTAGTAAAAATGTCTGAGGTCTGCGGATTATGTGCTCTAAATAACAGGCAAACATGTGAGAAAATAAACTTATTTGTTTTTATTATTATTACTTATCTATACTAATGTTATAAAGCTAAAGAGTTTGTTTGTTTGGTTGGTTGAACGTGCTAATCTCAGTTACCTACTACTGATTCTAATTGAAAAATTATCTTTGTGTTGATTAGTCCATTTATTGAGGAAGGCTATAGGCTATTACAGCACGCTATGACTAATAGGAGTAAAGCAGCAATGAAAAATGTTGCAAAAACGGGAAAATAAAATAGTTTTTTAAAAGATTGTTCGCTAATTAATGCGGGTGAAACCGCGGGGCACAGCTAGTTCAATATAATTGTATATTTAATTTAAACTTTAATTTATAACATGCTCGCGCAACACACTTAGGCATATACCAATAAGGTCCATATAAAGACTGGATTGTACACAAAGAATATGAGCTCAAATGTCAAATACCCAGACACATCAGAATTTTAATTGTCATCGGCCACCTGCTGGTCGCTCGACGCTCAAGGGGATAGTAAATAAATATTGAATTTGAATTGGTTTGTATTAACAATATTAACTTAATCAAAATTTGGGCACAAGGAAAGTTTTGTTTGTTACTAATAGAAAAATATTAATTGTATTTTAAATAGATTCTGCCATCTGTAGCGATTAAAACCTGTGTGATTAAAACTAACTAATTGGTTTCCTTTCCACATTATCTCGTAACTTACTAAAATCTAAATTATTCAGTGTTAACAAAATATTTTGATGTAGGTAGGTGCTAACTCTTATAGAACATGTGAAAGCAAATACATAGTTGTTATTATGTTATGTTATGTGCGTGACCTTGCATGTGTAACTTTACCTATATTATTTATATGTCATCAGGATCTTAATAAAGAGCTGATATTCCAACTAAATGTAACTCTACACCATGCATCTATGAGTACATTAGTGTTGGTGTTTGAAATTGTTAATGAATCATTCCATGAATCATGAAGACATACTTATGATGATCCTGTTATTGATATAGACATACCATTCATTAGATAACAATAACAATATGCTAGTTCATGCTAATAATAATGAAATATTAGATAGCTGCTAGATGCAAACAGCACAAAACCAATTGTTTTGGAGATCCCTGGAGCCCTTTGGCCAGCAGTGGATGTGATGATTAGATATTAGAATATTTTGTTAGTCATTTCTTAGTCAGAACTATTTAAAATTGTTAAACATATTTTTAATAATACAAAAAGTGTTTTCAAAGATACAAAGAATTGGCTCTGCGCGGCATTGTTTGTAATTATACCTAGGTACAAGATAGACCCAAATAGGTACTTTTGGCTCTCCATTTCATCTTCCTTGTTCATTGTGACCTTCATAGTTTTAACAATCGCAATATGAATTAACTTGCCGTCCTTCATTCAAACTGTCAGGCTTTACAAAACGTAGGCTACTCTTGACGCAAACTCAATCTCAATACAATTCCAATGCGATTATTATGTATCGATATTAGGATAAGTTTCGCAATTTCGGAACGCCCCATCTCGATAATAATTTGTTCACTCAATTTCCACGCAATTTAATTCCAATGTAGCGCTATTATCGCTTTTAAGAGTGACATTTGAATTTTTTAGATTTGGGATTGGAATTGTATTGAGATTGAGAATGATTGGAAATGTATGGATATAGTTAAGTACATACACTACACAATAGGGCAAAATAATGTTATGAATGTGATATAATTATTGTTTTTTTTTTAAATATACTTGTATTGTAGCTTTACAGGAGAAAGAAACAGCACTTGCCCAGTTTCATGCGGCTTTTTCTCTGTACAAGGTCTCCACCGTAGGGTTTACGAAGTCTTGCCTTTGAATTGACGATCAAAAACACTCATAAAAGTTCGTTTTGAATTTAAAAAAAGAATTTACTCAATCCATGAAAAAATTGGCAGACCTCTAATTCTATCCTTTCATTCTCATTCTGTTACACTTTTTAATTTATATAGGTACTTACCTCAGAACAATAACTAGCCACTTATCGTGATTGATTTCGCTTGTTAGACATTTCTGTGAGTGTGAGGTAGCAGGCGTCAAAAAATGTTTCAAAACTACACATGAATGTCATTAAAAAAAAATCAAAGGCTAAATGATTGGCAAATAGGAGTCCTTAGCATAAAGTCTAGGCTATTGGTATACTCATAACAGCAAATTTATAATGTCATGCTAAACATATTACTATGCAAAGTGTTGACACAGGGCGCCAAGTGCGAGTTTCATTCGCCATTCGTTCACGTTAACGAAAACGAGAATTTGTATGGAATTTGTATCTTTCGTATGCCGCCAGGAGGCGCTGCTTCAATGCCATACTAATTTTCGTTTTCGTAAACGTAATCGAATGAATACGGATACTGAACAAAACTCACACTAGGCCCCAGTAAGCACTTGGGCAGCCAAGCTTTGGTATTGCTCAACAATGTATAATCCTAGCGTTAGCTAATAAAAAAAACAACCATTGTAACATAGGTACACATACCTTTCTTGTCTTTCTATCCTTATAGTTTAGCAACACGTTTGCATTACGTACCTATGATTGAAATTAAAGTTTAAATATAAGATAACACTCTTTATCCTGGATAGGAAACAGATTGTTTAAAATAAAAAAAAATATATATCTTACGGGTAAAAAAGCTCTTGGCTTTTACATCATCCAATGTGATGAAGGCCCAAGGTGGAAGCGCACATCACCCGACTGCGTCAGAAGGAGGGTTATGTTTTTCGAGTGTATGTAATGAGTATGTATGTTTGTATGTATGTATGTATGTATGTATGTATGTATGTATGTATGTATGTATGTATGTATGTATGTATGTATGTATGTATATGTATGTATGTATGTATGTATGTATGTATGTATGTATGTATGTATGTATGTATATAATAAATACAAAAAGTAAAAACATTAAGCCGGGTTAGCTATTAGTAGTCTTGACCCCAAAAAAACTGTTAGATCGACCACACGATCAAAATTCTTTAAACGACTACAGCATATTTTCATTTATAGCAATGTTTTATGGTGTTTTGTTTTCGGAAATATTAACAGATTTTATTCCCATGTTTAAAAACTGAAAGAACTTGTCAGTCAAAAGTATGTACTAGACGTAAAGAGTTTCGTTTTTACGTATTAACAAATTGGTGTATGTGCTATGACTTTGCTATTTAAAAGAGTAAGGCGTTTTAATATAATTGTTTTATGTAGGTTTTGAAATGCTTGGTTATTTGCTCGGTAATTTACTTTACGAAACTATAAAGTTTAAAATAAACCAAATTATGAAAGTAAAACAAAAAACCAGACTGCTAAAACAACTATATAAAAAACAATTATATATCTACTCATAAAAACCGGACTAACATAAAAAATAACTGCAAAGATAAAAAAAACTGAAAAGAAAAAAACAAGGTCTACGATCCCAGAATTCAATTTAAGCAATGTTGAATGCAACGTGAAATATTTATAAATACATTGAAATTAATATTGATAGTTGTCGCAGACGGGGACAATCATTCTGAAGCACCGTCAAAGGTTTTTTAGAGTGACCGGCATAACGCACTAGTCCGTGTCTCCGTGCCCTACTAGATTTTCCGAGGGGTTCGTATCGGATTGAAACAACCAAACCGCGTACAAAAACATGTACCCCCGCTGGGAATCGAACCCGGGACCACAGAGGCGATTGAAATGTGTGCATGCCAGGTATGCAAAAGTGTGCAAATAGACTTTTGAGATATTATTTTTAAACATGAATGTAGGTACTCGTCCACTTTTCGTTGTTGCAAAAAAGAATTGGCCAGTGTAATCGTTAAATCGTTACATAGGTAGATACGCTTGCGTCCTAGTCTCATCGTTACCTAATGGGTCTGAATTGAGGCTCTCTCACCTCTGACCCGAAGAAAGCTACACGTCACATGACATGACACGGCTGGCAGGCGCGCCGCCGCGCCGCCGCCGGAGCAGACGCCGCGCGACGCGTCTGGCGACACGACGAGACGACGACGCGACGACGACGTGACGAAGTCGAAAACACCGATATATTATTTTCCTCTTTGTCGAAAACTATCCGTGGGAAATGACAGTTTCAAGTGAAGGGTCTTAGGGCCGAAACACATGAACACGATACGACGTCGCACCGCAAAAATAAGCGTTGCGCCAGGCTAGTATATACCTTATTGCCTGTCAAATACTAGACAGACTCCGCATCGTGGTACGACGCGACGTCCGTCGTGTTGTGTTTATGTGTGGGAACCCTTATTCAAAAATTTTAATGAACTTAATTTTTAATTCTCAATTTTTAACAATTTGTAACCCGCAACCTCTGCCCATCACACAAATTGAGTAAGCCTTAAGCAGCACGAAGTGAAGAGGGCTTAAGTATTGAGCCCTAAAAAATAAGATATGCCGGTTGGTGGCCTACACCAGAACCAAATCGGAAAATTAGAAAAGCACATTGCTCGATCTGGGTATTGAACCTATCCTAGGTTCTCCGGATCTCCGGTTGTCGGACCGACCGCATGCCACTTGCCACCGGCGAAAAGCGGATGATGTCGGTACCGATCTTTAACATCACGTTATGTGGTGGCAGGCTTTTACTATTTAGGGTTTCGTAGTCAACAAGAAACCCTTATAGTTTCGCCATGTCCGTCTGCCTGTCTGTCTGTCTGTCTGTCTGTCCCCAGCCTAGCTCATAAACTCTTAGTACTAGAAAGCTGTAATTTGGCATGGAGATACATATTAATCACGCCGACAAAGTGGTAAAGTAAAATTTTTAAAAATATTTTTTTTTAGGTTTCCTCCGTTTACACGTGAAGTGAAGGTGTAATTTTTTTCTTGTCTACCCCATAGTGTGGGGTATCGTTGGACAGCAATTTCAAAAATATTGCGGGCTTGTAAAAACAGTTTTTTGATTTAGGCATCTGTTTGTGAACTATTAAGCTTGAAAGTGCAAAATTTTGTTAAGTGTCCCTCCTTCCTGCCAGGCAATTAGTTGATTTTGGATACGTGAAAAAAATCACGGTAGTTGTATATATGATGAAGTTAAAAGGAAAACTATCACAGCTAAGTAGGCTTTAAAAGTTTACGAGTAACAGTTGACCAACTTATAAAATGCACTTGGCGCAGTACAAATTCCTCATTGGGAACTACATACATAACGTTGTCAGGTATGTGAAACCGGTAGTATCTACATTTAAGTGTATGAGCCATTTAAAAATATACGCATTATTGAGATGGGCTACGAAACCCTACACTGCGCGTGGCCCAACACGCACTTGACCCGTTTTTTTAAATTTACTGTGGCCTCGGTATTTGGTGAAATAATGTTGTATTTGCAAAACCAAACTATTTATATCATTGACAGCATCGTTTCTGAACTAACCCTATACCCTAATCATGAAGTTTTTTTTTACTTTTTTCTATTGTTATGTAATGTTATATTAATATTTTTTTTATTACTTTAATCTAATCAGAGAATAAGGGCAAAATAAAACATCAACATCATCAGCTCATTTTATGTCCCCACTGCTGGGGCCTTCCCTATGGATGGATATAGAGAACGGGCCATAAACCACCACGTGGGCCCAATGCGGGTTGGTGGTAGTTAACGACTGCTAATGCAGCCGGGACCAACGACTTTACGTGCCTTCCGAAGCACGGAGGAGCTCGAGATGATAAATTTTTGGTCACCGGCCTTTGCGAAAGTTGCTTAACCTCAGCACTCGCAGACCGGGCGCGTTAACCACTGCGCCATCGAGCTCCTCATATAAAACTCCTCACAATAAAACATACTGCCCTAGGTTCAGGTGGGCGAGTGGCATAGCGCACGGTCCGACACCCGAAGGTCCCTGGGTTCAATTCCCAGGTCGGGCAAAATGTATTCCGATGCATAGCCCGGGTCTATGATCACCAACCCGCATTTGGCAAGCGTGGTGATTAAGTCATTACCCTTACTTGCTTACTTCTTATCTAATCTTTAATATTTGTAAAAATATTATGAACGGATGTTAGTGACGATACCACGGTAGCTCAATTGGAAGAGCACCTGACCCGGAATGTCAGAAGGGTGCAGGTTCAAATCCTGTTCGTGGAAATTTTTTCAACATTTGTGTTTTTATAATTTGTTCGCAACAAAATTTGCGTTAAAAATTATTTGAACATTTACAAACAGCTTGCTTACTTCTTAACTGATCTTTAATATTTGTAAAAATATTATGATCGGATGTTAGTGACGGTAGTTGTTGACATTGAATGGGCGCCTTTGGCTTTCAAAGTAAAAAGTGTTGAATAATTTCGGCGGGCTGGTTAGAACCACGATAACTCAATTGGAAGAGCACCTGACCCAGTATGTCAGAAGGGTGCAGGTTCAAATCCTGCTCGTGGAATTTTTTTCAACATTGTGTTTTTGTAATTTGTTCGCAACAAAATTTGCGTTAAAAATTATTTGTACATTTTAAGCTATTACCCATCAATTGTAGCAATAACTTGATTTCAATGATGGAGGCCTTTGCCCAGCAGTGGGACAGTTTATAGGCTGTTTACTATAGGTAGGGTATACCTACCTACCTTCTCACCTCTAATGGTCAGCGCACGCGCCATTAAAGCAGCCTAGCAGAGCGGTTTCATCATCCGACTTAATTTACAAGAATTAGGACTGAAAGCTAAAAATAAAAGTTTAACTTTTCCAACTACGCGTAAGGAATGTAGCAGTCCACCAGTAGTTCCAAAGATTACCTCTGACAAAAAAGCAAACAAAATCACACACTTTATACCTTTTAGTGTAGAGATACAGAGTACAATATAATTTAATAATAATTCAAGTCAACTACACTATTGGATTAGGAAGATTCCTGCCCTAATGATAGTTGTATTTGATGATAAATAAATAAACATACCTCCATTTATTTTGCACTAATGTGAAATACACGTCGATACGACTACTTATTAAAATTCAATTTGGTAAATTATGACACCCGTCCATCGTCATCTCTCGAAACCGCGATTAAACACCGATGACCTTTAATGAAATTCTACAATATATTCAATGCGAAAAATGCAACATTCGTGACCACGTACATCTTGATTATTTCGGTTATTTTTTTACCATCAGTTTACTTTGAAATAATAATAGTTATGCTTGTAATGACTGTGTGCGGTACGGCGCAGACAGAAGACGACGGAATTAACTAAAGTAGGTTGTACTAGGTACAGATATATCTACTATTTGTTATACTCGTAAGTATATAAACTTCTACATGTGTTGTAAAAGGGTAGACAATGATGTTCGCGAATGGACGACGCTGCTGAGGTCTGTTCAGCAAGTTATCTGACTTGGACACACACCAGATCGATTGGTATGAGGTGACCTGCAAAAACGACAAGTGGAATGAGCATAGTCTAAGGAAAAAAGTGTTGGAAACATTTAATTTAACTTTTTTTTTATATCACATCATCATCTCATTTTATGTCCTCACTGCTGTGGCACGAGCTTTACGATGGATAGAGAGAACGGTCCATAGACCACCACGCGGACCTAGTGTGGATTGGTGATTGTTAACGAGCTGGGACCAAAGGCTTTACGTGCCTTTCAAAGTCTTTAATATTTTTGTGAGTTTACATCAACTACAATAGCTTAATGTACCAAACTTGGCGCGGTTTGCCAGAAGGTGGGCGAATCCCACTCGTAGAAAAATAGTGAGTGTTGTCAAAAATAAAACCGAAATTAATAATCAAAAATGTAAGTACATAAGTATATTTATTTCATGAGAACATCTGTTTGTATTATTGCAACAGCGTTTGAAGTTTCAATTGCGTAAAATCATGAGATTTTACTTAATTTTGTTATAATACTTACAAGATTATAAAATTTGAAAAAGACAATGTGTTGAAAAAATGCCACGAGTGGGATTCGAATATTTATTAAAGCCAAAGGAGCCCTATTCCGTGTCGACAACTACGTCATCAACAACCAATCTTAATATTTTTACAATTATTGAAAGATCAGTTAAGAATTAGGCAAGTTATATTTATGATTATTTACAACAAATTACAATTTGAAAAAGGACAAAGTGTTGAAAAAATTCCTCTAGCGGGATTCGAACCCGCACCCCTGGATATGCCGGGTCAGGTGCACTGCCAACTATGCTATCGTGGCTCAATCCAACTCGCCGAAATTAATCAACACTTTTATAAGCCAAAGGAGCCCTATTCAATGTCGACAACTACGTCATCAACATCCGATCTTAATTTTTTTACAAATATAGAAATTTGTTTATACTGTAGAATCCGGTTAAAACGACGGCGAAGGGACCGGTGATATTAGGTCGTACTAACCGGAAGTCGTACTAAAGGAAATGACAATTTTTGTTAATGATATTACTGATATTGTCAAATGATTTACACCGAATTCCTTCGCAATCGTTGCATTCGACTCGCCAGCTTCTAAACGTTGTATTATAACACTTTTTTCTTCAACAGAGAAACTTTTTCGCTTTGTAGAAGCTATTTTTGTACGCGAAAGCACGCATAACCCGCTAATTAATGCCGAAAACTAAACAGCATTCGAAACACTGACGTGCAGGCAAGGGGGAGACGCGGGGCGGAGATAGTTAACCGGACAATTTTGTGTGAAATTCCGTCGTTAAAAGCGGTCGGTCGCTGTAAGCGGAGTCGTAATAAACCGATGTACTTTCATAGTGGCTCATACATACTCGTATGAAAACCAAACACGCCCCGCCCGATCCTCTAAATGTCACTACACATTTACAGAATACACCAAACATGCACACTAGCTTAGGTCCAAGACACCGTACTCGTAGAACAAGGGTACGAAGAACCGGTTCACACGCGCTCTATACCAGGTACAGACATGTACCTGGGCGCTTCTCTCCTCCTCCACGGCCCGGTCTACCCGAGCCGAGGTCCGAGCCTTTAGAGGCGCCCTCGGGTGGTTCCGCCCCCCGATCCGATCCGAACCCTTCGGAGAATCTAGTAGGGCACGGGGACGCGCACTAGTGCGCGATGCCGTTCCCTCTAGAAAACCTCCAAAGGTGATTCGTTTCACACGGCTTGAGGGACCCTTTACGTTCCTCGCCGCCCCCAAAAAAGCCCGGTGAAGCTGAAAATGCCGTCTGAGGCAATCAGCAAACTCTCTCAAAAAAAAAAAAAAAAACCAAACACGCGCCTAAACTTACGTCGCTAAAAACGGTTGGTTGTTATATGCGAAGTCGTACTAAACGGATTCGTGTCCTTTGTGAGTGTGTGTTTTTGTCCCCTTCCTTACTCCTCCCTTTCGGAACGTTATACATTTCGATGGACCTCAGCATTCTTGGCATGTACATCGGCCAGGAACTGAATCCAAAATGCTACATCGAGAGTGTTATTTTAAATGCCTCCCGTAAGTTGGGTATTCTCAATAAGGTGATGCGATTTTTCACTCCCGAGCTGTTTGCTGTATAAGACTCAGGTGCGATCGAGTATGGAATATTGTTCCCATCTATGGGACGGCTCCACTAAATACCTCCTCGATGCACTTGATAGCCTGCAAAGGCGAGCGGTACGCATTATTGGAGATGCTGAGGTTACAGCCTCTCTAGAGGACCTACAGCTGCGAAGAGACATTGCTTCTCTCAGTGTCTTCTATCGGAATCACTACGGAGAGTGTTCTGAAGAACTTTTTGATCTAATCCCGCCGTCTCCTTTCCTCTCCCGGACTACACGTGCTGGTCTTATGAACCACCATCATACTGTACAGACAATTAATTAGTACTCGTACCAATAAATTTGGCAAGTCGTTCCTTTGTAAGACCATTCGGCTTTGGAATTCTTTGCCGGCGCATGGGTTTCCCAGCTCCTATAGTCCCGGGTCTTTTAGCGGGGCGTGAAACAGCATTTATGCAGGCCGTCATGAATGGGTGCGCTTGTTACCGTGCTTTTTCCATGGTGAAGAGCGCTCTCATTATTTTGGACTGCATCGGCTGCTTACCATCAGGCAGGATGTGGTCACTATGACGTGTCAATATAAAAAAAAAATTATTAACAAAATACATACATTACGAAACAAGAAGAAAATGGTTTATCATTTGGTAGATCAGATGCTAATATTAAGTTCCCTCACCGCAGTTCTGATTTACAGCAGGATTTACTCTCATGGACAATAAATTGACCAAAAACTGGAATGTGGACAATGTTCAAAATGCGGCGCGTGCGGCATACCAAGTCCAATGAAGTAGTGGTGGACCTGGGTTAGTACCGGTGCGGTGTACCTAATACTATATTCTAGTACTTGCGTACAACAAGTTTATAACGGCTACTTTGTAATTCTTCACTAAATAACGAATTTTATAAGGGGCCTCCTGAAACAGGCATTTTAGAAGGCCTAATTTGATAACGATGGTTGATGGCCTAATTTGATAACCTGTTGTAAACGATTTTTGATTTGTTTTGTTATTACATGTCAGTAGACGTGATCTAAATAAATTTTAGTAATGGAATAGTGGTGGAACAGCTTTAGTATTGGTGTAAACTGTGATTTAGGGTTATTTAAGGACGCTCAAAGTTCAATGTTTACTTAAAATAAAATTTCATAGGTACATTAGTTCCTACGACCGTCACGACCATTAAACGTAAAAATATTTACACAATATTATTGTATAACTTTTTCTTTTAATAATAATAACAAATTGTATTGTGCTCAACTTATTACTGATAATCTTTATTTAAAATACTACAATAAATTACTTCTTATCATAAATTAAGTTAGACACTACTCAAATGGAATTCTATTTATCATAATTATGAAACTAGAATAGAGGTTTCTAAAGAATGAAGAAGGTTTCTAGAATAGATATTTTCTAAAGTTTACGCGAACACTGAGGAGCTCGATGACGTAGTGGTTAACGCGCCCGGTCTGCGATTGCTGAGGTTAAGCAACTTTCGCAAAGGCGGTCATCGGATGGGTGACCAAAAATGTATCATCTCGAGCTCCTCCGTGCTTCGGAAGGCACGTTAAGCCGTTGGTCCCGGCTGCATTAGCAGTCGTTAACAACCACCAATCCGCACTGGGCCCGCGTGGTGGTTCATAGCCCGTTCTCCCTATCCATCCATAGGGAAGGCTCGTGCTCCAGCAGTGGGGACATAAATGAGCTGATGTTGACGCGAACACTACACATTGAAATGAAACTACTTTTACGGATCTACGAGTACTCGAGTTTCATTTCTACATAAGTTTCGAAAATATTTATTACCTGTAAAGTCTATAGCTTATCACGTTTTATACTCTGGTGCCTCCGAACAGTAAGTAAGTAAATAAATCATTTATAGGGCTACAAAAACATCAGGCAAAGAAATCTAGGCAGTACAGGCGCGAGTTTAATAAGTCATACTGCCCGACTGCAATAAATCCAGAATTTGTAAAGGCAAAGCAGTGAGCAGCGCCTCGTGGTGTCAAACGAGGGCAGATAAAAATTTGCCATTCAAATCCCGTCTTTGTTAACGTGATCGATTATCAAATAAAAATCCCACTATTCACCCAGCTCATACGTGAATACTTTTAACAAACCGGTGGTGTACTACTTCGAGTACAGTGAGCAGGCCTCCATCACTAGTAAGCTCTGCGTAGGGGCGCTGGGCGTTGCAACCGAGTGTGGCAAGCTAAGCCGAGGCGGCGGCGCGGCCCGCCAGACCTAGTGCGACCTCCACGCGCGGTGCACCTGCTTCACACTGCACCGGAGAAAGGAACACACCGGCCAGACGTCATGAAGATCCTTTTAATGTAAGTAAAAAAAAACTACTTAAATCGTGTAAAAAGCTCTGCGAAAGCAATGCGATGTAATTTTTTTTCTTAAAAATATTTTTTTATCTCTTTAGTTTAGGGTACCAACAGTTCAATCTAATTAGGTGTCGGAAATGATAACCTCGCAATGCGATTTAGTTTACGAGCTTAACCAATACAACTTAACATACAATTTTCGTGTTACAACATTCTAATAGTTAGTCATATCTGTTGGGCGGGGACCGCGTTACGAAATGTATAGTTGAATCGAAGCCGTCGTCTGTATTACATTTTAATGCAAAAACATATCTCGACGCAGAAAGTTAACGAGTAAGCGTTATAGACCCGAGCTTGAGACCTTTCTAATGCGCTCACTAGTTTTGTCACACCTGTGAGGGTGACGCCGGTGGCTTATGGTCTAATCGTAACTGTTAAATTTCGAATAGGAATGTCCCTTGCTATTACAGAAACAGTTTGAAATATAATTTTATAGATATAATTATTTATATTTAGTCAGCATATTCGGGTAACGGCTTAAATATGCTGACTTAGTGCCGTGGTTTTGGCAAGTTGCAATAGTAAACATCCACTAAATTGGATTCTGACTGCTCCCTATGTGCCATATATTAATATTTGGGGAGCCCAGCAGTGGTACATTTATAGGCTGTTGGTGTTGATTTACATTTTAGTAAAATATTATTTACTTCAGAAAATGACATTTAATAACGACTATCTATTTTTAGTCTGCCAGATTCTAAAGACGGCAGGTCTTCGATTTAGAATTTGTTATTTTGCTTTCTATTTTTGTTTTATAACATCTAATTATGATGACAATATGAGTGCATTTACGCCATCTAGATACAATACTTTTAAACAAATTTTAACCGAAAATTATAAGTTATGAGCAGCAGAGCAAGTAAGACCTCATTAATTTTCATGTTTTTGATGTCAAAGGAACTTAGTGGCCAGTTATCAAAAGTTTATGCAACACCCTGTGTCATCGTGGTGGATTTTATGATCGCCCTGGATGGATTTTATCCTCGTTGAAGGTCAGCACCCAGCAGTAAAACACTGATGATTGGTACTGAAATATTAATTTAAAAAAAATATATTTCTAACTCGAAACAATCTTTTAAATTAAGCTTTTGATAAAAATTGACAAGATCCGACAAGAAACTCGGAAAATCGTTTTCACTTCAGTAGCTCAAACATGTAGGTTTTGCTGCCTGAAATCAGTGAGCAAAATGCGATTTTGCTCACTGAGTGAGACAAAGTAACTTTTTAATTTTTTTTTCAGAAAGTCGCGAATTTCTTATTCAGCCTTGGGTTAATCATACAATTCGAAACATTCACACTCTATCTCTTTCCCGCCATTAGAAAGAGAGAGAGAGACAAAGACCAGCCCTTTGGAAGTTCCAATTTTGAATTCGACCTCAAAGACAAACACGTTCGGAATCTCGTACTAAAGAAATTTTGCAAAAAGTTAATTGTCTTATAATGTAATTTATTGAAAGTTTAACTTATTGTTGTATTCAAACGAAAATAAGTATATACTGCACATAAAACTGATATTTAACCTGTAAATATTTATTTCTAGTTTCAATAATGTTACGTAATATATTTTATCTACTAAAGTGTTCTCGCTGCTGAAGTGAAAAGTTATGTGTGTTACACGAGAGCAAAGTTTTTTGCATCTCGTGCCTTTAAATCCCTCGCCACACTCAGGATTCAAAATCAGCACTCGCAGCAAAAAACGACTTTGCTCTCTTGTTGCACAAATAACTATTTTCTTATATCCATTTTTAAAATATTATTTAAAGGGTTACTACATATACTTAAATTATATAATTTTCACACCGTCACAAAAAGCAACAATTAAAAGTTAAGTATACTTAAAGATTTGACAACAAAAAGAACTAATAAGTTATTTACTCGGCGTTACATAATTGGTGACTTATAAACCCCATTATACTATAGACACAGGTTCGACCCGGTGTAGCAAACCAATTAATTTTCAAATTAATTGCGCGCGACCAAGAACCGGTTGCTAGAATTGGTCCCATGTTGAAAGTTAGGCCCGCGACCTACGGTTGGCCAACAATGTGTCAAGTAGGATAGATAGAGATAAAGTTAGACGAAATCTGCGTAAAATGCTAGAATATTAGCATTGAGCTTAGTAATATAAAGTCTCTTGTAGACGACAAAGCCGCTCTTTAAATTTGCTTAGGAAATATCGCAACAGCTGTGTTGTGTACGTTTTACTGAGCGCTGTCGTTGATTGCATTGATAAAATGAATTGTTTTGTTGAACAATTAAGCAATTCTTTAAATAAATAATTTGATAAAGTGGCATTTATATAATTTTGAGAGTATACAGAAAAATATTATTTCCGCCATTTTGATATAGAAATTAAATAGTTGATTATTTAGGTATTTTTACTTTACGTGCTAGTATGTATGTACTACAAAAAAATTTGTACGACAAAATTCTAATTTAAATAGCTTTTTTTCTTATACGTAATAAAAATATATTTTTAATTATTTTACTTAAGTAATACCGATGTAAATGGTTTTTTCAAATGTCTTTTTTATTTAACAAAAAAACTGTAAATAATAAAATTGGCTCGAAAAATGTTTTAAACATACTTGTGTTCTACTTAAAGCAGACTGTGATTTGTGGACGGACTATTAATTATGGGGTACATAGTAGACTAGTTGTTATTCGTACTCTAAACGCGATAAGAATATAAAAAACATTGACCTACAAAATTTTTAAGTGTGTTGTTTTTTTTACTTCGTCGTAAGTAGTGCATAAAAAATCTAATCTATTTGTCTAGATCTCACGGCTACTAAACAGTACGACGTAATCATGTTTTTTTTATATTTAAATGTGCACGACCTTGGTATTGTATTAAGACTAAATGTATTGTTTTTGAAAACCCTTTCCTACGTAATTTTATCTTGTAGTTATTTGTTTAATCCATCACCCAGTGCAAAGTACATACGTTCAAAGTTGATTATGCGGATATCAATGCAACGGTCGATAATGCACATGACAGCTCTAATTAATATTTCCGGTTTGATTAAAATCTACAGGTAACTCAGAAAGGTATTAAAAGCAACCTTGTATGATCGATTTTACTAGTTTAGGTAATCGAACAGTCATTTATTAAATAGCCGGAAGGCAGGTTACCTAGAATCGAAAACTCAAACTCGTGTCTACAATACTTAAAGGCATTAAGTAGGCATTTCAGTATTTGGCAAGCCGGCCAGCTCGAACTTGATAATTAATGCAATCACTTCCACTTTTTGGCCTCAATTAGTATATAAAGATTATGAATGTGTTAAAATTCTCAAACCAACATTTCTGTTCGTTCTGTTTGCAATGGAAACCTATAAAAGTATGATATTACCGATAGTAAACAACAACTAGGAGTAACTAGAGTATTAGGAAACACAAAAGGATACTGTATTACATACCACCAATGACCATATTACAGTCATTTTGATGAAACATATTAATTTAATATAAAAAAACCGGCCAAGTGCGTGTCGGGCCACGCGCAGTGTAGGGTTTCGTAGCCCATCTCAATAATGCGTATATTTTTAAATGACTCATATACTTAAATGTAGATACTACCGGTTTCACATACCTGACAACGTTATTTAAGTAGTTCCCAATGAGGAATTTGTACCTACTGCGCCAAGTACATATATTTTATAAGTTGGTCGACTGTTACTCGTAAACTTTTAAAGCCTACTTAGCTGTGATAGTTTTCCTTTTAACTTCATGATATATACAACTGTCGTGAATTTTTTCACGTATCCAAAATCAACCATTTGGCTAGCAGGGGGGGGGGGGGGGGGCACTTGACTCTGACAAAATTTTGCACTTTCAAGCTTAATAGTTCAAAAACAGATGCCTCAATCAAAAAACTGTTTATACAAAGACAAATAGCTTAGAGAAATAGCTATTCAACGACACTCCATACTAGACAAGAAAAAAATTACATCCCCACTTCAAGTGTAGGAGAGGTAACCTAAAAAAAAAATTTTTCAAAATTTTACTTCACCACTTTGTCAGTATCTATGCCAAATTACAGCTTTCTAGTACTAAGAGTCTATGAGATAGGCTGGGGACAGACAGACAGACAAACAGACAAACAGACAAACAGACAAACAGACAAACAGACAAACAGACAAACAGACAAACAGACAAACAGACAGACAGACAGACAGATAGACAGACAGACGGACATGGCGAAACTATAAGGGTTTCTTGATGACTACGAAATCCTAAAAAGAAAAGATCCGGCTTCTCTAATACACTTCAGAATCACACTACACAGGATTTGTAATATAATAAATTTGATGGAAGTATTATTTACGATATAACAGCTTAGCAACGTATCAGCATTGCATTAATAAGACAAAGGCTTGCATGCAGAAGGATGCGCTCAAAATAAATACCGCTTGCACAACGCGGCATCGGCATCACAGCGAACTTACAGACATTTGGTAATAAAACACTATTGCCTAACTAGACAATTGGCATTTACCTTTAGACGTAGGGACTTGCGAGCAATCGATGCTCACCGTCTCTCTCGTAACTCGGATTCGTGTTAATTTTCAATGTAATTTTCTAACTCATTTATCAATGTAAACCAGCTGCGGTAGGTTTAAAGGTTAATAAATGAAAGTGGTCGGCATTATAATTAATTTTATCAGTCATAAACTGGTTTTACATGAACCTTACCTAAATGTTGAAAAGGTGGCAACCATCTGGTTGTTTGATTGGGTTATCTAAGGTAGACAATTTACGTGATTATTAAAGCACCTACTATCTCTGTGCCATAACAGTGCATCTAAGAACTGTGGGAACAACGGCGCGCAAAAAACTTTGTGAACCCATTACGGATGTTACAGTTATCAGGTCAAATTTGTCGGTCACGTAACGTAACACGTTCGAATTCAACGTGAGTCCGGCGCGAGCGCGGTGAGAGCCTTGTCGCAACGGCACTTTGAGGACAGAGCCTTAGAAATGGGTTTCGTTACTTCCTGCAGCGACCGCCGCCGGCGGTGGCGTGGTGCCGCATTGCGGTGCAAGGCCAAACTCACTTTTTACCACTTCTGGTTTTTGCCCGACTGACCTTGACGTGGCTGAGGTTACAATTACGCATTCTGATCACCCACGCGTGCGACGTAGTAAATGACACAAATATAGAAAGTGCACTTTTTCCAACGTGCCTCGAAACGCAATTCGATTGATTTCTCCACGGATTAGAGCGGATAGATTTGTTCATTGTAACCCATTGGCATTCTGCTGTATTTCATAATAACAGATGGCGATGAACGGAATGTTACTCGAACGTCTGTTGGTAATTTTTTGGTATTGTAACTTGTGGGACGTGATCGCGCATAATGTCGGCTGTTGCTTTAGGCGTGTGATTGTGCAAATTACATAAAATAGAGAAAGCCAAGGGAAGCCGTCTCGAGGCTCGGAAGCGGATGCGGAATAGCCCGCGTCCACGTGACCTGACCCTGGCGCCTGTTATTCAACAATCTCGGAGCAGAGCGACAGGCTGACCTTTACGTCGCGAGATGCAAATGTGACCACGTTAAATGTTACCCGTCGCGATTTTGTTGCGCGAGGCGAAGTTATGAGTACGCAATCGATCACTGTTCTAGCATTAATGACCTATGATAACAGTTCGATGGAGAAATTTTGTTACTCACATATTTATTTTTTTATTGCTTGCGAATTTTTTCAGTCAATTAAATTTTACAACCGAAACTTTGTGGATATACGAGTATAGTAATTTCACACTATGGCCACAATCCCGAAACGTCTGGATAAAATAATATAAACGCGTGTATTATTTTATACAGTGTATCATATTATTAATAATACTATTAAAATATTATTAAGTAGCATTCACTTCAATAATACAAAATAATATTTATACATATAAATAATTGATAACTAGGTAATCGATCACCAATTTGCCTATTGTTGTTTTCATTGTTCCTAGTTAAAGTAAACTATACTTATCCTACGAAGCAGCACATAGTGACAAGTTGTGTTACAAGTTCATTGGTAGATGGCGAAACTTCAATCCCAAATAAACTGTATTTAACTTTACTCAACCGAGTGTGCCTTACAAATAAACGAAGAATAAGCTCCGAATAGTTATTCCGTGTTTTGTTTCTTTTACTCTAATTTGAAATTACGTTTACATGACAGGAAGAAAACACGGAATAACTATTCGGACCCTATTTTTTGTTTATTTGTAAGGTACTGTGAGTTTTCGTCACCATTGACAAAAACGAGAGTTTGTATGGCATTGAAGCAGCACCGAGTGGTGACAAATAAGCCATACAAATTGTCATTGGTACTCGAACTCGTAAGTACACTAGGCTCGTAGCTAGGTTACCAGGTTGCCAAGTGCGACTTTCATTCGCCATTCGATCACGTTAACGAAAACGATTATTTGTATGACAAAATTTTAACTCTTCTCATATGTCGCCAGGAGGTACTACCAATACTGATTTTCGTTTTCGTAAACGTAATCGAATGAATACGGATAGTAAACAAAACTCACACATGGCACTCGGCAAGCACTGATTACAGCGGCGCCATCGCACTGAAGGAAATTAAGAACTGTTTCGGATCAAAAAATTTTATAACTCGTTTAATTTTAAAAGAGTTCTATATTTTGTATAGAACCTATCAAATTCTGCACAAATATAGAGTTGTATATATATGCTCCGACATTTACCGTGCCTCGCATACCAAACCCACAGCTTGACATTTTATCGTCATTGTACTAGCATCACTGTAGAGGATCTGCCATCAAAAATATTCGCATTACTCTGCCCCCTGAACCCGCTCAGTGATTGGCCTTTTGATGTAATCGCAACACAAGAACATTTTGAAGTTTCACAATGTCTCAGTATTGGTCTTTATGTAATAAGCTCATAGTCACATTTAAAAGTGAATCTGTGAATGGGTGAGAATGGATGAGTGCATCACAGCCAGCTATGTAAGTGTAAAGAAATTGTATTGATATAATGGTTATAAAGTTTCTTTAGATGTTTCTCAATAATATTTCAATGGTTTAATTTGCGTTAAAATTTGCGTTGTGTGTGCGTTGTTTGCGTGTACAACAGATTTATGTCTTAAGACAATTAATAGTAATAATTCAAATTCAAATTCAAATCATTTATTGCATATCACATTACAGCATAAGGTGGAATATTTATAAAGGTATTCATGTGACACCCTGCAAGGGCACAGCAACAGTATCAGAGGGCTGATTAAAAATGTACAAACTTACTTAACTAGTTATGATTATATAATTGAATTGCAATTTATTTATAATATAATATATGACCAACCAATTTAACACCAAATATATTCTAAGCAAATTGGCAAACAAATTATTGGAATATTCTGATTTAAGCCTGACTTACTCTGTGTACCCAATCTAGAGCTGTTAAAGTATCGTTGTGTGTGAGTAAAGTGTTTATTTAAACTTATAGTTAAAATATTCATTTAGAGTATAGAAGCATTTTCCAATTAGGATTTTTTTCAGTTCGTTATTAAATGAAGTTGATTACTCTATGTTTTTTATGTTGTTCGGTAAGTGGTTATATATTTTAATTAGCATATAATGAGGGCTCGATGTTACTAGTTTTAATTTAGAAAAAGGTAGATTAAGTTTGTTTAAATTTCTGTTATTTCTTTTAATATCAGATATCGGTAAGTATGAGTATAAGTATTGGTATTTTCTGACAAATTTACATGATTCTAAGATATAAATGGAAATCATTGTGAGTATTTGATGTTTAATAAAATGAGGTTTACATGACTCCATTTGGTCGATATTAGTTAATATTCTGATACACTTTTTTTGGAGGATAAATATTTTATCAACATCGGGGCTATTTCCCCATAAAACAAGACCATACGATATTCTGGAATACGCGTATGCGTAATATGCAGTGAGAGCTGTCTGGAAGTCAGTTACTCGTTTGAGGTGCTGAAGAGCATAAATAAAGGAAGACAACTTTTTAGATAACTTTTGAATATGCGACTTCCAGTTTATATTGGTGTCCAAATCTATACCCAGCAAGGTAGCAGCACTCACGGTTTGTAGTTTTGTGTTATTAAAACTATATGAAATCGGTAATGAACGTTTTTGGTAGGGTTTGAATTGGATAATTTTTGTTTTGTTTAGATTAAGCTGCAGACTATGAGCCCCCAACCAATTTACGATTTTGTTTAATGTTATATTTAATTTATTTTCTACCTCACCAACACCAGAGCAAGAAAACAACACCGAAACATCGTCCGCAAAGAGCATGCAACGATCGTCTATGATGTTTGGGAGATCATTTATATAGATAAGAAACAATACACAGCCCAGCACGCTTCCTTGGGGGATAGATCCACTCACGAGGACTCTATCGGATCTTGTGTATTGTATCTTACCTGTCTCAAAATTTGTGTTTTCTATTTCTACATACTGTAAGCGACTGCTAAAATATGACTTGAACCATGCATGGGTCAATCCTCTAATTCCCATTTTGTAGAGTTTGTCCAGCAAGATGTTGTGACAGACTCTGTCGTATGCCTTGCTCATGTCAAGCAAGAGACCAACAGCATATTTTTTATTATTTATTTCAGTGATGATTTCCTGCACATATTTATAGATTGCTAAGGTTGTAGAGCGATTTCTCCTAAAACCATTTTGGCTGTCATGTAGTAATTTAAATTTTTCGCAAAAGGAATAGAGACGTTTTGTCATTGCCGTTTCGAATATTTTGGCTGATGTTGGTAGTAACGCAATTGGTCGGTAGTTATTTATATCTGTAGTTGCACCCTTTTTATGGATAGGTTTAATTATTGAAACTTTCAACGCGTCTGGAAATATGCCTTCAGAGAATGATTGGTTTATAAGTTGTGTATATGGGATGGTTAAAATGTCGGCGAATCTTCTTATTAATGTTGGTGGAATTTCGTCTATGCCGAAAGATAATTTATTTTTAAGGTTTTTTTGTATTTTGTAAACTTCTTCAGGTTCGACAGGGCTTAGAAAAAATGATCCCTCAGTGAAGTTTGTTGATGCTATCCTATTTTTATTAACTGGGGTTGGTTTTGAATTACAAATGGAAGAGAAGAATGTAATAATAATAGACAATTAATATATTTATTGAAACTTAATTACATTTTACTGATTTGATTTTATTTTATTTCCTACTAGGTATAACAAACAACCCAGTCACCTCTCGTTCGTTCGGATGATTGAGATTTATGTACACACATCAAAATGTCTAGGGATCAAGTAAATTTTTAGCTATAAATGTTTTTTCTAATAATATTTACAGTTACAGTTTTCCAGACTGGCTTCTTGCTCTATTTTTTATGTTTTAGTAAACATTTATTTTATCCCTATTATGTTGAAAAAATTAAGAAAAAATGCATTTTTAACAAATTGTAATTGGCAAAAAAAGCAACAACAAGGTTGATTTTTAAAAATGTTATTGTAAAAAAAACTGTATTTCTACTATTCACACGAATCACATAAGCACAGCGATTTGGCATGCTTAAAATCAGTACATCCAATTCACTTGATTGAACAGCCGGCCACGTTCTTTCTAACAAGTCAAAACGTTGTTTTGGGGTGTGCTCGGCAGAGCTCTTCTTTGGAGCATGCCCCATGCATGCTCAATTGGGTTGAGGTCTGGTGATTGTGCAGGCCACGGCAGGACGTTGATATGAGAATCGGCAAAAGTCCGTGTTACGACTCTAGTCGTGTGTGGACGTGCATTGTCATGCATTAGTCGAAACGAATCACCCAATCGGCCTCGCAAGGATGATTACATCTGAAACAATCCTCTCTGCGTAGATTTGAGCACTGAGGTTGCCCCTGATCCAAGTCGGTTCTTCCACCGATCCAAATACCGGCCCAAACCTTGATTGAAGGGGAGCCCTTCCATGGACGAACTTCCTGACAAAATCTCAAGCATTCTTGACGTCCAGAGGTCCTCCAAACTCGAGTGCGTCTTGTATCCGGCCTCATACCGAAACGTGATTCATCAGAGAAGCCAACACAGCGCCAGTCTTCTTCCTCCCAATTTCGGTGTTCGCGAGCCCGTTATAAACGGGCCCTACGATTGTGGGGTGCTATGGGAGAACCCTTAGCGGCCTTCGGGAACGCAGACGCACTTAATGGTTTGGTCGCTTATCAGCAAGCCTGAAGTGCTGTGGAGCCTTGTGGCCAACATCATTAGCGGTCATGGTACGATTCCGTCGTGCAGTATTTTGGATGTACCGGTCTTGTCTTCGAGTGGTGATACGAGATATTCCTAATAGGAATTTAAACAGTGTATAAAAAAACATTCATATCGTGAAATTCACTAAAAAAAATCAATAACGATCCAAAAAAGTTAAAATGTTAGTTCTATAACGCAACGATACTTTAAAATGTACTTGATCCCTAGACATTTTTGATGTGTGTATGTAGGTTCTTACTTTTAAAATAGATATCCCTGACATTTCGTAATGTAGTAAATTGTATGCAGACATCTAGATTCGACGGTTAGGTCTGCATTTCATTACAGACTGGTTGAAAGAGAATTTTAATCAAATAGATTAAATTTAGACCTACTATGTTTATGCATGCATAGCAAAGATCGAGGACATTCATACTAATTTGTTGAATTTAACAATCTCCAACTCATAAATAATCATCGAATGTGAAATAAAGTCAAGAACTTAAAAAACACTTTTTACGTTGTTTACATTTGTAGGTACGTTGCATAATAATATTTATTGATCTTTATTTACATTTTTCGTGATATTTTTTTGGAATATTTAATATCTGAATTTCTATTGTTCTCGTACTATTTGTCTTTAACTTGTATGTTTTGTCATTGTGTATCGAACTTCATACATCATTATCTTCATACATTTCTTTATAAACGTAGATAATAATACGATGAGAGTACTGAGAGTATGACTTTTGTACACCAATTTTGTTCGCAATAAAAGCAGGGTTTTGAATAACGAAAAAAGTTATCATATGAAGAGGAAGGTAAAGGCGAAGGGCCACGTTAAGCATATCGTTACCTGGGTGGCATTTTTACCGGACAATTAACTAACATCTCTACGCGGACTGCCATTAGGTACTTATTGAAAAAAGTACTAATACTTTTTTAAATATCGATTTGCATTACCGCTGCCAATTTTAATTTATAGAAATAACGTTACTCAACAACACTTATAGTAAGATTTTAGGCTAGTGTAGGCTAATGATGATTAAGAAGTTAAGATCGCGAGAATTTGTGAAACCAAATTGCAAGTCACCTCGTTTGTCACCAGCCCCCTAGACAACCACTTGTCTAGCGTTATGCCACCATAACGCTAATAGAATAGAAATGAAATAGAACGATTATTGTATGGGATTGACATAAACGTCATTTATACGTATCGTTGACTTATGTAAATCCCGTTTATTCATTCTATTTAATTTCTATTCTATTAGCGTAATGTCACTTGTCTATGAGGGCAGGGAACTTACCATGAGCGATTAAAGCAGTGCTATTAAAGTTGCGAAAACCAGAAAACGAGGCGTGTGTATATATCGCCGCTACTCGCGTCTTGCTTTGCTCTTAATAATTCTGCTTTAAGAGCTTTGCAACACAAATTCTCATGTTCCTAAACGTGATCGAATGATGATTCAGCACTCAGGATTAGTCGATGGTCGGTACTAATCCATTCCATTCCTTTTTAAACCATCCAGACAGTGTAAAATAAAACAGTTCCTGATAATTGAAGTTGCTTTCGGTTTGTAAACCAACGATGTGACAGAGCAGGGGAAGGGACGCCTGGGTACGTTTATTATAGCCAACAAAAGGTGTTTTTCATCTTTTCTTTTACATGTTTTACAGTTTGTCAAAATTACTATCACATTTTATTTAGTTATTTTTTAGGGACAGAGGAGAGATAAGATAAGATAAGATAAGATAACATAAGATAACATAAGATAAGATAAGATAAGATAAATTTTTATTGCCATAAAATTGTATAGATTCATAGCAGGTGTTGAGCATAATAATGGGAACAAACAATTTACCTTAGTCGGGCATGCAATTTTTATTAGGTAGGTACATGTTACATAGAAACAGCCGCTGTGCTGTTTTTGTACCGAAATATTCAGTCAAACTGTAGAACGCCTTATCTATAAGCCATCTTTTTAATTTAATTTTAAAACAACTTAAACTTACTGAGGCTTTTTTAATGTGTGCATGAGATGATTGAATATTTGGATACCAGTTACATAGGCACTCTTGTGATACAGGGCATTATTAATATTTGGTAAAGACAAGTCATACGTATATCTCTTCCGCAAATTACAATTCTGAGAGACTCTAAATTAACTTCAAAATAATATTTTTATTGCAATCCGATATTAATTATTCTACGAACCTTTCTGACATACCTGGCCAAATCAAGCTGTATTATTTTTTTTTTTATTTTTTCGAATTTTAATTTGTTTGCAATAATATTTGCATAAACATTTATAATTCAAAAACTAATTTAATGTTTTTCCTTTTACTTTTTAGTGTTGCGGTGTTTGCGCTTGCGGCGTGTGAGGCTGCACCGGCTGCGCGGGCGCAGGAAGAGGGCGAGGCGCGGGCGTCGCCCTCGAGGGGGCTGCTAAAGCGGGGATTGGTGAAAGGAAAACCCACCACCACAACCACGCCACCACCACAGGTAAACCAATTCGCCAAATCTGTTTAATGAGTTCAATAGTCAGGGCCAAGGTACCAGCCTTTTTATTGGGTTTTCCAAGCCACCAGCATAGGTAAACCAAGTGGCCAAACTTGCTTTAAGATTTCAATAGTACAAGGGGCAAAGGTTACATGCTCATGAACTTTAAATTAATAACTTATGGATTTTAAAAATATTCAGGGTTAAATTAATTAATAAATTAATGCAAAATTAAAGAATAGCACAGATTTTTATTAATCAGGTTCGTTTTCTTACACTTAAAAAATGGTGGTAAAGACGTATGACCCAGAATATTTTTTTTTAACACATTCCGTGATGAAGAATTCCAAAGAAAGGGAAAGTGATATTGCCCAAATCATAATGTGACACAGACACAATGGGATGCCCAGCGCGTCGAATCGTCTGTCCAAGACAATATAACACGGTGTATGTGGGTGTTGTTACGTGGTTCATTTTGGCGCGGGTCACCCAACCGCTTGTGCTGTGGTTTCGCAATCCTACATCATTTCCGGGGCCTTAAGACGCTGACATCTATGAAACAGCGCTCTCTGTCTATCTGCATACAAGCAAAAAGGATGCAAATAGTGCGTGAACCACTCCGCAAAACGCTGTTTATTTAAAATCTAGATGTTTTAATTTTATCGAAGTAGTTACGTTACTGTTTAGAGGTGACTTTGTTTTTTTTTTCTATTGAATAAATTAATAATTCTGCATTTTAGTTACAATAACATTGTTGAAAATATAGTCTTTTTATTTTTCTTGGCGTTGTATGTTGTATACTTTTTATTAAAAAAACATGCATAAAGAAGCGCTTTTCTTTTTGTTCAGCGCTTTAAGTCAGCTAATTTTAATAACGTCTCAATAGTGTGTCCGTAGCTTGCTTTAACATTATGAAAACTGACAAAATCAGGACCCCGACACCGAGGGAAAACATCATCAACCTATTGACAAAACACCCATAGCTGTCTTAAACCTTCCCAAATGAGACTTTTAGCATTTACCCCCTTATTCATAAGAACTATTTAAGCATTATTTAGTTAAACATTGTTTTGTCTCTTTTTCTCAAATATAAATGACGTTTGTGTGACGTTGACAAAACAATATTTTACTAAATAATGCTTAAATAGTTTTTATGAATAAGGGGGTTAGGCTTTTAGGCAACTCTTGAGAATATGCCCTCTAAAGCACGGTAGAGCTCGATATTTTGGAGAGTTGCCTCATGGCCTTAGGCGGCCTTTTGAGCGTCGCCAGACTTTTTGAAGGCGGCGAGAAACTTAGAGGATTCTTCAAACCGTTTGATTGAAACACCGTCAGAGGGTTTTTACAGGGAATCGCATCACAAACATGTCCTCCTTTCCTACTAGATTTTCCGAGGGGTTCGGTTCGGATCGAAACCGGAACAGTAGGAGCTCGAGCTAATTCAATTCGGTAACTCATCCCCGAGACAGGCACCTCGAAATTTGCTTAGCATTCCCAATCGTACAAAAAACCCTCTCGCTCCTCTTACAAACATTTTATATGAACTTACGTAAACAGCGCAACGAAAAAATTCGCAATCTTATTCAGTTGCGGTTCCGTCTTAATTTATAATGTATGCTATGCTACTTTCCCATTAAAAGAACCGACAAACTGGTTCCTACTCATTATCTAAAGGTGGTTCTATGTGACAACATATCGTTCGCACAACCGAACGTAATACATAATAGCGTTGATATAATCAGCCTCCGATGTTGGAATCTGCTCTAATGAAATCATACGCCTAAGTTTTACAAAAAAGCCTAGTTCAATGGAGAATAAAATGTTAAAAGGTGTATAATGCGAACTACTTAAGCCTAATAATCCGAGGCAATCTTACTCGTCGTTAAATGCCTTTAAACATAATGGAACGCGATTTTTTACGTAAAAACGGTTGAACAAACTAATCGTTAATTGGCAATAGGGGTTTCTATTGTGATTAATTTACATTTGCTAAAGAAAATTTTACGAAGTAACTGGAGATTTGATTCTGATGTTTTGAAAAGTCTTTAATATTGTCTCCTGATTTTGCCAGTTGGACTATGGGGAAAATGTCTGAACTACGGACATTTAAAAATAGCAGAATTGAAACTCTAAACATAATCCTTTACGACGTGCCTATTACACATAGTTAAGTAAAACTGCGTGCGAAAATTGCATAGCTATGACGCCTGCCATTCAGGAAATTCCTAGGGCATTCTCGAAAGCCTCAAAGCTCATATCAATTTTCTTATAATTGGTAATCGCTACACGCCCCGTAGAAGGAATATGTTATGCAGTAACACTCAGCGGTGTTAATGGTACCCGAGTTTCGCAAATGCCATGCAGTTATATGAAGAATTCGGTTCAAGGTGAGTTGGATGGATGGTCGTGCCGATCATCGGGTCACCTTCGCCGGTGACCTTGTGGGGCCTTCCCTTCTTCAAGGGTTCTTGCCAGTGCATGGCCTGTGCAGTTCAGACAACCGGTTCTTACGCATTTAGGTAAACGAGGATAATTTTGTTTTGTACCTTTTAGCTCCTTTAGAATTTTTGGGTATGGGACAGGTCGTTTGGCGATTTCGTTTTTTTCATTTGTGTCATTCATTATTCACTGAGTGCATTGAAACGAGAATTGTTTTGTTAACAAAAACGGTCTTATGATTATCTCCAATATTATTATTGTAAGAATTTCAACCGAGGATAAATAAATATGCTATTTTTAAACATTTCATTTTGATGACGTAGGAAATTTGTTGTATACGAGTATAACCTGTATTAAGTTATTGCCGTCGGATATAAATAATCCCAAATAAACAGAAAAATATATTTTTCAAATGTTGTTCAGTTTTCGATTGTGCAAGTTAAACCTTTGCAATGATGCCGACTCATCCAATGGGTGAACAAAATTAAATAAAAATTTGTCGCGCACAATAAGCTGATTTTTGTCGTATGCATGGTGTGTGGTTGCATTGCGTTAACAACCACACACCAGTGAGGGGGGGGGAAGGTTCTGGCATGATGTCCTCATGTGCAATAGTCCATATGGGAATGCTTAAGCCCGGTAGTAAGATTATGAAAAAGATAAACTGTTTTTCAGCTGCATTAGGGCAGTTTAGCATGCTATACTGCTCTTATACAGCCGTCTTGAACAGCTTTGATTACCAATGTGGCCTAATAGTCAGCTACTATAGAACTCCGAGTGCTACTAGGGTTTGGCTGCAAACTTATAGACTATCACTTTGTCCAAAGGAGGAGGTGGAATACGAGGACGACCCCGACTACGCCGGCGAGGAACATCAGGAGCCGTCCACGGAGGCTCCGGCCTCCTCCACAGAGGGCAAGAAACTGGTGGCCGGAGGGGTCAGGCCCTTCAGGAGCAACGTTGATTTGCTCGAAACCCTCAAGAGGCGACGGGCTCAGGCGCAGGAGGGCAAACCATGTTAGTATCATTTTTAATTGTTTTTTATAGTAACTTATATCAACTGTATCTGTATTCTTTAGTTCTGTGGGTATGTGACACGGAGAGGACAGAATTCCGCTGAGCGACATGTGGTGCAGGGCCGAGTCGGCGGCTGCAGATCACGTCGACGATCTCCTCCACGATCGACAGCCCTAGACACGCGTGACCAAACCTCTCCATCAAGGAGAAGCAGTACGCGGGGTCGGTCATGTGATTTCTGGCAAAGCTATTGGTATATTATGTCACATATACCTGTACTGTCTTTACACATATGATAGAATATGTGTAAGGACAGACTCTACTAATGTTTTTCTTTGTCGCAATGTCAAAAGATAACACGCTGTTTGATACTGTCAGCGACCAACATCACAACCTAAAACCTTTTTGGTTTTTAGAATATCTATCTATCGATATAAAACAAAATGGCTGGAAGGCAGCAGACTTTATTAAATAAATAATTAAGCAAATAAAAATACTTCTTGTAATTGTCTGGTATGTCCACAACACCTTTTGAGAAGGTGTCGCGTGGTCGTATACAAAGATCAAACTTCTAGACAGAGTGTGTGCCTACTTCAATACATGTTTTGTGGTATGCAAACATTTATCGAACACTCAAAACTTCACAGTAAATTAAACAGAACCGCATGTCTACATGACACATCACTTCACTTTCCCGCCAAGAACCTCTTATGAATCAGACACTCGCATGACGTCACACACATCCGCGTCGTTGTTTCATGCCCGTCACCGGTAGTCATTTGTCAAGGTGCCTAGTGCATATTTATTTGCCATTCGATCACGTTAACGTAAACGAGAATTACACCCGTTTGCACTAATCTTATGAATCGCCTAAGTCTTGGCTTAACTATTACCCAGTCAAATTAACTCGGCACCTGGCTCGAAAACGTCGCTTACACTCGGGTGCCGACTTAACGTGACCGGGTAGTAGTTAGGCAAAGACTTAGGCGATTTATAAGTTTAGTGCAAATGGGTGTGAATATGTGAATATTTTTACTCTCCTCGTTTATCACTGAGGCGCTGCTTCAATGCCACATAAGAAAGCTCTCGTCAATTGGATCGAATCAAATAAAACTCTCACTAGTTAGGCCTCCAGGGGGTCAAAGAAGACCTTGTCGATTTTTATCTAGCTTTGTTGCGTGGTAACAGTTCTTTATATTACTTTTTTCTTTTTTTTCTTTAGTTGATGGCTTCGTGCGATTAGTACATTTAGCCAGTGTCAAAATTATTTTTCTTACAAGTAATACACAAATAAACAATATTTCTTTCCTGTATTATGATGATGAATGATAATAGAAATGAGAAATGATATACCCCCAACCCCTCGAGTATCTCAGTAAAGATGTGGGGCTTTACTAAGTCCTCAGGCGGACTTCTTGAGAGAATTTGAAAAGTGACGTTGCACTGTTTTGTTTCATTTGCCAACACTCATGCACACGCACGAACACTTAACGGTTAATAATCCACCATTATTTCACATTAATATTTGACATAACACAAATTTTAGAAAATAAAACAAAACCGCAGACACGACTCTTCACTTTCCCGCCAAGAACTCCCTTTATATTACTTAGTTGTATGTAAATAAAACACACCCGTTTGCACTCAACTTATAAATCGCCTAAGTCTTTGCCTAACTACTATCCGGTCAAGTTAAGTCGGCACCTGAGTGTAAGCGACGTATTCGAGCCAGGTGCCGAATTAACTTGACCGGGTAATAGTTAAGCAAAAACGGGTGTTAAGAACATTATTCTGGTTTTCAGCTAAGCACGGCCACTCTGCCGCCGCTCAGCCTCAGGACTCTCAAGCAACAGAAGCTCCTTCTTACAGTAAGTGAAATTTTCAACGTGCATAATCAACGTATCTCAGAGCCACTTTTCAGAGAACTTTTTGTAACTGGGTTCTCAAAAAAACCCTTTTTTACCCTGTAAACCCTACTTACTGGGATACGAGAGTCCTTGAAGAGGGCCCAAGTTATGTGGCGGTTCTTCCTTCCCCCTTTTGCTGAATGGAGCCTAAGAAATACTCGTAGCATCTAGGATAAATATGAAGAGACCATATCCACTAAACATAGTACTACAGCCCAGGCCCAAGAGCCTAGCCGGGGTCAACCCTGCCGCGATGTCACTATGCTCAAATTCTATTGTATGTTTGTCAGACGGTGTTAAGACAGAACTTTCCCTAGTTAAAGTAAAGTAGGTACAATATGTTTCATCCCTATATAACCACTGTTGTTTTCTCGTAGACAAGAAGCGTTTCAACAATCCGCCGCCACCGCCTGCGCGCGACGCCAGCAACGAGGAGCCAGCGCCAGCTCCAGCTCCCGCCAAGCCAGTCAGGGGTCGCTTCGGAAGACGTATGTATATTTTAGCCTTAAAAAAACGAAATCGCTTGATTGAATTGAGCGAAAAAAGAGTTCACAACGCGTAATTTTACGCAAATTTTGCACTTTTTTTGGAACTAATTACAATTTGATAGTGTTGAAAAAATATTTCTCGATCGTGGAGTTTCTTTTCAATACTTTCTGAGATATGGGAAAATTGTCAAAGTCAGGCCATCGACAATGATTTGGCGGTGGAATCGAGAGAATAAAACACCAAATCACAAACAGGTGGACTCCCCTTGTTTGTCAGGTTACAATGCTATAAAAATCTCGTTTTCGATAACGTGATCGAATGACTAAAAAGTTGCATTAGGCAAATAGGCAGTATAGACTAGTTCTTCTAGTATTTGAAGAATGGTTAATTGCTTTTAGTGACATATTAAATATGAGTTTTATAATTATTTCTCTAGTCTATAAGTCCAATAGGTCTAAGAAAGATTTTTTATTGTAGCGGCCACGAGGGCTATCCAGCCTGACGCAGAGGAGCAATATGACGCACCCGCCCCCACCAGAACCGGCCGAGGGTTCTCCAGGCGAGGGGGCAACTAGGCGTCCAATTTATTGAAAACCCCCTACACCCACCCCTAATCATTTTAAGGAGGCGCAAGCAATGAGTAAGGTGGCAGTCAAAGTATAGTCAAATATTATATTTTTGTATCCATTGCAGCTGGTGCATTGCAAAATAGTACTTATAATCATTTTGTAGTGTGAAGACGCATGGCCCAAACGAGTCACGAACAAATAACCTCCTCTTAAGACTGACTTTCGTCTTCCAACAGACGACAAGCTGACTCGGGCTTAACAAAGCCTACGCCAAATTTATTTTTTAATATTATATGAACAGCACAACTATATGAATCTATTACTAACATTAACTAATCAAAAACGCAATTTACGTACATTACATACTTGACATGCATATTTCTAGTCCTTTTTATGACTATTTTTTATATTTATTGCACATTTTTAACTACATTGTCTGACAATAAATAGCTTATTAACATAAATTATAAAGGTTTCCAAAGTCACTAATAAGTCGTCGTAAGCGTGTTCTAGTGAAACGTGACTTTGGAAACAGTGATACAAGTGCCGGACTTCCCATTGTCATATCCTCAACATCCGACTGTCAATTGTCCTGTCATAACAACATGGCGCATGCGACTCTGTCGAAATATCGGGAAAAACATAAAAAGCTGGGTTATAATATTGCTAATAATTATTGTAAATGAAATTTGTTATTATTTGACTGCTGGCAAATTAAAAATTATATCAGAGGCGATCATACATTTCAAGCACTTTTGTAACTTGAACAAAATAAAAAATAGCCCACTTGTTATTTATCACGGGTGCCTAGTGCGAGACAGCTTATACATACGTTTTATATTAATTATACAATATAAATATAAATGAGTCTTATCTTATGGTAAGGTAACTGGCACATAAAGTAGTGAGGATGGGTTATTAATCGCATCAAATTTATATATGTTATTTTAAGCTGGTCTTAATTCTTGAGATCTTTCGAAGGTTGAACACATAGAACTAAGTAGGAACGAATGCAGACGGCATATTTGCCGTTTTCTAGCCTGTTTTGCTAAATAATTAAACCAATCTCATTGTTGGTTTTAATATTAAAATTAAGTAAAATTTTATGTTATTAAAAAAATATGGAACTAATAAAACTGTTTCTTCTACCTTTCTTGTACTGTGTGTGTATGTATTAGTAGGTATATAATGTATATGTTATATGTATCTCTTTCTTTAGCACTACAATAGCTTTAGACTCGCCTTCCTCATTGATGATTGACAAGCATTTTACACAAGTTCGTGACCAAATGCCAAAAGTCACGGCTTTTGTTATATTAGTCAATAATGCCGTTTTTTTACTGTTTTATATTCCAAATTCATCACTCGAGATGAGTTCAAGAGGGTTTTCTTATATTTTCTACTTGTAAATTATACTAATAAGTAATGTTTTAATAATAAATTTATTTTAGTAATGTTTTCTTTTATTTTTTATCCTTATATACCTACGTTTGATTGTAAATAAAGAGATGGGATAAGTTAAGCAAGTATGAAAAATTTTTTTTTTGTAATGCCTTTTTTGCTTTGTGCTTCGGAAGGCACGTTAAGCCGTTGGTCCCGGCTGCATTAGCAGTCGTTAACAACCACCAATCCGCACTGTGCCCGCGTGGTGGTTTATGGCCCGTTCTCCCTATCCATCCAAAGGGAAGGCTCGTGCCCCTGCAGTGGGGACATAAAATGAGCTGATGATGATGATGATGAATGCCTTTTTTACTACGGCATAGCCTTGGTCTTAAGGCTTGCGCAGACGACGGACTATCGTCCGCGGAATTTCTTGTCCGTCAAAATGGATCGCTTACAATTTCATCGTCTAACGCAAACGAATTCGAAGTCTTAAGAGACTGAATGTAACAAAGCAAGCGGACAAGAGTCCCTCGTCTGCGCAGACCTTTAATCTTTTTTGGACAAAAGATCCCGATGGGTCGAAGTGTTGGTCGAAACCTCGGCAGGCCCCACTAAGATAATCTCACTTGATGGTAATAGTATTGCAAAAGCCGATAGTGGAAGCACCTTTTGCCTAGAATTCTCAATTACGTCTATGAACTGCCTATCTAGGAATGCTGCAAATAGTATTGTTTTAGCGATAGCCTTAGATGATATTGCGGTAGCTATCCAAATCGACTTGAAACAAGTCCTCTACCTCTACCGAACTTGGTATCTCACTAGAAATCGAACACGGACTTCTGGGTCTGAGACTACATGGTGCCGGTGGGTGGGCTAACCACTAGATTATAGAGACGTTTAAAAGGTGGGTTAGGACGCGGGTTAATACTTAATTACTTTCAATATATTTTTTTAGAAATTTTAATTAGAAGTCGTTTTCATTGAAAATATTATGGCGGATTATGGCGTACCTCACGGTTTTCGAGATATCGTTTTTTTAAATTTATTTTAGAAAAATCTTCCCTCGTTTGGTTTATTTCATGCCATTTCTACAAATGATAACTTTTTAAACCCCATTTTTTTCAAATACTCATGGTTATTTGTTTCATCTTAAACAAAAAGTATTCTTTTGTTTTCTAAAGTACTGAGAAAACCACATTAAAAAAAATCTTTTGCAAAGTTTTCATACAAACTAAATCAAACGGCTGACTTTGATAGCCTGTGGAGATCTCGAAAACCGTGAAACTTTCACTAAACTAAAATTCCAGAATGCGGTAGGACATGATGTGACCCACCCGCAGTTAAAGGATTATCTTTCGTTTTCTGGACACGCTGTATATACTCGTACGTGATTGATTATACCTAAGCTAAAATGTTTTCTTAGATAAAACAACAAAAAAAACATAATTTTGACATAGTGTTTAATTATATTGTTTACAAGTAAAACACTATACTTTTTTAAATAAAATAAACAAAAAACGTTAATAATATACCTTAATAATTAACATTAGGAATGCAAAAGAAACAGTTTCTGAGATGATTCTATTTTTTGATTTGGGAAACGTAGTAGTTACAAAATCCACGTGGACGAAGTCGCGGGCAAACTGCTAGTTTTATGTTATAAACCAACTAGTTTGAGAGGTTAGCAGTGTTGGCCCAACATATTGTGATTGTAAACCGAAAGACTTCAGTGTTGAGAGTTTGGTTCACTTTCTGAGGACCCTGGTAACTTCTGCGAGGGGTGTGGAGAAGGTTCCCGGCTTTACCAGGTTCACAAGCTGCTCGGCGATTTCTGAACCTACTCGGACCTGCGCCTCTTTGGTTGATGCACCTGTATGGTAGAAAAGACCGATATAAACATATAGATAGATATATTGTGGAGATCAATGCATAATATGCCATAAGTACGTTCAGGGGGCAATATTTGAATCTCACCGGTGATCTCGAAGTTGAAAGAGACATGAAATAAGTACACTATGAAATATAATATTTTTTTGTATTATTTACAATTTGATTATTAAGTTTGAGAATTTTGAGCATCAACATCTGAGTGGCAGAGCCACGCTGCGTTGCAGCACAAAATGGGCCGGCTCGACCGGCGTAGGTAATACCACCCTCACAGAATATCGGCGTGAAACAATGGCACTCGTTGCTGTTGTTTCGTCCGGTGAGTGAAAGTACCGGAGGCCCATCTCTCACCCTTCCCCCCTCCCAATTGTTACCAGCTACTGGGAATAAGAGTGGAAGAAGCAATCATAGTTGATATCATAGCGTGAGAATTAGTCACCGGTTTAAATATTACCCGTTTGCTTCGTTTTTGTTTTTGAATATAGTTTACAAAAGTAAGCCAAACAAACAATTGATCTAATTCGGGTAATATTCAATTAATCTTGTATATTTTTATTACTTATAGTTTTAATTGTGATCACATCTGGTTTTTTTTTACTTTCTCTGTTCGTAGGAGCAGCTTCGAGTGCCCTACATAATCTCGTTTCCGCTAACATGGTTTAATCTACACTAATATTATAGAGGAAACCTTTGTATTTATGTGTGTAATGTATGTTTGCAACGAATATACTCAAAAACTTCTGGACCGATTTAAAAAATTCTTTCACCATTAGAATGCTATATTAGCGCTGAGTAACAGGCTACATTAAAAAACATGTCCATCCGTGCGAAGCAGGGACGGGCCGCTAGTGGCAAGTAAAACTCACACTAGGCACTCTGATCTTCTAACTAAGATCTGCTGCAAAATTAAATTATTTTTTATGTTCAACAAAGAAATGGATTTGCTGAGTTTCTTGCCTGCTTTTCTTCTAAGAACAGGTTCTGTCTCTAGCCCTCTAGACTTACAAATGGTCTAGTGTCATTGAAAATCGCTACTTTCTTGTAGCCTACACTGAATTTTCAATTTAGCATAGGACTCGAACTGGCTAATACATGGCAGCCATTTTGTTTTTGGTCAAACATTAGCTTACCAAGATGGGGCGTCGCAATCACTGCTGGATGGTCGATGACCTTCAGCGTGGTTGGGTCCGTTGGTGGCTCTTGTTCGAATACGTCAAGCGCTGCTCCGCTAACCTTTAAATTAATATGTATTTTATTACATAAGTAGGTACTTAAGTGCATAATACTTTGGGATTATAATAATCTAGGACATTTCGGCGGGCAGTTCCCGCCGGCCGACCGTTGTTGCTGCATGCATCTGCCTACACTAACCAACTCATTAATCGGTAATAACACACACGTGTAACGGTGTAAATAAACACTTCAAAATACTATTGTCATTTTAGTCATTTGGATCATTGCAAGGCACTGTGCCGCGTCTAATAATGTGTATTATGTTATGACGAATCAAGGTACGCGGAAAACCTTAAATTAGTGCTGTACCTTTTTGTAAGACAATGTAATGTTTTGTTTATAAATAAATAAACAAAAAATAAGCAAATTATTGAAGAAGCTGTATAAACAATCATTATAATGAAATGGGAGGATGGCGAATAAATAAAAAAGGCGTGGGATTTTGTGATGGGAGCCTCGTCCTCACCTGGCCAGAGTTGAGGGCGTCCAGCAGGTCCACCTCGTTGATGAGCCCGCCGCGACCCACGTTCACGATCTTCACGCCTTTCTTGCACTGCTTCAACACTTTGGCGTTGATGAAATCTATAAAGAAATTATAAAACTGAGCTGGATGTAATTTTTTTAATTGCGGCCTCACCTTATAGGTGTATAGGTATATACACCTAATACCAATCATTCTGTATATTAAACTATTTTGTATATGAGTATATAAAGTTGTGGCTAACATTAAAGTGAAAAATAGTAAGAGACAAGATTGACAGTTCCTTAGCAGTCTAAGTTTAATGGTGAAGGAATCAAAATATTTCTTGCTTAGAATAATATAAAAAAGATGGCTGATACATGGGTGAGAAACGGTCAAAGTTTATTTATAAAAGACGGTTCAGAAGAAGCCGATCACCAAAGCCTTAAAAAAGTAGTTTATCTTACTCCTGGTGGATTCAATGAGCGGTGTGTGGAGAGTGATGTAGTCCGCCAGCGGCCAGATTTGCTCCAGCTCCAGCTTGGTGGCGTGGAACTCCTGGCACTGCTCAGCGGTCACGAACGGGTCGAAGCCGACGATCTGAAGAAAGAGGTTTTTGTACCAGGTTAAAAGGCTATGTTGCCAATCAAAATGACAAGACGGTACCAATGATATTATAAATAATATCATTGGGCGGTACTAAAAACGGGCTATTGATATTTTATTCCGAAACAAAACACTGACCCCCCAAAGCCGTTCGAAAACTATAATCAAATCTATAAAAAATATATGTAAGCGACAAGACCGCCAAATTGTAACTTTGTACCTAAATTATAATTTTTTCTTTTGTACGTAATGTGTATTTTGGATACAATTAAACTCTTATATCCTAAAATCATCTATATCTTAAAATAAGTAAGTTAAAATGCGTTTGTAAAAAAGCTGTAGAATTTTCTAATATATAAATAATATAATAAGCATTTTTTCACAATTTACTACTACCAACATCTGCGTCACCAGTATAATTCTGTGCCTTTGGACTTCACCCGTACCTATACACATATGCGTATTGTGCCCTCGGGGTGTGGCGAATTTACTTTCAATGTATAGAGCTTTTAAAAACGTGGCTAGTTTACAATAACCCACACGCTTCTCGTTATTTTTTAAACATTCCAAAAATTCTATTAAATTTTATAAACCTTTAAAAAAATTGCCGGTACAAAAATTTATGTTATGATAATGAATATTCTCTGTATCCTTGAATTCATGCCGACTCGCAACCTATTAAAATAATGTTACGAAAATAAAGACCATGGTTTGCTAATGTGGCGAGTAGTATTGCTATTAAAATACAGACCTTGCAATAAAGTTGACGACGTCGATAATTTTAAGATATAAAACAAAGCAAAAACATTGCGCACTGCCCAAAAAATATTCTTGTAAAGACGGCTTATTTGCATAACACGAGAAGATAATAAATTCGCCAGTGCTTAATGTACAACAAAGCAACAGAAAAAAAAACTTACATTAGCTTAGTAAACCAATAGTAATAAGTTGTGGGAGATTTAATCAAAACTATCAAACACCGTGTCATTCTAACGTCGTTGTTATTGATGATAATGCCATTACCATCTGTTTTGAATTCGATATTATAATCCAAATTTCTTTATTTACACTTGCGTACAAAGAAATCGACAAATAACAAGGTGGAAGAACAATATAAGACAGCGGGATAAATGCTGTTTGTTGCATTTGCGCCACGAGCTTAAAGGAGGCCTACGTGACAAGACAAACGGAACTAGTGTCAAGCAAGGCAAAGAGACAGAAGAAAAATTCAAAATTCAAAATTATTTATTTAGTTTAGGCTACAAATAGCTCTTGTGAACATCATTATGCCATCAGTTCGTAAGTCTACTCTGGGCGGGAGACTTTGTACTGAGAAGAACCGGCAAGAAAATCAGCAAAAGTGTCAAGCTCTTTTCTCCCTTACAGCGTCAAAAATATTGGAAAATGCCCTATCATAAAAGGGAACTTTCCATCACAAATAAAAACAAAAAACATAAAGGACAATCACAACATGTAAAAAAAAATAAAAAACAAAAACATTATGAAACAAAAGTTACCGCAACTCTAAAATTGAAGAAGGCTAAGCTGTAGTTATTGCTCTGTGGAAAAACCTTCGTCACAATACAGTATTGTCAAATCATGAAAAGAGTAAGTAGAAAGATGAAACGAAAGATACTACAATACTACCTAATACTGAAGGTCACCTACGTTAGAAGACAAAATGTTGACAGTCAGGGAAAGAAGAAGAAGAAGAATGATGATACAAAATTTACTGCAATATCAATCAAGAAAAAAAGGAAGAAGAAAGATGAAACAAAAGATACTACAATATTAAAATTGAAGGAGACCAAAACGAACTATTGACAAGCTAATGAATGATAAAAAGAACAGTGAAATAAGTTACTAAGAAAGGTGAAAGAAAAGTTATTGCAATATCAAAATTGTAGGAGGCCTACAAGACAAACTGTTGACAATCAAGGGCTGTTGACAGTCAAGGAAGAAGAAAGGTGAAACAAAAACTACTACAAAACTCAACTTGGACAAGTACTAACAAGATAAGCCTGAGAAAGAGTTAAAAGAAAGTTAAAACCAAAGTTACTGCAATATTTAAAGTAAAAAACGTTAACAGAAAAAACAAGAGTGATGTTACCTTCATGCCGAACGCGTGCATCCGCACAGCGACCTCCCTGCCGACCCTGCCGAGACCGAGTATGGCCAGGGTCTTCCCGTTGACCTCGGTGCCGGTGTAGAGCGCGCGGTCCCACCGGCCCGCCCGGAGCGCCGCCGCAGCTGGCACCACATGCCTTGACAGCGCCAGCGTCAGCCCGCAAGTCAGCTCGCAAGCGCTTAGAGCGTTTGCGCCGGGAGCACTGGAAGTCAATCACGAAAATCATGGCAACAATATTATCAACACAGTAGGGTAAAATATGTAAAAACTCTGAGTGCCTAGTTCGGGATTGAATTTACTCTTGATTACGTTTTTGTATGGCATTGATGCAGTGAGAGTTGCCATACAAAATCGAATGGCAAATAAGTATAACGCACTGGGTGGACAACCAGATAAACATAACAAAAGCTCGAACTCACTAAAAGTACAACTGTATAGGTACCTAGTTCATATATTCTTTTTTTAAATATTTTTTTCATTAAACTATTAAAACTCGTTCCTTACGTATTCGTTAAGCTTAATAATTCAACTAATGTGTGTTCCGAAGCACGGAGTTCCACGAGTTTTTTTTAGTTTAGCTTCTATTGCAAAAATAAGTTAAAACTTGCAAGATCGCAAAACCCAATCGCTCAAGTCACTGCACCGGATTTCCTGAATTTCCTGTCTTCAGTTATTCAGGAAAGGCTCTGCTCTTCTTATCGCTGAAAAGGCGTTCAATTAGCCTTTCTCTCTTTGCAATTTTAAACATTGTAATACAAGACAAGACGACAAATAAACAATAGTGATGATAAGACGCCACATGACAACCCCCCGCGTGATAAGCCGCATAGTTCGGATATCTAATCTGTCAGTTACCTGCAAACATTTCTGTTACAATTACACACGGCTCTGGGGCCCGTAAATAAATGTAGAACACCAGATATTCCAAGGTTAGATTAGTTGATTAAGTACTAACGTATCATCAAGATTTGACGTAGGACAAAGTTGATAACGACGGTACGCCAATCACCAAACCCTAAATGGAGAAACAGTCCCTGCCCGATCCTCTAAATGCCACTACTCATACATATGAACTACGCAAAATAAATAAAAATACATCTTTTTGTTGTTACTCAAATTCCTAAAACGACTGAAGAAATTATTGGACGTGTCGGTACTTAAACCCCAAATGTAATTACGATCCGATTCGAACCCATTTGAGAATCTAGTAGGGCACGGGGACACGCCTTAGTGCGTGATGCCGTTCCCTCTAGAAAACCTAACCGAAGGTGATTCGTTTCACACGGCTTGAAAAACCCTTTAAGTTTCTTGCCGCACCCAGAAAAGCTTGGTAAAGCTAAAAATGCCGTTTGAGGCAATCAGCAAACTCTCTCCAAAAAATAAAAATAAAACAAATGTGATATACTCACTTGATGACTCCAATGCCTTTCTTGCCCGCGGCTTCCACGTCGATATTGTCGACGCCTGCGCCCGCGCGTCCTATCACCTTCAGCTTTGTGCCAGCATCCAGCACTTCCTTTGTCACTTGTGTCGCTGATCTGACTACAAGCGCCTCGTGGTTCTGTGGCAATAAACAATGAGCGAAATTAATTAACAGTTGCGCCATCAACATTTTTTGAAGTCATTAGGTATCATCCCCATCTCATTTTTATATCCCTACTGCTAGGGACTATGGATAAAAAACCATAAAGAGAAAGGAGAACGGAGCAGCTCAAGGTCATACAGCTTCGGTCATCCATCTAATGATAGCAGATCGAGTTTGTTTACCACGCACGGCGCCATCGAGCTCCTCGTACAATAAGTTAAGAGATATCATTATTGATTAGTAAAATATGTGAATTTTGTAGTTTTAACGTTTTAACACCGTCAAAAATAATAAAATCGCTACGGTTTATTTATGTTGGTGAACTGCATGAAATAAAATATACGAGTTATACTACTTCGGGTTATTTAGACGTTCAACAATTAACGCCGACAGCTAGCTACTGTAAGAGAGCTTCTAGATTAAACTGACCACATCTAGATGGAAATGTGACTGCATTAGCACTAACCGTAAGAAATGTACGCATCATTAACACCAAGATAATACTTTGCGTCAATCAATACCGTACCAATCAAGGCAATACATTGCATGGTACAGTAGGTACTCTACTTACACTATATAAACACTTTCTGTCAATTACCAATAAAGGTAGTCAAGTTCTGTTTAATGGATGCGCTCGTCGATGTAATTAATCAGTCGTTCATCATCATCATCATCATCAGCTCATTTTTTATGTCCCCACTGCTGGAGCACGAGCCTTCCCTATGGATGGATAAGAAGAAATGGTCATAAACCACCACGCGGGCCCAGTGCGGATTGGTGGTTGTTAACGACTGCTAATGCAGCCGGGACCAACGGCTTTACGTGCCTTCCGAAGCACGGAGGAGCTCGAGATGATACATTTTTGGTCACCCATCCGATGACCGGCCTTTGCGAAAGTTGCCTAACCTCAGCACTCGCAGACCGGGCGCGTTAACCACTGCGCCATCGAGCTCCTCAATCAGTCGTTATTACATTTCAATGCTATTCACTGTTATTGATAGCCATTTGTCATTTATTGTTTTTGAAAAACACTTGCTTTTCATGTGACGGAACAATTAACTTGTAAGGTTAATTAGATTACGTGTACCGGTGTCAATAAAATTGATAGGGTTTGGTCTATGATAAAAATAACTAGGAATAATAAATATGTACCGACTACTCTCACAGGGCTTCCAAAAATGTATAATCTCAAGCTTCTCCGTACTTCGGAAGGCATAAAAAGCCGTTGGTCTCGGCTGCATTAACAACACTTCTCACTTTAACAACCACTAATTTGTGCCCCAGTAGTGGGGAGATAAAATGAGCAAGAGCTGTAATGATGTGATGAAGTAAAAAAAAGACCTTACATCTAAGGACGAGGTGATACAAAAAATCAACATTTGCGAGTAATTAAGCACGGTAATGTTATATTAAGTGTTCGTTCGAGGAGCTCGATGGCGCAGTGGTTTGCGATTGCTGACGTGTAGCAACATTTGTAAAGACCAATAATCGGATGGGTGACCATAAATTTATCATCTCAAGCTCCTCCGTACTTGGCAAGGCACATAAAACCGTTGGTCCCGGCTGCATTAGCAGTTGTTAACAACCACGGGTTGGTTTATGGCCCGTTCTCCCATCCATCCATAGGGAAGGCTCGTGCCCCAGCAGTGGGGACATCGAAATGAGCTGGTGAAGTGATAAGGTGTTCTTTCACTCACCGGGATCTCCTGCAGCAGCTCTTGCTTGGTGATCTTGGCCTTGGTGGTGACCTTGATGCCATGTGCGTTCAGGATCTCCGCGCAGTTGGGCCCCACGCCGTCTACCACCAGCACCGATTTTATCGCCACGCTCATCTTGTAACTGTCGGGAAACATTCAAACTGTCTGTTCAAACGGTCTGTCTGTCTGTCTGTGTTACTGTCAAAGAACAGTAAAACAAATGTTTACTATCTACTTATTATAAGATGGTTCTTCAATGTTAAAAACAATTCACGCACATATAATAAAAACATAGATAGGTATTTAGTACATACTTTTTAAATTTTAAAACGAATGAAAGAGCATAACATTAATTAACCTGAACCTGCACCCTTCTGACATTCCGGGTCAGGTGCTAATCTCTCTTCCAATTGAGCTATCGTGGTTCTAACCAGCCCGCCGAAATTATTCAACACTTTTTACTTTGTAAGCCAAAGGCAAAAAATTTTTTCAACATTTGTGTTTTTGTAATTTGTTCGCAACAAAATTTGCTTTAAAAATCATTTTGAACATTTTATTAATTAACCTACTAAAAAAATAATTAAAAAAAATTTTTTTTGTTATTTTCTATTGCTTTTGTTGTTATTTTAGTTCTGACACCATAAGATTTTCAACATTATTATTTATGAATTAATATCATTAATCATCTTGAAATGAATAATGTACAGTAAATACACGATGAAACTATCATTTATTACAATTCGTTAATGTATCCAATAAGAGGAAGGTATGCGTTCGAGAATTTCCAGTGTCAAAATAGTCACCGGTGATTTCAAACACGAGTGGGATGGCAGCACTCTTTCTAACTAAAACAGAAGAATCACATAATACATAGTATATGGTGAGAATTATAGACATTATAGTTAAAAATTCGCACCGCATTAGTTATTGTTAATGAATGATTCAAAAACAAAGATAAGAAGCAGACATTGGATAAAAATAAACTCCTCTTAAGCTTTATGTAGATACCTCGAACCACGATACGAGAATCCCGAAAAACCTGTTTGAAGACACAACTTCGGGCATGTAGCATTATGTTAACCCTTTACACTAACACTTCAATCACTGACTTGGTCACAACACTGTTGCGAATTTGCATGCCAAACATGACCCTAGCTCGATACTTCATCTATCTCGTTATTTCTCAAGAACAAAAACTAATTATGGGCAGAGGTTATTTTAATATTTATCTACTGAGCAACGGTACGTTTGTAAAATCATCATATATCCTTAATTAAAGTGTACTTACAGATTTGAATGTATTTAGTTTTCCTTCGACGTGTTATCACCTTGGATGCCTGGCGACGACTGTAGCAACGCGGCGCGTTTTCTGTCATTCAATTGGACCACTTATCATACAACTAGCTACTCCAACACCCTCCAGCTAACCTGAGCCTTATCACCTACATGTTAAACTAAAATTCCAATGACCGATAACGATGCTAACTTAGTGCCACAATGACACAGTGTACGTTGACCTACAGTTCGTTACGTCAGCGTGTGTAAATATGTGCAGATGATTTGAAATCAACTATCAGTTGGCTTTTGGCTTCACTTTCATCATTATTGTGTTCCGAGTAATTGTTTATCATTTTGTATCATCCTTGCTAAATAGCCAATGTTGTTTACCGTGAACGGAAAAATTTAGGTCCTCACGCAGCATAATAATAGATATTTTTGATGTGTAACATCTTTCCGCTCGCCTTCTATACAATATACAATTTGTGGGAGTGATTTCGTAGAAAAGGGACGGAAGTACCGTAACAGTGTGATCCGTAACAGCCCCAGTGATCGACATTTTAAGCTCAATGTCCGTTGTAGGTAATCTAATATTTGTGGGAGTGAATTCGTAGAAATGTGATCGTAACAGTGTGATACTGCCGCACAATTTATGAACGCATTAAGTACAACTTACTGTGTTTGTGATTATGATATTTGAGCTGCTGACATTACGATCTATTTTCTCGAAACTGTTCACATGTTCTTTACTGAGTTCATAAATTGCGCGGCAGATAGGATGTGTCAGTGTGACATGTCTTCTAATAAGTATTTACTGCATTCTCTTTACGATAAAAAAAAATATACGAAGTCGGAAACGCGCATTTAAAATCGATAATAAAAACAAGACATTAAATTATTATTTTAAGTGACATATTGTGTCATCATTTTAATATGTCAAATGTCTTCTAATGAGTACTTACTGTATTCTCTTTAGGATTTGTAAAAAAATATACGTCATTGTTAATTTCTATATTCTATTTTATATTGTAATATAGAATAATAAATATAAATTTAGTGATGATAAGTCTTAACAAAGTGCAGATTATTGATAAAATCCAAGTATGTCAAATGTTACACATCATATGCGACTACTGTAAGGCTCGTTTTTCGTTTTTTATTATTTTAATTTCTTCATTCAAAATGCTAAAAAGACTTATGTAGTTACAAGATAAAATTTAAAATAATAAAACATATTGTTGAGATATAGGTAAAGTTATATGAAAGTTTATATTTTTTTTTTTTTTTTACATGTTGTGGTTGTCTTCTATAAGTATGTTTTGTGTTTATTGTAATGGAAAGTGTCCTGCTATGATCGGACATTTTCCAATATTTTTGACGCTGTAAGGGAGAAAAGAGCTGGACACTTGCTGAGTTTCTTGCCGGTTCTTCTCAGTACAAGATCTCCCGCCCAGAGTAGACTTACGAACCGATGGCATAGTGACATTCACAAGAGCTACTTGTAGCCTAAACTGAATAAAAATGATTTTCAGTCTAGAAACTGTAGTGGAAGCACCATTATAGTAATAATAATAATAAATGTTTATTTTTCATTATGGTACATGCATGGTATCTTAATACTAAATATTACAATATTTAAATGTATTATGAAAACAAGAAAAATAACAATCAATAAATAGTTTACCGTAAGCTTTGCTTTTCTTTTGTGGTAAATAGGTATTATAGTTCTGTTAAAAAAGTCTAGGGTTCAGGACCAGTAGGAGGTCAGGACCAAAACCCTAAACTGGGTTCTGGTCCTAACCGAAAAAGTACTACATAATTTGAGCTTAGCTTAGGAACTAAGCTAATTTTTTTTGTTTTTTCTTTATCAATTTGTACAAGTAGGTATATACAAGATATGTAATACAATGTAATCACAAACAAAATACAGATTACATAATAGAATAAAAGCGCAAAACTAAAACATTTAAAATCATTATAAAAAAGGAAAATTTCATCTAAATTATAAAATTTGACCCTTAATAATGAGTGAATTAAAAGAAAATCGAAACGCAATAAAAAGTAAATCATTTAAAAATTATAACAGCCAATTTGATCCCACTGCTGGGAAACGGTATCGTCACGAGAGAGAAGGTAAGGCTACCGTAACACATAACAAATAAAATGATTTTAAAAGTCACTGTTTGATTTTTATCTTATTTTTTCGTTCCTAAATAACCTGGTGATTTTTATAACAGCTTGCACTATGAATTGGCTAGCTATGTACGAGTATGATAGGCTTGCTTTATACGGGCGCGCTTGTTCAACACGCTTCATTTTGTCTCAGATAACGAAGGATGGGGTGCCAAACTCGATGTGTGCAAATTTTTGTGAGGATAATATATTTATTGCTTTATCATAATTATCAGTAGGTATGGTGGAAATTATACTAACCTAATATATTATAAAAACACAAATGTTAAAAAAAATTCCACGAGCAGGATTTGAACCTGCACCCTTCTGACATTCCTGGTCAGGTGCTCTTCCAATTGAGCTATCGTGGTTCTAACCAGCCCGCCGAAATTATTCAACACTTTTTACTTTGAAAGCCAAAGGCGCCCATTCTATGTCAACAACTACCGTCACTAACATCCGATAATAATATTTTTACAAATATTAAAGATCAGTTATAAAATATGATGATCAATATATTAAACTACTAGCGGCTGCCCGAAATTCACACGCGTGGTTCCCGTATATCGGGATAAAAAGTATCCTATGTGTTGTAACATACAGGTTATAAACTGTCTGTATGCCGAATTTCATCCAAATCCAGTCAGTAGTTTTTACGCGAAAGAGTAACAAACATCCATCCATACTTACAAACTTTCATCCAAATTCATCCATCTGCTGCAGCGTGAAGAAGCAACAAATATACACACATACACACGAACTTTCGCATTTATAATATTAGTAAGATAACTGTTTATGAGAGCTGTTGTAAGGTTACAACAATAAAGAAAACGTTATAAATGTTTTGTTTATTCATGATTTGTTTCTATGCATCGTATGAATTCCTACACGATAGCAAGAACAAAAAACCTATCGAACTGTACATATAAAACTTATTTTTGAACATAACGGTAAGTTGTTTTTCCTTTTTACCATAGTATAATTAATAATAGGTATAATTAATAATTAAGTCATGGAATAACTGTTCGAAGGTTATTCTCTGTTTATTTCTAAGATCCTAACTGTTCAATTCGCTGAGGTTCCATTGTAGCCATTAAGGTATTTTTGTAGTCAAATTAATGGTTAAATTAATTATTAATAATAAAATTATAATTAATTAATTTGATAACGCTTTCAATAAAAAATACAGTTTTTGATTGGCACCTACTAGGACAATCATGTCAATAAAAGCCAAGAGTTATTCCTGAATAGGGGTGTTCAGGAATAAAATCAAAATAAGATTTTAAGGATTAATTGTAAATGAAGGAACAGTGTTATTTGGAAATATATGGACAGACTTAACAAAATAGGAACCTATACTGTCCAATAAGGGAAATATCTTGCGTTTTACGCCATGTATTCGTTTAATTAATTAAAATTGTTATCTAACCACGCACGATAGATAATACAGAAACAAGTTCACAAGTAAGCAGACACTGGTCATCTTGAAATTAAAAATAAATGTAGTTAAAATACTATTGAAATTATAATAGTTTTGCGTTAATAAATATTTTCTCCCTGAAATACCGTTTTCGAGAGGTTTTAGTGACAAAACAATTACCAGCGACGTTTTAATAAGAGGTGTGAGCGCTCGTTTTGATATCCTAACTTCCTAGCTGAATATTATAAATGCGAAAGTGAGTTTGTTTGTTTGTTTGATGTTTGATACGCTTTCACGCGTAAACTATTCAAGCGATCATCATTAAATTTTGTACACATACTCTCAAGAGTATAATCAAAGACAAAGGATACTTATTATTTAAAAAAAGTGAGTTTGTCTGTTTGTCTGATACGCTTTCACATGTAAACTATTTAACGATTTATTTGTCAAAGCGGTACGAAGTCCGCCGGGTCAGTTAGTATCTATAATTAAGGTCTTATGCTGGTCTGGGACGTGAATGAATGTATCAGCTGACTAATTTCCGACTAAAGGGATAACGGTTCCAAGATGCTCGCTCATCAGGCGATCGGCTAGCAACCTATCACTAATGTTATCTTTTCCACCTCGAAGCCCTGCTTTGATTATGCTAAATATGGTTGCGAGGTCACTAACGGCGCGCTTACTCAAAATTGGTGATTTTGATGCTCTGTCTGTGTGTATGTATGTATGTATGTATGTATGTATATATACATACATACATACATACATACATATATATATATGTATATATGTATATATACATACATACATACACGTATATACGTGAAGAGAAAACTTCGTGCTCCTTTTTCAACAAATTGCTCGCACAGAGGAGTATGAGATTTTGTTTAGTTAAAGTTGAAGGAGTCCCGAAAGATAAATTACTTAAGGGGGTGCAGCGCGGACGCAAAACTGCGAGTTTCAAGTTTCTTTATGATAGCGAGCGAGCAGCGAGTGGCAGTGGTGGGACAACGGCCACAGATTAGGTAATAGTTACTTCGTAACAGATAAATCACTCCCTACAAAAATTCGTATACCTACCGCGTTAATAGCCTACTTCATTTCGTCGCGACGCGTCGGCGACCGCTGCGTGCTAAATTATGCCTAATAGGCTCGAATATAGAGTTGTTATCGATTGGCAGCCGCGCGGCCTTGCTGCCATCGTAGTAATGATAGGGCTGTTGCTACGATAAAAATATTGTTCACACACAATAACTTTTATCTAAATTAACCTGTGTCTAAATGGCTTGTTTAAGCTTTGTAATCTAAATTAAAATGAATGATAAATTGAAAAGCTCAATTGTTTATGATCAGTATGAATCCGAGTTCCATGAGAGAACATTATAATGTTACCTATGATATTAAATGAATTACCTACTTAGTTATAAATCTTCATCATCATCAGTCCATAATATCCCACTGCTGTTAATAATCCACCATTATTTCACATTAATATTCGACATAACACAAATTTTAGAAAATAAAACAAACCGCAGACATGACTCTTCACTTTCCCGCCAAGAACCTATGAAAGTGTTATGATATGAAAGAGAACTGAGTAGGTATAGAGATGGATTATATTCCTTATAACTCGAGTGTAAACACCCATAACTCGAGTATAAAATAGGTATCCACATTCATCATACAAACATTTGCCCCTAACGGGATTCGAACCCACGACCGCTGACGTGGCAGGCTGGGTCACTAACCACCACACCAAACGTGTTGTCACAACTTTAATGCAGACATATTCACAGGTCATTTATATTTGTCTGACGTGTCGTGTCGCGACGCGAGTCGAAACGTAATTGATTTCATACATACATTGTTTCATACATTTTTAGATTTATATTTTTATGTTGTGACTCAAAATTCGCCTTTAATGTTGAAAGTAAGTAATTAAAACCAACCTATTTTATTCTATAAATTCATCCAAATAAGTAGGTATCTATAATGTATATACTTAAAAGAGTTTCATTAGGTAGGTACTTACCTTTCTTCATCAACAGGCAAACTAAATAATGACAGGTTTTAATTCCTTTTATTAGATTTAACTTCTAACTTCACAAAAATTTCCAGGCGCGGGCGGCATTGGTTTATATTATTGAAACGAGATTTTAAATCACCTAATTACTATTTACAATAATCTAAACCACACAAATGTCGATCAACATTTATATTAAACTTATTCACTATTTACAATACTTATTTAATAATAACTACAGAATACCTACAAATGATCGATGTTTTATGAATGATGCAACGTGCACAGCGAACGAGCGTACGATAGCGAGCACTTGCGACAGTCCACTGGCTTTTATACCGCCGGCGGTAAGCCGCTCGGTAGGTATCTAACGCGCGCAAGTACATGTAGTGACGTAGGCCTGCAACGGCGCACGACCACAGATTAGGTAATAGTTACTTCGTAACAGATAAATCACTCCCTACAAAAATTCGTATACCTACTGCGTTAATAGCCTACTTCATTTCGTCGCGACGCGTCGGCGACCGCTGCGTGCTAAATTATACCTAATAGGCTCGACTATAGAGTTGTTATCGATTGGCAGCCGCGCGGCCTTGCTGCCATCGTAGTAATGATAGGGCTGTTGCTACGATAAAAATATTGTTCACACACAATAACTTGACCTAAATTAATCTGTGTCTAAATGGCTTGTTTAAGCTTTGTAATGTAAATTAAAATGAATGATAAATTGAAAAGCTCCATTGTTTATGATCAGTATGAAAACATGGAACTCGAATTATAATGTTACCTATGATATTAAATGAATTACCTACTTAAAGTTATAAATCTTCATCATCATCAGTCCATAATATCCCACTGCTGGAATATAGATTTTCCTTCGTATGAAAGTGTTATGATATGAAAGAGAACTGAGTGGGTAGAGAGATGGATTATATTCCTTATTTTTTGTAAATAAGGAATATAATCCATAACTCGAGTATAAACACCCATAACTCGAGTATAAAATAGGTAACCACATTCATCATACAAACTTTAATGCAGACATAGTCACAGGTCATTTATATTTGTCTGGCGTGTCGTGTCGCGGCGCGTCAGAACGGAATCGATTTCATACATACATTGTTTCATACATTTTTAGATTTATATTTTTATGTTGTGACTCAAAATCCGCCTTTAATGTTGAAAGTAAGTAATTAAAACCAACCTATTCTATTCTATAAATTCATCCAAATAAGTACGTATCTATAATGTACCTATACTTAAAATAGTTTCATTAGGTAGGTACTTACCTTTCTTCATCAACAGGCAAACTAAAAAATTACAGGTTTTAATTCCTTTTGTTTGATTTACAATTATCAACTTCACAAAAATTGCCAGGTGGCATTGTTTTATATTATTAAAACGCGATTTTTAATCACAAAATTACTATTTACAATAATCTAAAACACACAAATGTCAATCAACATATGTATATATTAAACTTATTCACTATTTACAATACTTATTTAATAATAACTATAGAATACAAATGATCGATGTTTTATGAAACGAGCGCTTGCGACAGTCCACTGGCTTTTAGCCGGCGGTAAGCCGCTCGGTAGGTATCTAACGCGCGCAAGTACATGGAGTGACGTAGGCCTGGCACGACTACGAATACGCACGCACACTAATATCTGTACAGAGTAGGCTGGTGATTTAATTAGAGTAATGTTTACTTTCGTAAAATCATAGGCGTTTGGGTAAAAAATAAGAAAAGTCTTAATATTTTCATATTCATGTTTTTTATTGAAAAATAAGACAACAGTGACCTGCGGAATATCAATACA